>OU565297.1:21392731-21992731 GCA_913789915.3 Sphecodes monilicornis | reverse complement strand
TTCGTATACAGTTTGTAGAAAAAACATTTTCTGTCTTATAGTTTTGTTGCAGCTAAAACTATGTGTTTTTAATTTTATTAGTTTTATTGTTATAACTTTTGTAGTTATAAATTATAGTTTACCGAGGAATATCTCTCATGATATAAAATACTTTTACATACCACAGGTATGTATAGTTTTGTATAGCGTTTTATATTATTGTCGCGGAGTGTAGGATCTTTCACGCAACTATTACTGAGAAGCGTACGAGGATTAATAAAATCTAAACTGTAAAGTTAAAGTTTCTTGTAGCGATTACTTTTCCAACACTTTTGGATGTTACAAATGCTAATAAAATTTGGTTTGCGCAACTGTATTACGACATAGATTCGTTTTTAAAAATGGAGGAAGAATTGTGTTACCCATGTATGGCAGTCAACGCGTTGAAACATACATGTCCATTATTTATGTTGGCGATAGTAATCAAATTATGTAAATAATTTCGATTTTTGAAGGTTTAATTGCAAATAACGGTTATAGGTGTCCGAAAATTATTTCGTCACCGATAGCCATTAACGATAGGAATTCTATTTCGGTCGCTTATAGTACCTGTTGACGAGAAAAGAATGATTTCGGTTAGTTTTAGTAGTTATTGTTAGAGGAAATTTTACTTTAGTTGCTTATGACATTTGTCGATGAAAAAAAGTGTTCTTCGGTTGACCATAATAATGTGAACTATTATTTGGCAATCGATCAAATAGCGTTTTTGCTGTTCTGGCAGAAAAGAACAATTAATAGGAAATACGAGAGCGTAAACGTTAATTAAAAATAAAAAAGTTAACAAATATAGTGTTTTATCTCTTGAGAAGATTTTTGAGAATTTGTTTTGTGACAGTTTAATATTAATTATATTATTAGTAATTTGAATCAGAAGTTAAATCATTCGCAGTGACAAAACGTAAATTACAAAGCCGAGGTTGTACGAATGCAACTAAAACACTGTTTTCGGTATCGATAACGAACTCAAAGTTGCTTAAGCAATTTTCAATCGCACAGAAAGCGTTTTCTGAATGATACTGAAAAAATGATTAGTACAGTTTGTTTATAAAAATATTACACTTAATATAAATAATTTGTTTCTTAAATAACTTTCTCCTTCTAACGTAACTTTCAAAACTAAATATCATTTATTTCTTACTCCCCGATGCACGCAATTGCAACAAAATTATTCGGCAAGACGTTGATCTAGATTTCAACATTAGTGCTCACTAGATTATTTTTACGAATTCAAAATTAGACATTTAAATGTTTTCAACCATTTCATGAAAAATATGATCGTCTTTCGATAATCAACTTCAAGTGTCAACTTGTAAACATCATTGTATTGCAAGAAGTTATGTACGAACAATATATAATGCATTAGCGTCGACATCAACGACAGGTTTTCATATAACGACGAGGTAAAATTGAACGGTGCGCAAATGAAGCTTTTAATGGATCTAAAAACCGGTTGGTCGAGAATTATTCAGCCAGTTCGATGGCGATTCATGGGTCTCTATGATATATTTCGCCGTATGCATTACGTTGCAACGGACGCAAAAATGCATATGCATCGGCGTGTATGCTCTCGTGCTTCTGAATGTTAAGCAGGCCTCGGGATTATGCAGAAGATTTAAGTATGCGCACCTGATCTCCGCCTATGTGATCAGGTTACGTGAAAACACGTACGATTGTATAAACTTCTGTCCTAAGTAAGTGCAATGCGATCAATGGAACGAAGCGATCGAAATGCGTTTGCGAATATCAATCGATGTAACATGTATGATTTATGTCGTCGGAAACAAGAATAATAATAATCTGAAAAGAAACGTCCTGCATAAATACAATAATTATCATTGAATAACCTCTAAGGTTGTCATCTATGAAATGTCGTGCTGCAAACATACCACATATGTAGTATTATAAAGCTGAAAATCTAGTGTTTCAGGTTCAATGTTGAATTTCTTCATTTAGGCAGATACACGGATAGGTCGACTTTTTATTTTCGTGGATCACCCTTTAAGTAGAGGTTGTGTTAGTATGAATCAACGAAATGTTCGGATGCTGCAGTTTCAATCGCACGGAAAGTTAATATTACTTTAAAATAGAATACGAGAAATGAGTTAATATGGATCTGAACTCGATGTTCTACAGTCTACGGTAAAAGTCGTGAGGTAATGTCGACAGATTTTCATTTTTCCAAATACCTTCGGAAGAAAGTTCAATCAACTCGAATTCATAAGTTTCGCAAAGTCAAGTCTCAATGTGGATTTCAACGATTAGCCTCGTTGAAAATAATTGCTTCGTTGGTTACGACAGTGTATGTATTTTAAACTTTGATTTATACATATTAATTGGCACAGTCTTTCCTTTGTGTTTTTTTTTCGTGTATTCGAGTTCACGATTTCTCGTGTTTTGTCGAATCTTCGTGTTGTCGTGTATTATATCAGTTCGGATTTATCGTGATTGATTCGATGGAAAGTCTATGGTTGGTTTACGAGATTTTTATTGGTACGTAGATGTTACACTGCTAGATTTTAGGGCGTCAGAGTGAGAGTCTGTATACGAGAGATATTTTTATTGCTTATTGTTTGGTGTGACTGGAGAAGATACCTTACCTTACGACTTCAAGAGAATATTACTTGGAACGACGAGTGTTCCAAATTCTCCTAACCGACCATGACTAATTCTCACGTTTGGCCCCTTTCAGATCGAACAAAGAAAGAAATGCATTTTATTCGTCGAATGGAAACAAGAGATTGTAATTAAGATTTATGTTATATTTATGCCTGAAGAATTATTTTACAGGAAACATCTAACATGGTTAGCGTTCAGGATTCGAGCCATGGAATTCGGAGGCTATTGTTCTACCGTCGACGATGTCGTCGAACGGTTATCGTACTTGTTTAGATACGCAGTTCAAACCGCGTGTTGTCTTTGCTCGACCGCGTAGCAATAGCAAGGTGTTTGTACCGGCCGAATTACGCTGCTTCGATCCTTCAAATGTAACGAATCAGAAGGATCCTACGATCCACTCTGAGCCAATCGCGACAAATTCCGCGCCGGGGAAAAGTATAGTTATTTAAGGTCTTTCCCTGGGCGACGCGCTCTCTTCTGCATGCTCTTCGTAGTGCTCCTTCTTCGCGACTCTTCTTCGCGCGCTTCCTAGTGCTCTCCTTCGTTTTCTACTCAAGTTCCTTTTGTGATTCGCGCTCGGCTCCGCTCGTGTCGTCCAGGAGCGTTCGGACAGTGCTACATTCTTTCTCGTGCGACCGCGCACTTTAAAGTTTCGCGTTCTCTTCTCGCTCGCCCTCTCGAATCAGTCGTTTCTGCCTGCGCTTTCGAAAGCCAGCATCGACGAGCTTTTTCCAGAGAGGTCAGCGAGCTCGACGTGCGCCGATTCAACCACGCTGCGTTCTTTCCGTCGCGTCGTCCACGTGCTCGCTCCGATCTCGCTTTCGGTCGCGCCCACCATTTCGCGACAAGATCTCCGTCGTCGCGTTCAAGGTTTCCGTCGCGGCCCCGAAAGAAGATTTCCGTCTCACGCGGCGGAGCGAGTCCGGTTCCCGGCGTATTGCCCGTTGTAACGTGTACCGAACGATAGAAAAATAAACGCATTTGTGTTCTTTCGGATTCAAATCAAGAGTTTTTCGCCTCATACCACCTCTCCTTCCGCGCGCGTTCTTTCTTAGAGCGGTTCCGGTGTCAGGCGGCTCCGAACTCGCTTTCGGTCGCCAACAGTTAGTATTTGTAACTGAATACGTTGTCATATGTTATCAAATTCATGATAATATTATTACTTTAAGCACTTACAATCATTTTATTTGTTGTTATTTTTACATGTTACAAATTTGATTTGACTCGTTCCCTTCGAACATTTTGGGGTAAGTGCTGAGCGGTCCAACACAGTCCTTTTACCAGAAAGCAGCCCCGTGCCTTCCCCACTCCGTGGCCAGATCCTTCGAGAACACAGTCCCAATCCTTGTGCAACGCACTCGTCGTTATCTCTCTCTCTCTCTCTCTCTCTCTCTCTCTCTCTCTCTCTGTATTTCTCACGGAGTCATTCCAAACGTTCACTCATCTGTTTCACATAAACATTCCATCGTCCATCGACGGTTCTGTTTAGTCTCAAGCATCCCTCTTTAAGACCTTACGCAGGACAAGATCCTGCCATAAATCCTTCCAGCCTAAGAGTCGCATCGACAAGTTGACGCTAACGTACATGTGATTAAAATATCGAAAAAGATACTTTTTTTAAATAAAAATGTTGAATACTATGAGATACACCATTCTGTTGGCTTAAAATGCGAGGACATATTAATTTTATGAATTTAAAAACTAATAATTATTATGTCGGTTAGCATTATTCGTTTCGGTAACAATCCTCATAGTTGCAATATTCTTCATATTACTGGAAGACAAAATATTGAAAGAAAAAGATCATTTCCTGAGCATTGCACTATGCATTTCTTTCTGTGCGTAAAATACACGATCGTGGTTGACACAGATGCGTAACGTTGATAGCGAACTTATTATAATGATAATTTTGTCTCTTTGACACTTGTTTATGCAATGAACATTTAATGTTTATCCCCATCAAAGAAATCTTAAAAGCACGTTGCCTCAGTTTCCTGTTCCACGAAAACTTTACAATGCAAAACCTTTGAAAGTAATTTAAGTATTTAATTATGCATTAAATAACGCACGTTAAAAGGTGAAATGAATTCAAAAATTTGCATGTCATGGAACAGGTTAAAACTAGGTCTTCTCGTAAATTAATACTTGACTGAGATCGACTGAGAAAGGACAGATTTATATCTCAACTCATTTGTTAAATAAATAATAGTAAAGTTCAAGTTTCTTGAAGCAATGCGTCTACACTACTACATTGTAATCATATAACAACAAAAATCAAATTACAAAATTGGCAAATTATTTTTTATTTAATAGCAAATTAAGATTACGTTAATTTTTATATGAAATCTCAATTTTTTGTGATTAACCGATGCATCTGTGTATTCTTTTTAAAAATGTATTATGGGTCCGGTTCGAAAATGCATTAGTTTAAAAAATATGAATTTTATCCGTAACGCCTATATACTTCTCGCACAGTTCCATCGTGCGACGCCTCGCTTGTAATCTTCTTACGCGTGTATACAAATGATGTACGGAGCGCTGGGAAAACCCAATGATCGACCAACTTCTTAATGAAACAAATAAATTACCGATGTTTTTCTGATGGCAGATAAGTTACAGCAAGGATGCGAAATAGTTGAGAATCTATCGAACTACGCGTTTCTTAGATCAGTGTCGGTGACTATTCAACCGATTAGCAATTGGAGCGTGATTTCCTACTCCATTACCAGAACGAGAGGGTTCGATCCCACATAGAGTATGTAAACGACACGTACATATTAAGAATTCCTAAAATTCGAATAATTATCGCACTAATCACAAAATCGTGACGACAAAACACGTAACCATTAAACTTTGCCATTCGATTAGACAAATAATCATTTGTGCATTATGCAATCAGTTGAGTGTTTTCCGTGTTCAAATCGTATCCTCGTAGAGGCAACTATACAAATTGTAATTATACTTAATTATGTTTTCGTACAATAGACAAGCTAATGAAAACAACCGGTTAAAAAGACGTACAAAGTAGTTCCGGGGGTGGAAAGAAAATACGGATAATAAGTTGCTCTCAAACATAATACCGGGGAATTTGATTACATTTTTATGTGAATTTTTCTTTATTTAAGAACGATTGTTATTTTATAAACTCATAATCATATGTACACGCATAAAACAAATTATTCGTTCGAAAGAAAATGTCATTTATTGACTTTTGTTATATAAAAATTGTGCGCATAATCCATTAACCACTAATCGGACAAATATTTATCAAATGGCATGTGTTTAAAGACATTGCACCAAAAAGTGGAATAAACTTCAAGCATAACTATTAACAAGAAATTAGAAAATTCTATAAATATTATAGATCGTATTAAAATCAACGTTCTTTTATGAATACTTTAAGGTATAATAAACTATATATTTTAGACTTCAGTTTTTCGACTTTTGTCCATTGCTCGTCACACTGTGCGACGCGACTGAAGGAAACCAGATATTTTTGTAAAAATTATACTTTTTTCCATATATCACTAAATTATATATGAAAAAAAATGTGAATGACCTGTATAACATTCAAAAGAGCACGAAAAATGTACTTGAAATCATCAATATCGAGTTATTGAATTTTACCTAAATTGATGGGTAGGACGTAGATCACTTTAGGGGCTATATTGCGTTTCAGACCAAACTCCATTAGATCTCTCTCTCTCTCTCTCTCTCTCTCTCTCTCTCTCTCTCTCTCTCTCTCTCTGGCATGCACTACCAAGTTCTATTAAGACGTAAGTAGTGTAAGTACTGATTAGATTGCAGAGTACGAGACGACAGATTACCGTAACATGCGTTCGAATAAATTCTAGTGGGAACATCTTTAACACAATAAAAAAGTCTATTTTACTTCCACAATCGATCGTAAATCTTCTGTGATGATAGCTTACGATGAAAAAGACTGCCATGCGGTTATAACACTAGAACTATCAAAGAATGCAAAATGATTAGACCGATTACCGATCAGTGCAATTACTAAAGATACAACTATGTTTCTTTAGAAATGTATTCTATAATCTTTTTAATTATATTCCAGTATCCCATTTTAAATTCCCAGAGCAAATATCTCGACAATTATGAATGACATTGTTTAATGGTCTGTTCTAATGCGTTTTGACAAATATATGTCCAACTGATTCTGGTTTTACCGCATCTAAGGAAGATGTTATTACTAAAATAAACAATAACACGAGATGTCAATTATGTTTTATTTAACATTTTTATTGTCTATAAAAGCCAGATTTGCTGTCCTTTCTGTTACATCTATCACTGGGATACAACAAAAATATTTGGATATCGTATACTTTTATTAAATAACGTGGCTGTTATTGATATTTATACATTATCACGTACTGCGATTTTTATACATAGGAAAATACTTTAAAACATATTAATATTACCATTTAATAAGTAAATCGTTAGTAAAAGTACAATATTATCAATTAGAACTACTTTGTTTCTTTATTTATATAGCCATCCTGTCATGAACAAACATTCTTTCGCTATATTGTTTCCTCTGCGATCGAATATTTGCATCACAGCTTCGATCGCCTGATCGATAAATTCATATATACATATATTTCTAGATTTTAATTACGAAACTTTTAAACCTACGAAAAGTTTTAAAACTAAGAAAAGTTTCATTTTTACAGAAACTTTCCGAGCATAACTTATATTATGATATACGATTAGATCATTGACATTTATCCAATATGTACTTCTCTTTTAAATAATAATCTACTTTAACTCTAAAATCATACAAGATGATCGTACGATTTAAAATGATTCCAGAATTACTAGTACATGCTAGTTTTAGATTCTAAAATTACTAGAAGGTTTATCGCGGACTTGTGTATAATTTCAGACAACAAGTTAATTACGTAAATCTGTTCATTCGTGTATATATCCTGTACAATAAAATTACATGAAATGTCAACAAATGCATACATACAAACATTGTAAACGCGTTAACGAAGTTAGCAATTAGTTACGTTTATTTATAAATTTGAATATTCACACCAACATTTCTGTTACCACGTTTGCACATAATTGTATAGCACATACATACAGTGGCCCACAAAAGTGTTCGTATACTCTTTAAATTAGAATAACTTTCTTCAAATTTGACCAAACCACTTGACTTTTTTTGAGCAATTAGAAACATTGATTTACTTTTAAAATGTGCGAAAAAGATTTTGAAGAATTTGCAATTAGTAGGAATTACATGAAAAAATAAAAATGGCACTTTAAAACTTTATTATTGGCCCGTAATGAAAATACAAAATATGCGGTTTGTAGATCTGTGTTATTTACACATATGCTGAAAATCTCATCGAAATCAATGAACAAACGCATGAGCTACAAGCGGTTGAAAGTGGTGATAATCGCAGTTTTTCACGACTTTTGGTCAGTTTCTGCTTAAAATCCATAGTTTCTTACATCTTTCGATGCGCGTCGTTTTTTTCTGCGTCAATCGATTTCGATGAGATTTTCAGCAAATGTATAACTAACATAGATCTAACAAAGGCATATTTTGAATTTTCATTATGGGCTAAAATAAAGAAGTTTTAAAAAGTGTAATTTTTATTTCTTCGTGTAATTTCTACTAATTGCAATTTTTTCAAAATCTTTTTTGCACGTGATTTACTAGATCAATGCTTCTAATTGCTGAAAAAAAGTCAAGTGGGTTGGTCAAATTTGAAGAAAGTTATTCTGATTTAAAGGACGTACGAATACTTTTGTGGACCACTGTAGGTGTATGATCGCTTAGCTTTGAAATATGTTGCATTAATTCTTACAATTCGCTATTATGAGTTCACATAATTGCATTAGTAAGTTCCGTAGTGAATTCTTTGCGATGGTTAAATGAAAAATTGAATACCGCGGAGGGATAATTATAGTAATAAGTATGCATATTCTGTTAAATTGTGCACAACTAGCAAATTAGAAATTTGCCTGTACTATTGCGTAAAGTGTGAAACAGTTTCAGAACCACTTTAAAGCGAGCACCGAACTACATGCATACGCTATATCCAGGAAAATTCCGCTTTCTAATTCCTCAATTGATCGAACCCTCGTTTTGAGTTCTTTGCAAAGTTACCAGTTCGGAACGAATCGTCCGATTATAACACGGACTCGGTTGGCAAGGCGAGATCGAAAGAAACTTTCAATTTCATTCTGGCAGGCTGAACGAACACCGGAAACTTTCATTTTCGATATCACGATTTTGAACAGCGAGTCTTGTGGAAGTGAAAGAATTTTGAATATGCACCGGTCCGAGAAACACCGCTAATCATTCCTTAAAACAACAATGTACGCATTATTAATTAATCACGTTGAATATGTTGTACTGTGAACAATCTTTTGCGAAGTAATTGTACACGCAAAAATAAGTCGAAAAGAAACAATAAAAGTTTGTTGTTCGACGCTTCGTTTTCGACTAAATCGAGTTTGGAAATCCTGCAAATACGCGTATTAGGAATCGGCTGACGTGTCTGATTATGACAAACCAATTCTACTTTCTGCCATTACAGGGTGAGTCGCTTAACTGTGCGATCTAAATTTACTCGTAAACTATTTGTTGTATCAAAAATGTTTTCAAACGAAAGTTGCATGGTTCCAAGAGTAGCAATATAGTAATTAGATTTTTTCTGTTTTCTGCTTTTTCATCGAGATATAAAGGTCATCTTGCGTTTCTTTATTGTAAAGGGTAAATTTTAAGCTTGTAGTTGAAATGAAACTTAAATCGTATACAAAAAACTATGGAGATGTATGAGATGAAAAACTAATATGTTACCGAGATGTTTCCTATAAATATTCTTAATGCCACTAATGCTCAAAATGTTCTCTATTACAATTAATAAATTTGCGTGTTCGATCGAAAAATGCAAGTGATACACTTTCGAGTGTTTCTTGAGTTATAGTATTGCATTCTCCAATGATACGATTTTTCATATATTCAGGCGTCGTTGGTATCTCGTAATTAACTTCGTCTTTTATATGTTCTCGAAGAAAGTAATCAAGCGACATATAGGATTAAAAGCTTATAGCTTTCTGGAAACAAATCTTCAATGAATTACAAGAAATTTTCTAATGTCAAATTCCTGCTACGAATGATAACAATATCCTTGCCTGATTTTTAATATACAATATCATTCGAAGCGTGTCTTATTTACCGAGACGATTGTTAGACATTCCGCTTGAAATTATTGCCATGCTAGTTAAGTATACAGAAGGAAGTGATCTTTACAAGTAATTTATTAGTGTTATGTATATCTCAAGAAACTGTTCAATGTGTATTAATTCCACTTATCGATCGATTACGCGAACGTATGTAATTGCAATGGAGGTTACTTTTAGCATTACTCGCATTAAAAAACATTTATAGAGAACATTTTAGAAACTAATAGTTTATCAGCCAATATATCCTGATAGTTTTTTACTCATCATTCGATACTCTTTCTAACCACAAGGTCAAACATTACGCATTACAAACATACAAAGTGACCTTCATATTTCGATAACAAAGCGTACCATAAAAGAGACTAATTATTACATTGTATGCCCTGCTCGATACCAAAGAACTTTCGTTTGAAAATTTTACCGATACAATCGATAGTTTACGAGTCAATTTACGTGGCAAAGTTAAATCTTCTAGACAAATATTATGGAGAATATTTTCCACGATTCACCGATGTCATTAGACTCATACGTAAGCAATATGAGGAAATCATGTTCGAATAAAAGAGAAAAGTATCCTACAGACGCTTCTCAATTTTTGAATATACCTAATATCAATGAATCCGAAGAAGAAGACGAACGAGAGAGTAATTTTACACTTCTACAGGTAACCCCCGTTTGTCGCAGAGGATATGTTCTGCGCATGGTCGCGATAAGCGAAATTTCGTGATCAACGAGGAATTTAAAAAAGATCGTTTTAAACTTCAAGAAAGAACTTTATCGATAAAATAAACGTAATAAATAACAAAAAATGTCATACATAGCATAATTCATAATTCATTCGTATTCATTCATATTCATTCATCCGGGTTACAAAAAGAAATCTACTAGATTGCCTTGTTTGGCCTCTCTACGTTTATTATGCAAAATATGCAGCCACTCATTATGACAATTCCTGGCATTTGTCAAAGCCAGACAAGTGTACGGACAAAAAAATTTTTAAAAAGAAGATCACGGTATAATGAATCTGCACTCGGCGGGGTTGCGCTAACGAGGGTTTCCTGTATACAAGGTGTCGCGCAACTGGTGGTACAATCAAATAGGGGCTGATTCTACGTCAAAAAATAAGTCAAAAAGACAGAATAGAATTTTTTCATTTGACGCCACGTTTCCGAGAAAATCGAATTTCGAGATCCGTCGGATTCACATGCTTTAGTATATACAGGAAGTAGAATTAGTTGATTATGATTAGAAGACGCGTTAGACGATTCCTATCTAATAACACTCGTATTCGCTGCATTTCCAAACTCGTTTTTCTCGAAAACGTGGCGTCAAATGAAAAAAATTTATTCCATATTTTCGATTTATTTTTTTATATACAGGGTGTCCCAAAAATGTCTCTCTTCCTTGAAAAGGGAGATTCCTGAGGCCATTCGAAGCGTCATTTTCCTTTGCAAAAATGGCCGTTTCGGCTTTGTTAAGGAGTTATTAACGAAAAACACGGACCAATCGGAGCGCGACCTAGCGGCGTATTGGCAGAGACGGCCGCGCGCGACAGAAGTCGAGCGATGGTGATACACCGCGGTCGAAAGCAACGAACAAACAAGAGAAGAAAATGTTTCGATTCCTATGTCGGATAGTTCAAATTTGAATATGTTGTAGTCTTTAGTAACCTATGAACGAATCTCGAAGGATTTTTCGAAATCTTAAAAAATGTTGGTTTTACAGACGTGCAAAGAACTTTTTTTCATTAAATTATAACACTAGGACTAACGTACCGAGGAAAATGAGTTTTTAGGAGCTTGTAGTGAACACATAAGAGTATCTATTGAAAATATTTCGATTTGGAAGAAATGGTTTTTTCGCCATTTATTTTGCAAATGTTTTAAACAAATGCAATTTTCCTACAGCCAGGACTTTTTTAAACATTCGAAAAAAACGAGGTAACAGCTCCAAGTCTCCCCTTTGAAGGAAGCGAGACTGTTAATGACTGATTTATGTTAGTTTAACTTTGTATTTACGTTTGTATGGATAAATTCTATACGTAATTCATTTGAGTGTTGCTATGTTGTATTTCTTCGGGGTTCAAGATAAGCGTGAAGAGACAATGAAGACTGTAATTTGTTGTGAAACACCTCCCACAAATATGCAGGATAGGGGTAGACTAAATAGAAGGAACCACGGGCAAACCGGTGTGTGTGCTAGTAGAAGGCAAACGGAACGGTCGCTTTCCGAGGATGCTCGTCGACTTTCGTCAGTTTGGTCAGGTATGAAAGAGTTCCAAGAAATCTCGTCACTCAGTGATCACCTTGGATCGCGAAAGGAATATGGTCAGCATTTGGGAAACCAAATGTGTAGCGAGTCACCCAAGATAGGGAACTGGTACCTGGACTCGAACAAGTACGACAATACACTGTCAACAACAGAGCCGAACCGTCACTCAGTGATCACCTTGGGTCGCGAAAGGAGTACGGTTGACATATGGGAAACCATATGGATAGTAGGCGGCTCGGGATGGTTGATGCTACCCGAGCGCGTGAAAAACAAGCGATGTACAAAGACTCAGAAAGTGACCTGGCTATTGTCAGCAACAGAGACATTTTTGGGACACCCTGTAGAACCTTATCCGGTACATATATAGGATGAGGCATCTAAGAGAGGCCACCTGAATAACTCGTCTGCTATCGGTGTTAGGAAAAAATGCATCGGATGGAACTTGCTTGGTTTCGAGGAGGAATTAATCTGATGTTTGTAGCTTTTTTGTAGTACGGAGAGTAGACCTCGCATACGAAAATCGAAGAATAGTCTTTCACAATTGGAAGCTCACCTTATAATAGGTGTTTCAGTTAATAATGTCGATTATTTCGCAAAGTTTGAGCGTTTATTTCCATAACAACAAAATTACATTAATAATCGAAGTATTGGCCATCGTTAGCTATGACTTTTTTCCCATCTTTCGGTCAAAGAATGGATTTCGCGCCAAAAGAACTTTTCGTTTTTGGAGGCCAACCATTCGTCAAGCCAAATTTTGACTTCTTCGTAAGAATATAAGTATTGTTCCGAATGTTCGTGCTACATAGATCTAAATAAGTGGTATTCCGAAGGGGTTAAGTCCGGTGAGTACGACGGTTGGGGTAGGACCTCCCAGTTAACGTTTTCCAAATAGTTTTTTACACATTTTGCAACACGGCGTCGAGCATCGTCATGTTGAAAAATGACTTTATCGTGTCTTTGGGCGTATTCTGGTCGTTTTTCTGTCAATGCTCGCTTCGATTTTATCGATTGTTGTCGGTATCGATCGCCAGTAATCGTTTCACCAAGTTTCAGAAGTTCGTAATGCATAGCTCCCCTACTATCCCATCGAATGCACAGCAAAGCCTTCTTCCCGTGTATATTGCGCACTGGTTGTGATATTGAAGGCTGGCCTGGGTCTACCCATGATTTTTTGCACTTTGGATTGTCAAAATAGATCCACTTTTCATCACCTGTCACAACTCGATGCAAAAAACCTTTTCTTTTCTGTCACGCAAGCAAAATTTCACAAGTGATTTTTCGCCTTCTAATCTCTCCTTCGATCAATTCATATGGAACCCATTTTCCTTCCTTCTGGATCTTTCCAAATGCGTGCAGACGTTCGGATATGGTGGATTTTGCAACATTCGATGCTTCTGCCAATTGTTTCAACGTTTGAGTTGAGTCTTCGTCCAATAATGTTTACAAATCTGCATCTTCAAACTTTTTCGGCTGTCCTGGACGCTCCTTGTCTTTTATATCAAAATCACCGCTTTTAAAGCGTTTAAACCATCGTTCACAAGTTTTTCTTGGGTAGGAGCATGTTCACCATAAGCGTCAACCAACAATCGATAACTTTCAGCAGCCGTTTTCTTCAAATGAAAGAATGTTATTAAATTTCCCCGCAAAACGTCTTTTTGTGGTACAAAATTCGACATATTTAAAGCCATGAAAAACTATGTTTTTTGCACAATGACAATTAATAACAAACTGCCATTTGATGGCGTATGTTACCCTCCGAAACGCCATAGACGTCGTTAGTCTGTACCAACAAATGTATTAGTAACGCCATCCCTTAACAAAATCGACATTACTAACCGAAACACCTATTATGTATGACCAGAGAGAGACCCTGTTTTATCTCTCATCTCCACAGCGTATTTACAAAAAGAAAAGTAAACAGACGTCGCGCCGGAACAGGGTTACGTTGCCACGGAGCGTGCAAGAATACGGAAAATTCGATACAGTATTAGCAATAGTTTTTTGCGAAGATCTCGAAAACAAAAAGCGACCCTCTATATTGGAAAAGGAAAAAGTTTTGTTCAGGAATTCGGCCGAATTCAATGCTGCTACAAACTACTAAAAACGGAGAAGTATTTTAGGAAAGTTTTACACGAGGCATTTGTTTATCTCGGGCACGCTGCACAGAACAAATTGATAACATTGATAAAATGAATGCACTGTTATGCATGAAAATACGGTGGTATGGAGGTTATGATGTATCGTCGAATCGTAAAGTAAAACGCGGGAAAATGTTATTACAGTTTTTCGCAGGGGTAATAGGAATCTTGAGATTACGGAATAGTATAGCGTTTAGAGCAGCTAGTTTATATTGTCAAGACAAATGTTACGGTTAGGTTACAGTCCAGAACGGTGTAGCAATCGTAACAGTACTTCGTGCCTGCACAGTTCATGCGGTCTCCTCGATTGGTAATCTTCGTAACACGGTATCGCGATGGAACAGGATGCAACGGAGTCTTCGATGCTCTCTTAGACAGAAACTACATCCATATGTATGTATATCGTGCATTTGAATCCACGCGATAGCTATGGCGCCATTTCACACGCAGATTAATTTGCAATAGAACGTCGATTATTAGGACTAAGAGGATGCCAAGCTTCCCTATTCTGATAAACGGATTCTCGAATAACCAATGTAGGAAAATCAGAAATCCAAATATATCACAAAGCAAATATAGGTAAGTTTGATAAGCAAAAATGCTAGATAGATTTAAAAATGCCTCGCATTCGGCTAAGTGAGCCCTCTTAATTATAAAGCATTTAGTATATGGAAAAATGGTTGAAATGGAAATTGTATGGTTTAAAGAGTAGTATATAATGTAATAATTAGTTTTTTGTGTTTTGCTTTTTTATCAAGATATAGTAGAGGTCACCTTGAGTTTCTTTATCGTAAAGGATACATTTTAATTGCTACCGAGAGATTTTCTATAAACGACCTCTAATGTAGGCAATGTGCAACATTTTCTCCATTACAATTAATACCTTTTTCATATTCCTTCGATAAGTGATACACTTTGCAGTGACGAAACTATTCAATATGAATTAACAATTCAATACATTTTTCAAACAGGGATTGATTAGAACGTTTTCCATTCACAAACTGTTTACTTCAATAATATAACCTTTCACTGTAATACTTATCTCTCCACCAATGCTTAATTTAATTGATTACCAGTAACTACTTTAGAAACGCCCTCAAATGAAACAAATGTTATATTTATTTCAAAATTTTAAGCTTTGATCCATTATCCTTCATGACAATAAGCATAGACTTTCAATCTGTTGGAAAATTAGATGCACCTTCATACTTTTCTAATATTTGACGACAGGTATTCATTATGTTGATCATGTAAATATTATTACATAGTGTACTGGTTGTGTTGATTACAGAAAATTGCTTTTATTATTTTTCTCATCTCTACGAAACGTTTAGTGTTATCTTATACAGCGCTACAAAGGTGTTTAAATGCTTCTATTTACATTCTCTATCATGTATGTAAAATGTAAAGATATTTAAGTACTTGAAAGTAAATGAAATGATATATGCTGATTGAAAACCTGAAATCAGATCACAGCGAACAGAACAATCGCAAACCTCCTAGCTACGGTACGCCACTACAGTGGATTCCGTCGATGTAATATGTTCGAACGGTACTCAAAATATTGATTTATATTATGTTAATCAAACCTTTTACAAGATAATATATTTATATTTTAAAGCTTATTATTTTATTTTATCCAAGCGTGATGGAATGTACAGCAAAAGGCATTAAACACCCATTTCGTTACCAATATCGCGTTCGCGCATTCTGCGTTTTACACTGTCACACAAAATTTACTACAACTAAGGAATTTCACACTAATATACAAAAATATATTTTGTTTTCATAAACAGTACTACTTTCATCACTTGTGTACAAATTACGCATAAATGATATCGACGCATCTTTAATTATATATTGTATCATATGTTCGAACCAAATTTCGAAAACGGAATTCGGAAACCACATTAAATTTAAATTATCGTATATACAACATTTATTTCGTACAGATTCTTATGTACGGAAAATATTTTCGTCGTTAATTCGGGGGAAGTTTAGTTGCATGGTTTTTTGTGAGTATGGCGCGACCCTAGCGCCGTATCCAACACCTAGGCTCGTTTGCTAGATCAACGTTTGATCAAGTGGGGAGGACAATGTCGTCATTGTCACCCGCGAAATCGATCGGCCAAGTCGCGTTTCTTTTTTTTTCAATTGTTGCTAACATTCATTCATTTTATTGGAGCGTATTTTATCGTCATTGTGGCATTTAGTTTTTTTTAGGGCAACAGTATCCTCCCGGGCCAGACTGTGGTCGTGAAGAGCGTTGTCATCATCGGACAGGGCATCGGTTCTTCGAGTCTGTAACCCAGATCTAACCGAAACATAACCCAAAACTACTTTCACATATACGGTAGTACGGAGAGCCCCTACGCAATATACAGGGTGTCCCAAAAATGTCTGAGTTCCTTTAAAGGGGAGGTTCCTGAGGCCATTTGAAGCGACATTTTCCTTTGCAAAAATGGCCGTTTCGGCTTTGTTAAGGAGTTATTAACGAAAAACACGGACCAATCAGAGCGCGACCTAGAGGCGTCTTGGCAGAGACGGCCGCGCGCGACAGAAGTCGAGCGATGGTGATACACCGCGGTCGAAAGCAAGGAACAAACAAGAGAAGAAAATTTTTCGAGTCCTATATCGGATAGTTCAAATTTGAATATGTTGTAGTCTTTAGTAGCCTATGAAGGAATCTCGAAGGATTTTTTGAAATCTTAAAAAATGTTGGTTTTACAGACGTGTAAAGAATTTGTTTTCATTAAATTATAACACTAGAACTAACGTACCGAGGAAAATGAGTTTTGAGGAGCTTGTAGTGAACACGTAAGAGTATCTATTGAAAATATTTCGATTTGGAATAAATGGTTTTTTCACCATTTATTTTGCAAATGTTTTAAACAAATCCAATTTTCCTATAGCCGGGACTGTTTTAAAAATTCGAAAGAAAACGAGGTAACAGCTCCAAGTCTCCTCTTTACGGACCTATTTTTTAAAAGGCAGTAGCTTTAAAATTGACGGAATTAGAATTATTTTAAAACCTTGCTTACCTTGGTACTCCTGTAGAGCCCCAGCGAGGTGAAAATGATTCCTGTATTCACAAATTATTCTGCGTGAAACACTGAACCTGCCCACTCGTTAAATTCACAAGAGCATTTTAATTATTCGCTCTATGAAATTAACGAGCAGAAGGGGTCAATGTCCTTTCACTGCACGATCCGGCCCACATTGTTGATTTATTCACGATCACAATAAAACTATTCACATATATCCATTGGGTCCACAAACGTTGAAAGAAATCCACACAAATGATTCACAGAAATCCACATATCACGCACAACTAGTTCACATTTGATGCACGTAAATCGATCATTTCGACTAGCCGGTCCGCGAAAAACTGTCCATGAAATCTGTCTGTCTATGCTGACGATCGTAGGAAGACTAGTTCAGAACAGCTGACGAGGTTAACGGCCTTTCAACAGCACACTGCCGATTTTCATTTCAGCAACTGTTCGATGGAACCGTGTTTTCAAATGGAATGGGAAGAGTAAATGACCGCCCCTCTTCAAATCGGGGGTCATTCAGGTATGCTTCTACCACCGAGCGTGGCCATAAACCAGCGCCTTGTGTCGAAGCTCAACCTTGACGATGGCTCGACTTCTGGTTACCAAATGTGTACAATAGGTCAATAAAATGCTAAAAGTTTTAACGAAGAGTAACGGCTTTTTGGGAATATTGCTACTAGCCTTTCTTACACCGGTATACGGAATACCGGTATTTTGTGCTAATTTGCAATTTCGTGAAACCGGTATTTGCTAAGGTAAAATACTGGTATTTTCGGTATTAGCTATATATAAGAAATATTTTTTAGGGCATCTACTATTATTTGAAATTTACAAATTAATTTTTCTGTATATAACGACTTTAATAAAGAAAACGAAAAGGAAGAAAAGAAAATAACAAGGTCAAATTTAATTAAGTTCGTCGTCAATTTCCGCAAAAACATTTATAAAAAGCAAACACAAACCTATCCAGAAGAATTCGTTGAAGATGATGTTGATGTTAATATCGAAAAAGAATTGTCTCTCGAGAAGAAATTACAATTAGCTGCATATAAAAAAATTTCCGGGCGGTTAGACAGTATTTGCGAACCGTAAGCAAGGCGATTGGGCTCATTCGATGCCCCACGTGCTCTGCACGTTTTCCAAAATATGCCATCGTTTATGGCTATCGATGGAATTTTCATGGAACCGTCCCAGGTACGGTGGCAGGTACGCTTGTATCCCCTTGACTTGAACGAAGGATGCGGAAATAAAGAACTCGGCGATGGCTCGACTTATGTTTACCAAATGTGTGCAGTAGGTCAATAAAATGCTAAACGTTTTCACGAAGAAGTCAAGGCGCTTTCTTCGTTTATTACATTACGACAACACCTCTCTGGGACACGCGGATCCCCCGCGTGCGTCACTCGGGGAGGCTAGTAGCAATATTCCCAAAAAGCCGTTACTCTTCGTTAAAACTTTTAGCATTTTATTGACCTATTGTACACATTTGGTAACCAGAAGTCGAGCCATCGTCAAGGTTGAGCTTCGACACAAGGCACTGGTTTATGGCCACGCTCGGTGGTAGAAGCATACCTGAATGACCCCCGATTTGAAGAGGGGCGGTCATTTACTCTTCCCATTCCATTTGAAAACACGGTTCCATCGAACAGTTGCTGAAATGAAAATCGGCAGTGTGCTGTTGAAAGGCCGTTAACCTCGTCAGCTGTTCTGAACTAGTCTTCCTACGATCGTCAGCATAGACAGACAGATTTCATGGACAGTTTTTCGCGGACCGGCTAGTCGAAATGATCGATTTACGTGCATCAAATGTGAACTAGTTGTGCGTGATATGTGGATTTCTGTGAATCATTTGTGTGGATTTCTTTCAACGTTTGTGGACCCAATGGATATATGTGAATAGTTTTATTGTGATCGTGAATAAATCAACAATGTGGGCCGGATCGTGCAGTGAAAGGACATTGACCCCTTCTGCTCGATAATTTCATAGAGCGAATAATTAAAATGCTCTTGTGAATTTAACGAGTGGGCAGGTTCAGTGTTTCACGCAGAATAATTTGTGAATACAGGAATCATTTTCACCTCGCTGGGGCTCTACAGGAGTACCAAGGTAAGCAAGGTTTTAAAATAATTCTAATTCCGTCAATTTTAAAGCGACTGCCTTTTAAAAAATAGGTCCGTAAAGAGGAGACTCGGAGCTGTTACCTCGTTTTCTTTCGAATTTTTAAAACAGTCCCGGCTATAGGAAAATTGCATTTGTTTAAAACTTTTTCAAAGTAAATGGTGAAAAAATCATTTTTTCCAAATCGAAATATTTTCAATAGATATTCTTCTGTGTTCACTATAAGCTCCTAAAATCTCATTTTCCTCGGTACGTTAGTTCTAGTGTTATAATTTATTGAAGAAAAGTTGCCACTTTTCTTTACACGTCTGCAAATCCAACATTTTTCAAGATTTCGAAAAATCCTTCGAGATTCGTTCATAGGTTACTAAAGACTACAACATATTCAAATTTGAACTATCCGACATAGGACTCGAAAAATTTTCTTCTCTTGCTTGTCGCGTATCTAACAGCTGTTCGTGCCGCGCGCCTCCGTAATATCGCGGTGCAGCGTTCGCTTTAAATAATTCTAATTCAGTCAATTTTAAAGCGCCTGCCTTTTAAAAAATAGGTCCGTAAAGAGGAGACTTGAAGCTGTCATCACGTTTTTTTCGAATTTTTAAAACAGTCCCGGCTATAGGAAAATTGGATTTGTTTAAAACATTTGCAAAATAAATGGTGAAAAAACCATTTATTCCAAATCGAAATATTTTCAATAGATACTCTTACGTGTTCACTACAAGCTCCTCAAAACTCATTTTCCTCGGTACGTTAGTTCTAGTGTTATAATTTAATGAAAACAAATTCTTTACACGTCTGTAAAACCAACATTTTTTAAGATTTCGAAAAATCCTTCGAGATTCCTTCATAGGCTACTAAAGACTACAACATATTCAAATTTGAACTATCCGACATAGGACTCGAAAAATTTTCTTCTCTTGTTTGTTCCTTGCTTTCGACCGCGGTGTATCACCATCGCTCGACTTCTGTCGCGCGCGGCCGTCTCTGCCAACACGCCTCTAGGTCGCGCTCTGATTGGTCCGTGTTTTTCGTTAATAACTCCTTAACAAAGCCGAAACGGTCATTTTTGCAAAGGAAAATGTCGCTTCAAATGGCCTCAGGAACCTCCCCTTTAAAGGAACTCAGACATTTTTGGGACACCCTGTAGAAAACGTTAAGATAAAGAATGTTATGTCGGTAAGGCAGAAAATGTTGTGTAGATAAGATAGAAAATGATACTAGTATGATAAGAAATTATTTTCGAGTCGTAAAAAATCCCTTCGGGAAACTTGGTTTTTATGCAAAGTAAGACTATGTGCAAAATTTGAGCTCAATCCGATTTGACCGATTTTCGGAAGATTACCTCGTGTAAAAAATGTACGACGACTTTTGCGGAAGTGTAAGCACTTAAGGGGGGCTGATTGTGTAACGACAGTGAAAACAAGTGATATTGCAGTATTGGGATACAAACAGATAGTCTTGAAAGTCTATAATATACAACAATCGTAACAACTATGACAGTGTAAGCATTGTTGCCCTGCAATGTAGCGTTTGTCACAGCGATCGAAACACAAAAAATGAGAAATGATTTTAATGATACATACTTTATGCTGGGATTTAAGCTATTTTGAAGGAAAAATATGAAAAGTTTAAGTTGTAAGGTCGTGAAGAAAAGTTTACTTTTTCGGTCGATGAGTTAAATTTGTATATTATTTAAAAAAATATTGCGAATAAAAAAACAAATACAAATTTCACATTCAATCTCTAAAGTAATGAAATGAATGATGTTCGCCCAAAGTTGATTACTTTTTTTAGTAATCAATTAAGTTTTTTAGTAATCGTGCGCATCAGAAGGGAAATTGGCAAGAAAAGCTGAACCAAAAAAAAAGACTCTTGTACTTCAAGGCTACCTGTTTACATTCCAAAACGTAGCTAACAAAAAAAAAAAGTAACTAATATATATACAGAATACAATATGTACAATATATATGTTGTTTTCGCACAAACTTTATTCACACCCGTGGCACAATATTTCGCTAAACGTCTATTCGCTTGGGCGGCGGAAAGGAAACGAACCCCCGCAAGGTTCGCTCCCCGACATTTATCTACTCTTATCAACTACCTGAGATCCGTGGAAAATGGCTACAGCCGCTTCTTAATATTGTTTACTTTAACCGCCGTCCCAGGTATTCGAATCTCTAGGCTCGTCCTTGCATGCCATCCACATGCCTAATGACTTTCGCTAGACGGTTATTGTACTTCAAGTGGTCAATCAAGCTAATTGTAATTAATTGTCTTTCCTGTTCTCGAATCTCGCGACTCTTTGTAGCCTGTTTTCCCCGTGCTCGCTAGCAACCTTCATGAGAAATTCTCCAAATCGAGGTATTTTGCGGCCTAAGGTAGACACATCGTATCTACCTTTACACGCTATTGGCTTGAATGCAACAAACGCTGTCGCGTAGTCGCCAGTGTCTAACGAGATTCGAGTACACTACTTTGAACTATACACGATTTCGTATCGATAAACTAGCCATCGCCATCTTCCACTAATCCCTTACAGTATCTCATTCTTCCTGTTACGCTTTAAACTTCACATACATGAATCTACCGCTCGAGAAAAACAGAACGCATTTCTATCCATAACATATGTATACATTCAAGCATCTTCTCTCTCCTTCCTTTTCACTATCCTTCTTTTCCCTAAATGTTTCACCCACTCCAATCCCTTCATCTCGTACCCCAGAAGCACCTTCGTGTCTTCTGTCCATCTGTCCATTTCTTCACACTTTCACGCTAGGCGTTCCAGCATCTCCTGCTCGACACCTCCCCTTCTCTTCGTTTCCGCATCTCATTATCGCCAATGCTTTGATATTTTTTATCTTTCCCCTTTTCTTCTCCATGTTCCTTGGCCGTTCTACGACTCCCACCTCCTTGTATCTTGGCGCGAATCTGGATCCCCGTATCTTGTCCATTCATTCTTGTTCTTGAACCGCCCTGTCTATCTCCACCAATAATCCGTATGCATATTCCTCCCTCTCTTTTCTCCATCTTGTCCATCTTCCCCTGTCCTCGTCCGTTTTTCTTCGGTAGTCTATTCACCAATGCTCAAAACCTTTCCCCATTCCCAGCCTCTCCTCTTTCCCTTATATGCTCTCTTTCCCCAAAGTTTCTTTACCAGCCTGTATCCAAAATAGCAAAAGACTTTCCTTTGCAGAATATCATCATCTTCGTTTTCCCCATATTCACCACCACCTTTTTCTCCTGAGGTACCTGGTTGCCCTTTCCAACATCTGCTTTATTTCGTCTTCTCTTTCCTCATGCAGAACTATATCATGCGCGTAGGAGATTGGCCATATCTTTCTCTTTCCAACCAGGACTCCACCATCTTGTCTATCCCTCATTGCCTACTCCGGATCTACCACGTACAGATTGAACAGAGTCGGGCTCAACAGGCATCTCAGCTCTGCCTGCGACACCAATTCTCCGTTAAGGATCGCTGCATATTCTTTATACGCTGTGCTCGTAAGCCTGACTCCTCTGTAGTTCTTCGCAGCATCCCTCTCTTTTTTCATAAATATTGGCGTTACTATACGCTGTTTTCATACCGGTGGGCCTCCCCCTTCCAAACTCTTTGTATTATTTCTACTAATTTCCTATCTATCTTCTCTCCTCCATGCAACCACGCTGCGTTTTATTATATCTATTCCTGGTGCCTTTCCTTTCATCAGATCCTTTTATCAAGTCCCTTTTACCCTTATACTAACGGTTGATGATCTGAATTTACCCTGTCCCCAGTTCGGAATTTCTACACCTTGTCCCAAGCTTCCCCATTGACAATTCCGAAATTTATCACCATCCTTACTTTCCTTCTAAAGATTGACCAAACACCCCTCGCATCTTCTTTATTGCCATTCAGCAGCGTTCATCCTCTTACTTCTACCAGCTTCCACAAAGACTCTTCTTCCTTATTTTTGGCTCTCTTCTTACATCTGCTTTCTCTTCCTGCTCCCACCCTCCCTTCTCTTCCTGTTCACTCTGACGTTAAAATCTCTGCCTATAAACAGCATCCCTTCTTCGTCTCACCAACTATTTCATCTAATCCTCTCAACTTCTCCTCCCGCCGTCCCTATTGTAAACCACGACTAGAGTTCTCTCTTCCCCATTCACGTTGTTACTATTCCTTCACTCTCTTTTATCCTCTCCCCATCACCATTTCATATTTCTCTTCTTCCCTGTTATTATATCCCCCTTTGCCATTCCTCTTCTACCACCTTTGCTCGGTCCTTGACATTTCCAGACCCATTCCTTCGGTAGCTTTTCCTTTCACGTCCTCCAATTGTTTTCTTCGATCCATGTTTCCAACATCCCAATAAAAGCAAATTGTTGCAAAGTGCTAGAATTGCGTGTCCGTATTCCCCATGCCAACTACATTCCAAAGTAGTATCTCTATTCTTGACTAAGCCCTTCCTTCTTCGTCTTTTTCCTCTTTCTCCTTTCCTTTTCCTCCTTCCAACCTTAAAAATTTCCTTTCCGAAAGACCTCACCCTCGTAATACACAAATTTTTCTCCTCACACTATCAACTTCTTATATCCCACCTTTACCGTACTTCTTTCCTCCCTCTCCTTTTCTGTCATCTCCACAAGTTTTCGACGTATTCTTCTTTCTTGGCATGTCCAGTTATCCCCAATGAATATTCTCTTCCCCTTTAGATTACTCGTCTTCGCCGTTAGCTTCTTCTTCCTTTCCCAGCTTTCGCTTTTTACCAGCAGCAGTCTACCCGTACCTCCTTCTCCTGCTATTCGAAATGTATTTTTTCAATATTGTTTCTCCTTCATCCCCTCTCCCACTTCTCCTCCCCCTCCATCACAGTTTCTTCAATCTTATGCATCATCTCCTCCTCCTACTTTCTTCACTTCTTCCAATCTTTTAAATCTTTCCCCCAGTTCCTCCTTCTCATCTTCTCATTTCGTTTATTTTTCTTTTGTTTTGTCCCTCCGATCTCCTAACAGACCCCCTTTTGCCGGTCACTTCTTTCCTCTCTTTCCTCCTTACCTTTCTCTTGTGCTTATCCCTCCCCCCCCCCGCTTCCTTCCTCATTTTCCTTCAACCCTTCTACCCCACCGCCAACTTTCTTAAAGTACTCCATAATCGAGCTGTTGCTTCCGTGATCGAGCTGTACGTCTACCACTTCACTTTCTTTTTCTCTCTTCCTTAAGCTCCCTAATCGTCCTCTTATTACCTCGCTGAAATTTTTCCCTTCTTCTTTTTTTCACCCTCTACATACTTCTTACTCCGTCCCCTCTCCATTACATTCCTCTCTCTTGACTCTGTTATTTCTTTCGAACCGTCGGTATTATAACCCTGAACTTTCAAATTCTTTTTATTTTCCTCTCTCTTGTAAAGCTTTCTTTATTCCTGCCTCTCCTTCCTTTTACGTTTCCTGACCGCACCTCCCACTCCTTCTATTCCGTTCTCTTAACTCTTTAACATCGCGTTCTCACCACGCGTCTTAATCGCCCGCTCTCCATGGAGGGAGTCCCAAATTTCATTTATATTATCTTCTAAATAAAAATTAACATATTAACGAGGTGCCATATTTTTTTGTCCCTGACTGTAGTAAGAGAAACCATGCTCCAAATGGATGCGGAAAAGCACAAAGCATGATTCGCTACAGAGACTAATTTTGTATCATCTCCCTATATGGAAATTTTGAGAACATACCCGCGCATTTTTCATAGTAGAACATAAACCCTCAAATTAAAACCCTTTTTGGAGGGTAGGAAACGTACAAACGGGGAGTACAGTCCGCGACAATACTATAAGACATATAAAACAATTTAATTTCGTATTAAGTACAGTGTGTTATTGTTTACATCAAGAGACGTTTTTAACGCAGAGTGTTTAGTGATATTTATAAGAATTACAAAGCTACATCGAAATACCTCGTATTAGCCGCGACAAAACTATAAGACAATTGCGTTTCGTGTAAAAAAAATAACACTTAGAGTTTATTTCTATTATTTATTAATAATGTGTGGTGGCACCTTTATTTTTTATATCTTCTAACATTCTTCTTGGTAACGATTTATACAAGTTTTTAATTGCTTTTTGGCTTAAACGTGTTCACTCCTCTTCAATGGACATTTTTAGCTCTTCCACGTTATTAAACTGTTTTCCTCTACAGTACAGTATTTACTACCCTAGCTACTATTCCCCAACAATTTTCTATAATGTTTAAGTCAGGGGATCTCGCGGGCCATGGTAAAACATCTATTCCGTTAATGTCAAAGTAAGCTCGCGGTACCTTTGCAGTATGCACGGCTGCATTATCTCGCTGAAAAATGAATTTTTGTTTCGCTATCCTAGTTGCATGGTTTGATAATTGCTTATTTACAACAAATAATTTGCTTTTCATTTTTGTGGTAATAAATTCAATATTTGTATACCCATAGTAGCTTATTGCCGCCCATATCATTACTCCACCGCGACCCATTTGTCGCCATTGCAAGAAGATTTCCTCCTTCCTTAAATCATGAAAATAATAACTCGGACCATCAGGCCCATCCAAATTAAAAGATGACGAAAAACGTTTCAATTTGGATGCGCCTGATGGACCGAGTTATTATTTTTATGATTTAAGGAAGGAGGAAGTTTTCTTGCAAAGGCGACAAATGGGTGGCGGTTATTCTAAATGTTAGAAGTTATAAAAAGTGAAGGTGGTACTACACATTATTAATAAATAATAGAAAGAAACGGCTGAACTGTACTTTGGACCAGGCATGGGCGACATTGGCTCAAAAAACACATGTTGCTGCTTTTCTCCTTCGCCTGCTCGGCAAGGCAGTCCCCACCATGTCAACTCCGACTGTCCTCTCAGCACGGGCCTCGCGATGCTACACCGGCGGCAGGTTACTCGCGGTGCTGGAGGAAGAGTCCGAGTGGACGTGGTGTTGTGGACGATGTGTTTTTTGAGCCAGCGTCGCCCATGCCTGCTTTAGAGGACCAAAAATTTTCAAGTTTTCTGTATGCGATGCTACGCATTTTGACGAAAAAATGATAGACGTGTAAGTTTTAGTGTACGGAATTTAAGTTTTGCTTACCGGAGTTCACTGGTTGAAAAGTTATACACGTGTAAACATGAGCTCTTTTAAGCGTTTTTGACAGGTTAGAGCGTCGCCATATTGGATATTCGTTGGGTCGTAGGTAACAATTGGTCCTCCAAAGTACAGCTTAACTGTATGTGCGTCGCGGCGTCGGCAATTAGGTTAGCGACGATCGAACAACGCGGAGGAACTTCACCGAATATGAAGTCCTGTCGAGATGTATGATTGTATAAGTGGACTGTAATAGGTTGGTAGAAAACGCGGACAACTACGTGCACTAGGAATGTGTGTATTTACAATATGCTTTACACGAGTCGGACTTTATGAATCACACTGTGGATAAGTGTGTCGCGCTTATATACAAATCGGTTTGTGGGAGGATCCAACTATTAGCCTATTGGCATCAAGTGGATTTTGGGCCATGCCCTTTTCGAATTTGCTAGTTACCACCCACTACAAGCCTTGTGGGGGTAGAAGATGGCCGCTATGGACGGGCCCAAGGAGGGAGGAAACTGGCGAATTTTCCTTGTGGGGCGTTTCTGACGGCAAGGCCCGTTAGGGTGGCTCGTTCGTCTTACCGCTGTTTACCTGGCGCTGTACGAGCTGTTTTATTGCTCTAAGGCTAGGAGACTCGAGATGCACGTGGGTGCCAACTGGAAGCTGTAAAACAATCTTCGGGGTCCTAGTCCGAGTTACATCTGTTTTGGCTTAACAACTAAATTGCAAGTATACTAAAAATCCTCCGTCGCTAGGTCGTAAATCGAACTGTTTTCGAAGCCTTAACATTAACCGAAATAAACTGTACGTGTTATTTTTTTACACAAAACGCAATTGTTTTCCAGTTTTGTCGTGTCTAATAGCAGGTATTTCGAAATAGCTTTGTAAATCTTGTAAATATCACTGAACACTCTGCGTTGAAGAACGTCTCCTGATGTAAACAACAACACACTATACGTAAATAGGGGAAATTCTTTCTTTTAATACGAAATTATATGGTTTGATGCGATATCTTATAGTATTGTCGCGGACTGTACCTATACGTCGTCGCTACGTTGAATCATGTTTCGGAGCTGATTGTATTTAGTTAAATCGGTCCGAGTATCCCTTTTGAATCAGGAGTAGCATTATCAATTCCGTGAGTTCGGTAATTATTCTTATCTGGTAAATTTATGAACCACTCCGAATTCCCGCACTGCCGAATAATCGATTAATAGCTCTTTATAATAGCGCTTGGTAACCTCGACCATTGAGGTATTCACGGATGTACATTATGCATTTGCAATTCAATGAATTATGCAAATCAATCGGTAAATACTGTATTGTCGTTTCATTTTACCTAGGCATGCTCCTAACGCGGGAGATGATCTTCTTTCTCGAACCATCTCAACGTCCGTTAGACCTCGCGAAATCTGCAACAAAAAATTTCACCGTTCCATAATTCCCTTAAATTTATCATGATTATACGTTCATAATAAAATAGTTGATTTTTTCATTGATCGCTATAAGAAAAGACAATAAAACTTAGTTCTCGACGAATGTGTTTTTAATAATAGTATAAAATGCGTGCAATAGGTCCATTACAGAAAAAAAACAATAAATTGCGAAAGGCATGGTTGCAAATTGTGTACGATTGAAGAACATTACAAGACCTGGAAAAGAACTTCGCTGTGCAATTATGATCAGTGATTGAAACAAT
This sequence comes from Sphecodes monilicornis, assembly GCA_913789915.3. Lineage (NCBI taxonomy): Eukaryota > Metazoa > Arthropoda > Insecta > Hymenoptera > Halictidae > Sphecodes > Sphecodes monilicornis. The sequence goes on along the minus strand of OU565297.1, from coordinate 21,964,489 downwards.
TTAGTAAAAAGAAAATGATAAATGACGTTTGTAAAATCCGATCACCGATCACAAACGAAAGACCTCGAGAAATGGTTACATTTCAGAATCAGCTTCTCCAGAAACGCATCAAAATAAACACATTTCATAGATTTACTGCACCAGGTTTCAGAGATAGTGTACGATAACGTGGTAATCTAATTATAGTAATTACTAATAATGATCAAATTTGAATTTCACGAGAGAACGGTGCTTGATACGGGTTCAAGTCCGACGAGGGTACGAAATTTTTTTTCTTTGTTCCAAATTTTACCGTGGAGATACATTGGTCAAATATTATTTATGATATTCTGTGAAAACAACCGTAAAAGAAAAGATCAGAAGAAACGTGTTATAGCGACGTAGACTCCACGTTGGGAATGATCGTTGGCCCTACGTTGGCCGCGATAGTTGGCTCACCCAAAAAATAGCGACATTTCTAACGGTTGACCAACCAATACTGCAACGTAGGCACAACGAAATGCCAACCATAAATGCTATTAGGGAGTTCCAGAAATCATTTTAGTGATATATAAGGACATTCTTTGGAAGATAAATTACACGTTTAATAGAAAATATAATATCACACAAGCTTTAAATTTTACTTTAATGTACAGTGACAGGAGTTTATAATATTTGGAACAGAACATTATTTTGCAAATTCAAAACAGATTTAAAAGTTAATTGTATAAAAGGACGCACTGTAAGTTAAAGGAAAATACATACAGAAAAATATTGCGATAACATACTAATTACTCGGTAATGTGTCCAATTTATCGTAAAGGAGTTATAGGATATAAGTAAAAATTATTACATATAGGAAATTTATTGCAATTCAAAGTATTAAGTCTCTGTACAACGTGAAATAAAAAAATATGATCACAACCATTAGTCTTCTCTTTTGAAAAAAATATAAAACATCTGAAGCTTAAATTCTATTTTTATATGTCACCAACAGATACCAAAGGAAATTCGCAATTCTTTATGGGATTATCAGATTCATATACACAAGTGGAATATGCTGATCTTGACTAAAGTACAGATCAGATATAACGAAACGAAGATAAAGTCAATCAAAGAACTAATAATTTTCGAAATCTCTTCTTATTAAAATGCACAATATCATATATTTCTTGGTGATTTTTCATTTTTTGGGTTGAAATTGCTAGAGTTTTGCAACATAGTCGAAAAAGCATCTCCACACAGGATTCTGTACATTTTACTGGAATCTGTTACTTCGTCCAGTACATTCAACGATCCTCCCAGTTATGTATTTTTACCGTTGCCCTGCCAAGTTCGTCCGTGAACGCCACGATTTGCACGAATATTGTGCGCGGATTCGTGATTGTGGACGCCGCAGCGGAATTCTTGAAAACGATTTCACGATTTCCCTTTCCCTATTTTAATATTTATATCATGCATTCGGGGGAAAATGTTATGATAACAATTGTAGAATGCGGTCACCTGCCTGAAAAAATGTTTCTGTCATTTTTCAACTCGTTACTTACGAAGTAACTTACAGGTACGGATATTTGTATCGTACTTAACAATTTTAAAATTGAAATCAATCTTGTGAATATGTCATGAATTTATGTGTTTCCATGGAATTAAGGATGGTCGAAAATCGTCTGAGAAGGACAAACAAGATTTTATATAAATGTTTATCTAGCATTATTTAGACCTTCTACTTAACGCAACGCCTAGTACATGAAATTGAAGTGTTCGTTTTAGTATTTCTTGTTATATACGGAGTGTCTCATTTTAACTACGGTAGATATTTCGAAAAATATAAATGATATGAAAAAAATGTTGTAGCAAGGTATGTTAAAACAACATACATACGAGAATTACCTCGCAGATTGTGAAACCGACAATGCTGATTCCAATTCAGAGTTAATAAATGAAATTTTAGAAAACCCCACGGATAGAAGTTGTAGGATTTCGCGGGGAACGCAGCATGCTGTTATTTATTTGAACTTGAGATGACCTTGAAAATGGATATAAAAGTTTTGAATTTTTCGATTGGAATCCGTATTTTTGATTATATATTATTATTGTTGGCATCGAGATGTTTTGGAAACATTGCTTGAACGTAATTATAATATAAGTCGTTCCGGAGATATGATCTCTCAAAGTTGTCGACCACAAGGTGTCCTAAGTAAATTATATTACCCAAATGCCTGCATTATTTACCGTTTTATGGAAATGCTTCCCAGAACAAAGTTCCATTATTTCAAGCAGCATATGTAACAATTGAACGATGTAACTTTGCATATGTTTTTTATTTCCCATAACCTCGCTCAATTAGAGTTTCACTCTAGAGTTATACTAAAGATATGGTGTATTACATACGAACAACTATACCGGAAGAGATAGGAACAAGAATTATGCGTAGGGTGGACCTTATTCTTCGACTAACGAATTTTTTTCACGACACCCCCTAGAATTGTGCCACTGGATAAAAAAATAATCTGTGCGATATTTGAAATTGATCGAATAACGGGAAATCGTGTAGCATCGACTTTGAAATTTTTTAAATTTTGTAGCTCGTTTTTCTCCACTGCAATATTCCACGTACAACTTTTGTCTAAGAAATTTGTTTATATTTTTATAAGTAACAAAGATATACATGCATATATTTGTACATACTACATATACATTATACATTATAAATATAATACAGTTGAAATATTTTATGTGTCTCTTAATGATTGTCTCGAGAATGGAACAAAAAGAACAGCAACCAAGAGAACATTACAAAGAATTTTTGGAGCTAATAATTATTTTCCTGGGTGGTACTTCACCAAGAAATATAAGATTTCGGGCCCCAGGAGCTTTCCACCACGCTCGTTGGATGGCGAAAGCTTCATATTGCTTGAAAATATATTTATTTAGAAATCAATTTATGTTAAACCTCGACGAAGAAGTCGCGACATTTGCGTCTTTCTCGCCAATATTTATATAAAAGCGAGGATTCGAGCTTCAATGGTAGCGGAAGCTCCACGTCAAGATTTCACATTTTTACAGAAACTGTATGCATACCGTTCTGCTGACGAAAAAATTAGTTATTTAAGATTAAAAAAATATTGCAACGATTTATGGTATTTATCGCCAAAAACGGTAGCGTTAGCATTTTTGATTTTTGAAAGATCCCGATTCATGGGAAGATGACGAGGATTTCAAATCTGGATTAAACATTGTACAAAAATTAAAAGTTGTTGACGACACTGCTGAGCGTGGTATTAAACTTATTCAGGACTATAATCAGTTATTATCAAAAAATGAAGAGGAGAAACAATATATTCTACAAATTATTTCCGAAAATAGGAAACAATTTTCAGATGTATCGAAACAATCGTTAAAAGACACATAAAATATTTCAACGAAATTTTCTAAAGGGATCTTTTTTTATTGCTATAAAAATACTTTTAATAGTTTTTAGTATGATGTACTGTATTATATGTATAATGTATAATGTATATGTAGTATGTACAAGTACACGTATGTATATCTTTGCTACTTATAAAAATATAAAAAAATTTCTTAGACAAGAGTTGTACTGTTTAATAAATTAAATATAATGCAAAAGAAAAAGAATGTCATTTTTTGAGATCTCAAGGTCACGATTTTTTTTTTAAATCAATATTACATTTTATTTCTATATTGTTATAGTGCGTAAAAAGACAAATTCAAATATATATAAACATATACAATACTGATAATATACTGCAGTGGAGAAAAACGAGCTACAAAATTTAAAAAATTTCAAAGTCGATGCGGCACGATTTCCCGTTATTCGATCAATTTTAAATTTCGCACAGATTATTTTTCTATCCAGTGGCACAATTCTAGGGGGTGTCCCACACAAAAATCTGCGAAATAATTTTCGCCAAGTATAACTAAGGTCCACCCTAGTGTACATCAATAACTCAATAGCCGGGGAGAGTACAATATTTTAGTTGCGTATTAAAGCAAAGCAGGAAAACTAAAAATTAAAATCATGTTAAGTATCGTGTTACAAATTTTAAAAGAATAATCTTACAGCTTACTCTACTTTCTTCAAATGTTCTATTTAAATGAAAAGCTTATTAAAGATATATACAATATCGCGTTATTAAAAACGGAAATAAATTTGTCTCGAAATATAGCAAAATCACTTTCACGGGAAAGCTGTTTAAAAATGGAGCATGGCGTTTAGGAGAATCTTTCCTCTCGCGTTGATCTAAAGCGTGACGTTAACTTCCAAGGCAAAACACGGTAAAAACAATGATCAACAAGAAACGAGTCTTACAAAGAAGCGAGCCTCACCTGAGATAGTTTCTCGAGTTAACAGGGCATGCAACCAGAGAACATGTTTATTGTTCCATATTCGGTGTACCAAACCTTGTGTAAATTAATCGTTTCATTTATATTCAAGGGCAAGTGAAATGATATAGTGCAGAGTTCATGATGACGCATAGACACTCGTGTCTAATTTGTTCCAATTAACTCATACCATAACTCGCAACCACATTAAGTATTCTTATGCAAAATCCTGAAGAAGTTAGTAGAAAATTTCTTCTGTTAATAATTTGAATATGTTAAAGACAGTATAACAGCATTTTGAAACGCAAAAGTTTTTACTGTTTCAAAAGAACACAAAAAATGATTTTTACTATGTCTGTAAATGTGCAATTTTATAAAACTTTCTAAATGATATTTAAGATATCATTTGGTTTTACCTAGAAGAACATTTCTTATTACCAAATGAGTTAATTGCAGATATCTTTATTAGAAAAAATGGAAACTGCTTCATCAAATTTTCAACTTCTATTTTACTTTAGTGTCCATTTTCAAATTTTAAGAATACTATAGAAAGATACTATACTGTTTGTTGTTTAGCGAAATATTTTAAAAATAAAAATACATCTATCAACCTTACTGTTTAACGAAAGTACATGTAAGGCCACGAATTAATTAACAATTTCAAGGATTTTATCTGTTAATATAATATTCTATAATCGACTGTTCTATGTATTTCTATATAAACTTGTAGGAAAAAAATAACTATAGAGTCTTTATATACACGCATCAACAAAAAACAACTTATATTCTTTATTATAATTATTCTCAGTAGTCAGAAACACTTTTCTTTGTTCTCGGAGACACACGTTCGTGCAAGCACACTTCTAATACTCTCAACGCTCACCAGAGACCGACATATTCACACGAACAAACACATACCGCCAAATATAAATGTACATACTTTCCAACAAAACTTTTACACATGTGACCGTATGTTCCAAAACAATAATCTCCCACACTGCAACCGTAATTGTGCGAGCGTACTCATTCAATGGAAGGCATTGGTTGAGCTTGGTTAACCTTGACAAATGTATGTCATTGCCTTCACCGTTTCCAAAGACACAGCGCCACGTAATCGAATATACACAACTCTAATTTCGGATGTACAAGTACAGAAACTGAAAGTGAATACTAATCGCGATGCAAGACTTTTCGAGCGCGCGTTGACAGTTCCCTGCTGTGCATGGCACAAAAAATATGTTTTCAGGGGGGCTCCACAGCTCCTTAAGTAAACTATCGGTATCTCTGCTCTACAAAATCATGGAAATAGGATACTTTTCCGCCCTTTGGCGAAAAAGCGTCGCACATTCTGATATTATATGTACGTCGTTGCACGTGTGTTGCAAAAACGAAAACCGATTGCACTGTTCAACACCAAATTTGTTAGTATATTTATTCTGTATAAATATAAATCTTAATTATTTTATGTATTTTTTCCATGTTAGTCTCTTGTTCATAGTATAATTCGTACTAAAAAGCCCTTTTGCAAAAAAAAAATAATTTATTATAAAAATCTATTTAATATCGCTAATGTATAATGAAATTATGTATTACTATTATTATCATTATATTATACAGTATTATACATAATTACATTATACATTAGCGATATTAAATAGATATTTATAATGAATTATCTTTTTTTTACAAAAGGGCTTTTTAGTATGAATTATACTATGAACAAGAGACTAACATGAAAAAAATACATAAAATAATTTATACGGAGTAAATATACTAACAAATAATAAATAACAATAGTATAACATTTAATAAAATGTAACATTTAAATAAACTGACATAATTGCGTGCTTATTTTTCAAACGTGCATCCCATACATAGGCCAGAAGAGGAGCCCCGGGGACGACACATGAACAAAGAAAGTCCATCGTTAGGCCTGCTTATCCCCACCTCAGACGCGGCCATAGCCCGAATGTTTTGGCTTCGACGTTACACGCTACATGGTATGCGTGAAACGAGGCCTGCCCTTTTCACTCTGATCCAATCGGCCGTGCATTCGTACCTAGATACGTCCAGTTTTTATCAGCCTCGCATCAATATCGTGTCACCGTTTGCGATCTATACAAAATGGCGTCTTAAGAACATAAACAAATCAGCGGACACCACGCCTTTTCTGGAAGAACTGCGACTGCGATCAACAGCAGATTATTCTATCGAGATTAGGTTAAATGCATTTTAAGTAATTTCGGGGAATGAGATAAATCTCAGGAACTAAGATTCTGTGTGACGTCATTGCAATATAATTACCTGAATATTCAATATTCAAAATCAGACTTCGGATCGTATGCTTAAATTTTTTATACACAAATCTCAATAGTAAAGCTATGTAGCACACCGTGACATTTGGGCTGCATCCGACCCCACTGTGCGTCATATACCTGGTATCAATTGTTATGTTGTTCGAGCTAGAAATGCGCTATTATAATTTTGTTTGAAGAGTCCCCTCGAGCACGCGTTGACCGGGTGTCTTCCTGCGTGTTTTCGTCGGTCGGTGGTTATAAAGTGTTTTAATCGACTCGGAAACTAATTTTTACTCTAGCTTTAATTTTACCGTTGACCGGAATTTTGACTTTGTCGGTAATACAATTTATGGCCTTAAGGCTTAAACATCGAGCCAGCGGACAAACGGTACAGCACTTTCTACATTCAATATTGCCGTCTGCAACACACCTTGTCGAATTTAAAACATTATCAGAATACTAGAACCGCTTACACGAACAGCTTTAGTAATAACACGATACTTATTATCGGAGTCATCGAGTTTGAACAATGCAGAAGAAAAATAATTTTTGTGTTACTATTGCATTCGCATAAGCATTCTGAAGTTATCCATATGCATACATTTATGTGCAATTATTCTTCTTATTCTACAAATTATTGTTATACAGGGTGTCCCGGATTTAAATGGCAAAACGTCAGGAGCGTGTAGGGGACCGAAAAACTGAGACAAAAAGTCTTTTAGAGGTTTGCTCGTTTTTGCTTCGTTTTGGAGAAAATCGCAAAAAAGAAAGAAAACAAGTTTTCATTTTTGTACTTATTTACTTTCATTTTATTTACGTTATCATCTATTTAATTTAGATATTGTTCAAAATGTTTTGTCTTCGGAGGGACCATTTGTTCTTTCTTTGCGGGGAAACCTTGTTCATCGTGAAGAAGGCTCCTCAACCGACTATGGGCTGGTTTCAACGACGTTCATTGATAAACGCAAGGCGACGCGTTGATTGTATATTGCCGAACACTGCGCTTCCCGCTCAACACACCCCTGGTGACTCGTCATCCTCCATGGCTGACTCGAACAGTTTTCGGGTGGAAGGAGAGGGCCAGGGGGAGAAAAGCAGCCGAACAAACCCCCAGAAATTCGAGGAGCGTATCTCTCGTTCGAGTTCGGGTCACTTGGACAAAGGGGAATCTACGACTCGCTGCAATTTGAACGAACGCAAGGGATGACGGATCTAGGCTACAACTCGATCGGTTGCTAAATGTTGCCTGGACGTCCATCCCTTTAAATTGACGCGCAATCACGACTCCAGTGGACGTTCCCTCGCGACGGAACATCTCTCCAGCTTGAACCAGACTTGACGAAATTGACGACACAAAATTCAGCATCAGTGAAATAATTCTTAACGAAGGGAACGTTTATGAATAACGTTCATGAATTAATAAACTAAAACTTGACGATTATATTTGCTTTTATAATAATCATAATTATAATTTTCTATAGAATTATACTATTCACTGGAAGACTGTTTTAAAACGAAAATACCCATTGACCCGAAACGTCTCCTTAATAGTCACATTTTGGTTGATTCGACGCATCCAAAAAATGTTTCGACGCCTGGTCTAGCATGTTGCGTTGACAGCATCACGATTCGTACCTGTGTGGCACAATTCATATTTACACTTGAAAATTAAGTTTTGTGCTGGTTGATTAAGTAATTAAAGCTTACGTTTGCGAAATGCACGACGATGGAAAGAGTAATTACAATTGCATTGATTTTATCAAATTTTTGCAGCCCCGGAGTCAGTGGTTATTATACGTTTCAGAAAGTTCGCTTGTATCTGTTTAATTTTGTGTGTTGCGCAGAATTTTAATGAACTTAATGGTAGTAAATTAATGATATCCTCAAGTCTAACAAACATAATTTGTAATTGTGCGATATGATATTCGTAAAAGTTTGATAATTAATTTGGAATTCCTCATACAATAGTCTGAATATCTAAATGGAACAGTTAACCTGTTGAAGGATATTGACACACATGTGTACATTACTTACATTTAGTGTTTTTTAAATTAAAATTATTCCGAATAAACCAATTTAAATCTATGGGAGAACTATTCATTACAGAATCTCACAAGTAGAAACACATGGTATGGAAACATCGATAGTATAGTAATTAAAGAAAATATTAACTCTGCATCTTCGAGTCGACAGGGTTGTAGTTGAAAATAAAACGAATTCAAGGAAGTATTATACTGTCATCTTGAATTCAAAAATTTTATCTCGATGATCCGAGATAGCACAAAGACGTCTCAAAGACGTCTTAAAGACGCCTGGTGTTGGGCTTTCAAGACGTCATTAAGACGTCTTGAATGTCCTACGAACGTCCTCCGAACGGCTTCTGAACGTCTTATGTTACAAAACTGCACGTCTTAAAGACATCTTTAAAACGTCTTATAAAGGTCTTACAGACGTCTTTAACACCAGATTGCCCAAGGAAGTCATTTTGACTGCTTTTTAATTTCAATTAGAAGAACAAGTTCGACTCTGTATTGAAATAACAGTTTTCATTTTTTTTCGATTATCGTCACGCGATAACATACAAGTACATGATAAATTGTCGATTTGGGCGTATACTTGATAAGTTGCAGTTGCTCGATAAGCTAAAGTAGTAGTAGTAGTAGTAGTTCTTTTGCGCCCTAAATTCATGAAAGAAATGTCGAATAGAAGCGAGTTATTGGAAAAGCTAACGAACATAAGTAAAGAGTTCTCCGATATAGAATCAGATGCAACAAATTCTGAACTATCATTTGAAGATGAAGCGGATTATATTCAAAGTGAAACATCTGACACTGAAGATAGCGATGAAGAGTCGATCACCAATGATGAAAATGAAAGTGTCATCGATATAAAAAATATTAAAAATTAATTTTAAACAAATTTCTTTACACATTAGTTATTCTTTCACAATGCAGTCATTTTGACTGCTTTTGGGCAATATAGGTATATACTAAGTTTCAGTCTTTCTAGTGTTGAGGCGTCCATTTCACGTCTTTTAGACGTCTGTAAGACATTTTCAAGACTTAAAATGGACGTCTTAAAGGCGTCTTTAAAAAAAATCATATCGACGGCGGCGGCCTGGACGAGTAAGATCGGTAGTAGTTGTTGGCTCCTGCCAGGGTCCGTCCTGGTTATAGTTTTGTCGTCTGCTACGGTTGTTGCGTTTTTCTCTTGTCGTCGGGGTTGACAATTTGGCGGCGGCTGAAATGTGTGGGTAAGGAGGAAAAGGAAATAAAGCGTGTTTCGACCTAGACCCGCTAGAGGACTCGTCATCGGCAAGGCAATCTAGCGGGTCCTGCCATAGGAGCAGTGATATCGTAAAGACGGCTTAGGACGGTATATACGCGAATCGGCGACGGATAAGGTACTAGCGAGAAAGTCGTTGCGTTGTCTCTCTGTCCATCTGGCAGCGAGCGTAGGAGGTAGCCGCCACATTATATTGAAGATATATCACGATCGTCTCCGATAATTCGTTAAAAACATAGGAATGGAAATACTAAAATGACCATTCCGAAAATGGCGCAGTCACTTTTGTTATTACAGAGGCGCAGCTACACACCCTACATTAATTGTACCATCGAGAGGCACGCGCGGTGAATTCCCGTGTCCGAGTAATTAAGGAAGAACCGATAGCGAGCAATAAACCAGCAAAGCGCCTTGACTTCAACAAAGCATACGAAAATAAAGGACTCGACGGTGGCTCGACTTCTCGAATCGTGCTCATCGGTTTCGCATATATTACATATTCTTATTTAATTTCTTGAAAAAACAACCAAATAGTAAAAGCCTATATATAAGAAATTTCTCTACATTACATATTTCAACCGAATCGTTTATTAAGTCTACGTTCAGTTTCATATCCTTAATAACACACACGCCATTAAGATATACATGTACAGATTGTATATACGAGCCGCGCATTTGCCAAATCGATTAACTTCATGATTTAAACAGTAAAGAAAATCGATGAAATATAGTATATATGTATGCATTTTTTAAAATTTTTTCGGAATTTGTCATATAATAATATTAACTCGTATAGTTAGTTAGCCAAATCGATTAACTTCATGATTAAAACAGTAAAGAAAATCGATGAAATATACTATATATATACGCATTTTTAAAAATTTTTTCGGAATTTGTCATATAATAATATTAATTCGTATAGTTAGTTAGGAAATTTATTTTCAGCGCAACAGTGTAAATGTCAATCAAGCGCATCAGTAGAAAAATCTAAGAAAACTTGAAAGACGGTTAATCGATTTGGCCTGTGAACGGTTCATACGTCAAACGTATACATATAACGACGCCCGCCTCGGAACGTTTTTAAAACATCTAAAAGACGTAAATTTCAGACGTCTCAAAGACATCCCGCAATGGACGTCTTTAAGACGACGCGTGCTATCTGGGTAAAGAAATAGTCGGCGATCTTAATTTATCTCTCACACACATTTCATCTCGCGAGCAACGGTTACGCAACAGCAATCATTGTATTAGATAACAGTTCAATCGGCGCGCAACTGTGAGAACTCTCGGCTTGAAACAGTGCATTAAAAAGTGCAATTTACACCGCTAACCCTTTCACTTTCGAGCTCTTTGTTTCCATTGATTGACCCATTCTTCTCACGGCGATAGAAAAAGCCATTGCGTTTTTTGTCCGCTTTTTTTCACAGTGAATTGGGGCAGCGTTTCATTTATTTCCCTAAAATTCTATGAAAAGCGTCACCTCGCCAGAGGTCACGCTTGCCTTTTTTATTCATTTATATTGCAGCTTCAACGATTCAAATTTCAGATATCGTATTGTTGCGTTTACCACAAGCACCAATCTTCGCACGTAGCGGCATTTTACAACCGAACACCTTATTTACACTTAATATTAATATTATGCTACTGTAGGTAAATTGTCCCGACGTAAATTGTTCATTGCAACATTCTTAATATCCCATATTTGAAGATCGGCTTTAATTAATAATTCCAAGCCAGTCGAGCGGGGCACATATGGAATTTGTAAAATACGAATATCCCTAGAGTGATTTTATTTTTTATAAATACATATCTACAAAACAATGAATCAAACACATACCAAATCAGAACGTACCGATTGACTGTTGCATACTTGCGTTGTACGAGCCTGTATTAAAACTTAGGTTCTGTAAGTTAAAATAAAATAAAAATTTTTTTATTAACTAATTATTATTACCATTTGCTTGGGAAAGTACATTAAAAACAATGAATCATGAATGCAACCGTTTTAAATTCCACAAAATATAGAAACTCATTTATTAAGCAAAAGAAGCGAATTTGGAAAATTTTCCGTCGACGATTATATAACTTTTTCGACCCATATAGAAGTATGCATAATTTCTTTTATTATAGTCATGCGCATACTACGCATCGTGTAGACGGATTCGTTTCGTTATACATCAACGAATGACGATCAACATTGACTTAGAAACGTTGTTGTAGAACTGAAACTAAATTACATGCTTGCATGTTTCCTATATGTGTAATAGATTAATAACCGTGATCCCGTTTTTACACACACTTTCCTACAGAAAGTTGCTTGTTCTAATAAACCAGTTTACTTCAGTTCACCTGGTATGGAACCAGACTCTCTCTTTCTCTCTCTCTCTCTCTCTCTCTCTCTCTCTCTCTCTCTCACCAGGTGAACTATGCACCGATACAATCCCACAGTAATCTCGAGTCTATTCATCTTTGGCTAAGTTTCAGCAGGGGATACCTAACTAAAACATAAATCTTCGAAGATTGGAGAAACTTCTCTAAGACGATAATAATCAAAGTTTATGTCTTACAGTTGGATGTAGATATAGATAATCATTAAGATTTTCAGGAAAGAAATGAACACTTTCATGAAACCAAATGCGAAATTAACATAAGGAAATGATCACGCTGTCGATATGAACATGTAAAGATCGAAATATGGAAAGTTAATAGCAGTATAGAAAAGTATAGAGAACAGCAAGCAAACCTTGATATCCTTAATAATAATGGATGGTAATATGCCTAAAGATCCGTTCATTTAGTCTCAAAGGTAACCGTGTAAGACAGTATACAGTTTAAAGAAATATATAGACGGAACTGGCTGAAATCGCTACTGACAAAAATAGCTAACAACGCTATCGAAAAAGTAATGAGCAGACTGCGGATTTTTATGCAAAATAAAAATTTCCTTTGTCAATTTCAAGACTCGTGAACCACATAAAGATTTCTTCCCTCCTTGAACAATTTTAATAAATTGAAAATAACATGCGGATGTCCTCAAATTCTTCTAATTTTTCTACTGTTTCCAATAAACACACTCATTTTTGTCGTAAGTGAAAGAAATTAGTTTATTAAAATCACCAGGAAACAGAATAGATAACAGGTTAAGTCTAAACAAAGATAAACACGAAATTAATTATTGAATGTTCCTTTAAACGACTTCTAAGCTAAAACAAATACTTCTAATTTCTATTTGGTTCTAATTCTAACTTTAATTTAGCTTCGCATATTATTTGTGAAATATAATGTCACATAAATAGCAACCACATATCATACGATAAACGCAACGTTGTCCTGCAATTTTCACAGCTGTGTCGCACAATCCCGGTTCTATTTCGCCAATATTGATACGGACGATTGAAGCGCATACTCGTTTGTGGTTTATTTATTCAAACCTTATCCTTCGAATGAAATAGAGAATAACGTCCAAAACGGTTGAATTGCATAATCTTAATGGGCAATAATGTCACGGCTTGGTGATGTTACGTACAGAGAATTCTCTCTGCGTGTATTTCGAACAGAATTTTCTAATTTGTTTCCTGAGAACGGAAAATGCCTTATTCTAGCCTCTTGATTCGACGAAACGATGACTACGCTCCAGTTGGATACAGCCGGCACAAATTACAATTCGGTACGGTAACAGTTCCATAAGATTTCCTAATATAGACGTTTCGAGAACATTCTCAAGGTTCCCTAATATGGAGATATTGACAGCATCCCCGCATAGATTTCAGAGTATATAAACGCTCGAATTTTAACCCTCGAAGGCAGTGCATAAAGTACAAATGGGGTATACAAGTCGTTCTTACATAGGTGATGCGGGATACCGCAATCTTTGCGGGACTATGCGTATAATCAAAATTGCGCGAACGACGACTCGCACCACGAACTATTTCGAAACATGCGACGATCCGTGGCATTGTTTCACGACTCTGCGCTCTTCACTTTTTTCGTTGCCGTGCCATCCGTTTGTGGATCTATTATTCCAATTAGTATTGTGCAAATACAATGTCTGGTAAAGAATTGATATGTGATAATGAAAAAGAACACACTATAAAAACTCTTTGGAATTGTTTTGTGAAAAATGATACTGCTGGAAGTGCCAAATGCTTGAAATGTTGTGCAATTTTAAAAATAAGTCAACAATCGCGGAAGGGATTGGTGACACATTTAAGCAGCAAACATTGCATTGTATTTAAGAAACTGCAATCATAAGTATCACTATCCAGAACGAATTCATGTAATAAATCACAAACACCACTTCAACCATGAATTGTCGATAATTGCGAAAATGTTATTCCAATAAAAAGGGCCAAAACAATGGACAACTTTTTCGTTAAAGAAAATTCTATGGAAAAAAGGTATCACGAATGGTTGCTAAAGATGATTCAACATTTAACGTGTTCTGCAAGTCTGTAGACTTAAGAAAAGAAAGACTGGTTTAGAAAATATAGTTTCACACTTCCAACATATCCTAATACGATAAGATCCATAGTTCTTACGTTCGCAGATTCCGTAAAAACGGATATGATAAGAAAATTCACTAAATTTCGCGATCAAAACCGAAAATTTTCTGTAACATTTGACGAGTAGACATCGCGAAACAATAGGAGATATTTAAATATGAATTTCCATGAATCCGTGGTTCACGAACGGCAGTGCATTGCGTCAAGATAGTCGAGGAACGTCTAGAAAAATTCAAATTAAACATTAGAAACGACATTATTCGTGCAACAACAGAGGGAGCAAGTGCGATGATATATGTCTACCAATTTTTAAAGGAAAAAATTGTTTAGAATTACATCAGCAGTCATACCTTCACGGGCCTTACTCCTGTTGCAGAACGCCCGGTATAACATTATATGTATTGAATTAATTTTTTATTTAAATACCTCCTTTTAATAATTATTAGATATAAAGAATTACTATATATAATTACACTGTCCAACAAATTTCAACTTTTTTTGACGTTCCGATTTTCTACAAGCGATTCTTGTAGAGTTTTTTGCGCTGATTCCGAATCTGTTTTTCATTTTTCTCCTAGACGCACAGTTTTTGAGAAATTTGAGTTTGAAAAGAGACATATTTTTCAACTTTGAACGACTATTGTGATGTTATTATAAAAGCTATTGAATTGTTCTTTACAGCAAAAGATTCTGCAGACCTTCCCGAATACAGTGTTATTCAATATTAGTATATTATGATCAAAGACGGAGAGAAACCGCTCTTGCACCAATTCTTGACGATATTTTTGAATTTATCTCAAAAAATAAGGCTTCAGCGGAAAATCGGAATATATCGCGCGATAGAGCAGACTTTTATCTTGAGAAACCCCCCTTCGAAGTTTGCAACGTCGACTTTTTTACCGAACCAGAAAGCAAAATATCTTCGCCCGACATAAGTTGCCGCCAGTGGTTCTCTTCCATTAGCGCGGTTGTTCGACGGGATACGGCGCAGCGCGGCGTAACGGCAGCGATGCAGTCGCTTTAAACCCGCAATTATGTCAGCTTATTTAAATGTTACATTTATTATTGTTATTTATTATTTATTATTATATTCCCATTTTATTAATATATTTATTATTTATTTATTATTTTATAGTAAAAATGGGAATTTACAAGATAGAAAACAAACCTAAAACTTAGTAAAATAGGAATATAATAATAACAATAAATGACAATAATAAGTATAGCATTTAAATAAGCTGACATAATTGCGGGCTTAAAGGTCTCCGCACACAGCACCGGCCCAGGCCTTTCCGGGTTTTAGCACGTGCACACAGAGCCGAATGCCTCTTGAGAGGGCGGTGTCTCTGGAAATCGTGTCGCTTGCTACCGAAACGCGAGAACTTTCCACTCCCCTCTACACCCCAAGGATGCCTATGGTTGTACCTTCCGGAGCTTGGGCCAGAATGCTCGCCAAGCAACCGTTTCCAGCCCCGGACTCCGGGTGGCGGCAAGAAGGCAGATAAACATTATATATATATATATATATATATATATGTTGTGTTATTTAAGAAGCTATGTCACCGAGTGTTAAAGTAGTACTTTTCGGATTTTGTTGCGGTATATAGTTGGTGCGGAATACGTTGTTAAGGAATTTAAACGTTATAAGAAACAAAATAACAATTTACGGCCATGATAATGAAAAAAAAAACAATATACATCTGACAATCGGTGCGGTGAAATAATTTGTGAAACTCAACTAAACACGACGGAGGTTCTGAACGTTCAACTGCTTCGCCGACCCGAAAAACGTTAACGATGGACGCGCAGACAAATATCCTACCAAACAATTTTTCTTGCATGCCATAACCTCTTAAAAACTCATTTTCATCGATTTGTAAAATCAACAATTGGTAAGATACCGAAAAATACTTTAGAATTTCTTGATAGATCGCTAAAGACCTCATCATACTCAAATTGAAAAGAAAAATCCGAGACACTATTCCGACGAGTGTCCGGTATCGCGGGAACTATTTATTACTTTGGGACGATAAATTTGCTGAATAGTTTTTTGAGTTTTTGAAATGAGGGTCTGTGTTAGGTCTGGAACAACGCGTAATCTTTGCTGAAACACGTAAGTTTTAAACTTCCATATTTTATCCGCTCCAACATGATCATTTTGCTCAAGGTCATTTCAAGGTCAAAAAGGTGATATCCACTAAATTCAGTTTTTTATCGTCTATCATGCTATCGTAAAAAAATATATATTCCATTTAAACAAACATCGGTGACCTTGAAATTTCATTAAAAAACACGACATAAAAAATTTTTTTTCTTTACCATTATATTTGGCCACTGCAATAGTGTCACTTTGTCCTCTGAAGTTTTTTGATAGGACTGTAAATACGACAGATATTTAGGTGTTCCCATTTATGTGGGACACCCTGTATGGGTCGAGTAGTTGACCCCGCGCCTCAACTTCTACTCACATTTTACTTTATAACTCAAAAACGAATAATTTTCCCAAGCTATGACACACACCATTCGAAAGGGCGTGAAATGTACTATTAATGAAGCGTTTTTGGTTAAAATCAGGCGATACTTTTTTTGGGATTTGCTAGTTTTCTGAATTTATTACACCTTGAAAAACACGAAAAACGTGAAAAAATTATGGTAGCAATAAATAAATTACATAAACTTATACACCGTTGGAAAGCTTGAATTTTTTATGATTTTCTGGTATCCGTGCCGGGTCGATATCGTATTTTTATTAAAAGTTACAGCACATAATAGATTTCGCAAAATACGTACTTTGACCCGCTGCCCCCCCCCCCCCCTAACCGTGAATTACTGGGAAAAAGTTTTTGCACGGAATCAATGTTAGACCCAAAGGGTTACCAATATGCAAAGTTTCAGGAAAATTGGTCTTGGATAATTTTGGCCGATTTTGAATCAACGCCTTTCTTTGACATCTAAAATTGGAATTAAATATGAAATTCATTTTTAATAAATTATATACAATATAATTTTTGTATCAACGCAACTGAATGAGATATTTATCTGGCTACATTAGGTTGACCACTCGGTATACATTTGACTGACACAAATCGGCCAGACGAATTTCTTAAATTTTCTAATTTTTTAAAAATTTATTTACACGTTATCTAGTGGACTAATTATTATAACTTTTCAGTGACAACAAAATTTAGAAATTTTTATCCAACTTTCAAAATATCTTTAAATTTTTCAAAAGGTGTTTGAATATTAATGGGAATAGCAGTACACGTTTGAATTAGAGTAAATAGAGGTATTGGGATTCAAGTTAGGATAAATACAATACCAAAATCTCAATAAGGAAATAGAAAATTCTAAAGGTTTCGAAAAATACAAGGAATGTTCTTTAATCTTCGTTTGGAGATAATTAAAATCGTGTAAGTATTTAAAATTCACTACATAACAGAACTTGCGTCACTACGGAGCAACTACATCGTCAAATATGATGCAACTGAATAACTTCCACACTGACATACAGATGACTTAAATAAATATTCGGACACTCTTAAAAAGATGATAATTTTTTAAATATTGGACCTTGTTTAGTACATGAGATGAAAAAAAAATTTTTAAAAACATGCAGGGAAAATACTAAAAGTTGTATTTTACAATTTTTGTATGTGCTAAGCTGGTAAAAATTGCAGTTTTTCGTGATTTTCTAAGTATTTAATAAATCTAAGGATTCTTACATCTTTCAATGCCTGTCGTTTTTTCCCACATCACCCGATTTTGATGAAATTTTCAGACCATGTATAATTGACACATTTTTAAAATTTCTGATATAGGCCCTCATAAAAAAGTTGTAAAGTACAGCTTCTAGTATTGTCTCTGCAATTCTGACCAATTGCAATTTTTAAAAACTTTTTCACATCATATAGAAAACTATGTAATTATTCTAACTTCTCAAAAAATCCATATATTACAATTACTTAGTTACATTTGTAAAAACTTTTTCACATCATATAGTAAACTATGTAATTATTCTAACTTCTCAAAAAATCTATATATTACAATTACTTAGTTACACAGGTGAGTTGAAAGTACAGTAGAACCGCCGTTATATGAACACCCGTTACGTGAACGTTGTAGTACTTCAACATCTGTTACTTGAACGTTCCATTAAATGAAGTCTATTTACTACTACAATACTGTATGTAAATAGATGTGTAATTTTTGACATATTTTTTGTTGTAGGATAAAATCAGGATAAAATTCAGTATAAAATTGGCACGGTATGTACTTAGACCGTTATATCGTGATGTCTCTGAAACGGAAATGCGCAGTATAAGAAAGTTTAATGTCGGGAATTTGTAAAAAAATCTACCAGAAAAATATAATGTTGAACAATTTATCACCCGTATATCAAAAGTCAGTAACGTGCCATTGAAAAATATTTAAAAGAATTGCGAGCAACAGATATATCAACAAATCGAAATATTTTCGTAGCGCAAAACAATTTTAACGTTACTGTAATCTGAGTGATTTAAATAATGCAAAAATGAAAGAATGCAGAAAAATGAACCTATTACATGCGAAGAAGGCCCGATATTTAATGAAAAATCGGAAGGAAATCCAAAATTTAGAGGAAGTAGTGATCAAATTTAAGTCGTGTGACGATGTTCATAATTTAGACGTCGTCTTTATATAGATAACATACTTAAAAAAAATTTCGAGCAGGAGCTTAACAACTTTGGGTTCATGGTTTTGATTTCATTAATTTTGTTAGAAAGAGAGACGGCTGCACAATGTTATCTTTTTTTATTTTATATTTTATGAAGTTAGCTACAAATAAATTGTATTCAGTTTACTTTATTTTATCTTAAGTATTATATGCAGGGTGATTCTCATAACGTGACGACTTCAAATAACTCAAAATTCTCATTGTACAAAAGATGTACGTGTCAAAGGACACGTAGAGAGCTAATTCTTGTTTTGTTGTCACTTTGTTTTTTTTTTCTAGGTACGAAGGTGGCCTTCATTTTTTAACACTAGAACTACCGAGCACTAAACACGACTGGCGTTTATCACCTTATAATAACGACGAGATTGCATTTATTCAAATTTTGTACAATTTTTGTTTAAATATTACTGTAACAGACAAGTTTACTATATAATTACTCCTGAAAACATATTTATAATATCAATATTCGTAAAATAAAAAAAGAAACCAGTCATTCTGACTGGTCCGGTAGTTCTAGCGTTAAAAAAGGATCCCTCATATATTTTATTGATTTTGAACAAACCGTGAAATTTTGCGTGAAAAAAGTATTAGAAGACACAGAATTTAAATTTAATATTTGCAGAGATATTATCTTTTAGGAAACATTTTTAATTTTGAAAAGTAATGTACATTCGTATACATTGCCAAGCATGTTTCGGCCGATTATGTAGCAATTAAAAACGAGATGGGCAGTTTTATGTAAATATTCGCATGGATATAAAAAGGCCTAACCTAAAAAAGACCGACCGATAGTCATGCGTGTATTAATCTCAAGAATAACGAAAAAGTGAATCGTAAAGCTGATGTGAACTTGAATGTCTCCAACAACCATTGTGAGGCCATCTTTCTTACTGTCAACTATTATGTTATGAGCGTAGTCATGCCCGATACAAGAGTACTCCCTGGAAACGGTAAACTTCAATAGCAAGATTTCAATTTAATTCCACTCGACTGTTTCTTTGAAATGGCGTCATAAAACGTTTAACGGATTTCACATTTTATCATATCAGACGATGTTAACATATTATTTTAGATTTAATTAACGTACAATAAACACTTTTTATTTATTTGACTAGTACCAAGTACATGCTATTAATAGCACCTTCCTTGAATACATTGTATACTTATTTGACTTTTTTACCTGAGTTTATTTCCTTTTACTTCCGCTTATGAGTTTTTTTCCTTGACTTACTTTGAAGTAAATGAATTGCAAAAATAAACAACTGGTAGAAATAGGTACTTTTTTTCATTTTTAAGCGATGCAACCATCGTTTCCCTAGTCGCGTTTACCGTTAGTATTAATATTATTACTCTTGATTCTCTTATCACAGAACCATTGTCATCTTACGCTGTTATTTGATGTTACAAGGTAAGAAATATCACCTTTATTATGCAAAGAATCGCATCTCTTTTAATAAGTTATGTTAATATATTTTGCATGTTCTTTTTGTCTTGCTTTTCCCGTTATGCACGTAATTCGGTTCTTGACGTCTCGGCATGCGATCGGTTCGAATAGTTCCTAGAGTATCATTAAGTATACATATACAATACATGCATGATAACGCCATGTATTTTCCGGGTCTCCAGAGGAGGGGCGGAAATGTACCCGACAGCGGATTTTTATAGACCCGTAGGCCGAGTAACGCGCGTACGATGTCCATCCGGGACAAGATTGATTTTCTAGGAAGCCCTGCTCACTAATTTAACCTCCTTCAGGTTCGGTATCGGGCGCCAGGCACCTCCGAGGTTCCACACAAAAAGCGTCTGAACACTAAAACAGTCTAATTCCTTAAAATCTCATTAGAATCGCAAAGTGTCTGGATAGTTCATATGCGCGGCAGGATAAGTGAGTCGACAAATTGTTGGCTCCTAGCCGTTTAATATGAAATTTAGACAGTCGAGGACGACTGCAGGCCGAAGGAGTCAAAGCGCGCAGTCACAAGGTTCGACAAAATGGTGAAGTCACACGCGCAAAAGTGAATTACGGCATTTAAATCTTAGTCGCGCATCATTTATTATCCTGAAACAATTCGGCAGCGAACGAATTAGCCTACGATGTTCTAACGGCAGAATACACGACAATACTCGACGAGAAAATAAGCGAAATTTTTACGGCTCCGTGGTACAGCATATTCTATACGTCACATTCTACGCTGGAATACCCCTCTAAGAGCCACGAAAAAATTACTCCGGCCATTGTGAATCCGTAGGAATTATGTTGGCCAAAGTTGAGCCCTCCCACCTCGTTGGTGGTCGCCAGCCAGGACTCGCGCGAATTTAGGAACGCACTTTACATGGCGACTTTACGCGATTACGGCTAACGCAACAGGAACTCGTCAATTTCGTCGAGTCGGTAACTCGGAAGTGAGGCGTCACAAGGATCTTTTTCCAAAAATGTTGTTGGTATTAAAAATTTTGCAAAGAATCGTTTGGAATATAGAGAAATAAAATTGTCTATTTTTTTGTCCATATAATATTGTACGTCATTTTGAAGGATTTTATATTTCTTAATACTTCCTTCGTCATCGCTCTCCGCATTGGCATTCATTGCCTCTACCATTTGTACTTTTGTTTCATATGGTACGGCACTATCAAAAAATGACAATGCAGCCGTTTCTGGTGCCAAATACCATAAATGGTCAATTATTTTGTTCAGTGTAGTACTATTTTCAAATACTTAAGCATCAAAATTAAATTTTTTATTCATCAATTCCATTTCTAATATTTAAATATTTTTTGAGAATGGAAAATCGTACAACAATACAACAGTATGCGGCGGCTACTTCCTATGCTCGTCAACAGAGGGACATTACGACAACACCTTTCCCGCTACTACGTGAATCTTCCTCTGTTTGCATATATACCGTCGTAAACCGTCCTTACGACATCCGCGTCTAAGGCACGGGTCCGCTAGATAGCCTTACCGACGAGTCCTCTAGCGGGCCTAGCACGAAACGCTTCCTTCTCCTTTCTCCATCTTTCCAATAATTTCCAGCCACCATAAGTACAACAATACTCTTGGACTCATTTTAAAGCTTGAAAGCTATACTTTCACAATTCCTTATTCATTTTCCTCTATGATTGTTTTCGTGATACAGTGGACCGGAAACTGAAGGTCCTCTTTTGGTGAAAATACTACGTATCAAACGTCTGTAGAAACATTGAAAAATTTTCTCATGTCCGAATCTACCATAGATTCGGAGATTGATGCTTCCTATTTATAACGACCGCTTGAAACTTGATGTACGATTTCTTTTTGGTCAATTTATCAAGTTTTGAATGAAAGGAGTCCCGCCATCGTTGCAGTATACAAGGTACAGCGCGAATATCCTACACCAGGGATGGGCAATTTAATCTCAATTGAGGCAAAACCGTCCACACCGTAGCGCCCTCTGTCCCCTTCCAGCAAGCGCGGTACAATGGAGCAACGAAGACGCGAGACATCAGCGTACGCAACGAACGTGCGCGTTGAATGAAAGAGAGTTTGTTGGGAGAAGCAGGCGTTTGAGGGGCTCCATCCGTGCCCATGCCTGTCCTACACAATCAAACGTGTTCTATATTTTTGTTTTACAAAACAGCCAAAAATATTGTAGATCAATTTTTGAGAAGCCGTTGTAAAAAGAAAGCTTCAATCTTCAGATATGCAATAGATTCATTTAGAAAAGCATTTGTTGATGTTTTTACAGGCGATTCAATTTGTAGCATTTTTTTACCAAGAATAAGAAATTTAGTGTTCAAACACTTTTTGGATTCACTTTACGTAACAATTTTAATAAAATTCCATCCCAATCTATCGCTTGCTTTAATTTCGTTATCGATACGAACAGCTCTCATTGCAAAGCTCTAATTCAACTTGCAACCAGTGATCGCTACTAATAATTTTCATTCGCAAGAAATATAATCGAATACATCGATCAACGAATCCAGTATTTCATACGCACCGACATACATCGCTTTAAAACGCATAGCTGTTATTCAATTATACGCATTGTTACAGAGAGACGTATATATCGCATCAATCTAAGTCACAGTTAAACCGTGTCCGTTTGAACAACCGTTGCGGTATTAATTCGCCAACGAGCCTCGGCGAGCTACGAGGAAAGAATAATTCAAGTATATATCCTGATCTCGCGAATTGTGTCGCAACATATTATACTTTCAATATGTTCGTTTCAACTTGATGGTTCTTCCCGTTCTCCCGCGCTTTCACTATCTTTCCATTTCACTGCGAGTCTAATCATTTCTCCTCTGATTCACCGCTCCCTTCTTTGCCTCGACTTCCCGATGTTCCTCATTATTCCACCTAGTTTCTCTTTCTTCTTCACTGACTTTTTTACTCCCACGTACACTATCCTTCTCCATTTTCCGTTCTTCCGTTCTCTCTACTGTGCT
This sequence comes from Sphecodes monilicornis, assembly GCA_913789915.3. NCBI lineage: Eukaryota > Metazoa > Arthropoda > Insecta > Hymenoptera > Halictidae > Sphecodes > Sphecodes monilicornis. The sequence goes on along the minus strand of OU565297.1, from coordinate 21,940,937 downwards.
TCGTTTGCGTTATAAGGGAAGTTATACCCCACACGCCGGACAGTAGCTTTTAGGTGTAAGGGAAAGTTCGGTCTTTTTTCTTATGAATCTAAAGTCGCTTATTTAATGTTTTTAACATGTCAATCTGTTATACGGGGTGTCCCGCATAATCGCGGACAACCGATTGTGAACTAAATATGCACGCAGAAGTAAGTCGAAAAGAAAGAATACCATTTTGAAGCTTCGTTTTCGAGAAAATCGAATTTAATCTTTCGACTGCGGTGTACTCTCGCAAGGAACCATCGATACGCATTCTTGGCCCGATATAAGGAATGCTATTCAGCTTGTCTTTGTTCTCCAATTGGCCGAGAGAGAACACGGCGGATGAGCGAGAGGCGAGAGGTAGCAGCAGACCATCGAATAGTCGGTCGAACAGCAACATCTTCCTTTGGAAAATATGAACTATCCTTGCGTTCTGATACTAAGCGATGCGAAGGAGCAACTTCAAAAGACGAAGAGGGATTTATTTCGGAGCAAGACTGTATACAGCGCGATATTCGCATCTCAGTCGCTGCGGCTAGGCTGGCTGTCGCATGTCGTTATCTTCATTGACCAAAATGCACATTGTGTTCACACAAGTGCGCGATACTTTTTTGTTGGCAACCATGGACAATTATACATATGTATGTTCACACCTCCAGGATGAGACCCCTGGCGGGAGAAGTGTTCGAGATTGAAACGGAAGAGTTCTAGCCGCGCAATGTATCGCACACGTTATCTTTTACTGTAGTATTGTTAAATATACTCTTTCTTTTATATTGTCATGTGCTTGTGGTTCAGTCTCCTCTGTTAACCAACAGTTTTTAAAGGAAATATAAGCGTAATTAAATATAAAGAAAAAAAATTCAAAGTTGATAATAGCGTTGGTCTATTTCGTTTTCTCTTCTTCCGACAATATTTAGAAAAGTAACGAAAGAATAAATTTATAAAACTGATCACAAATTGAAATAAATAAACACTTACATATGCAGCAGAGGAATATATTTATACAAGTTAATTGGCGATACGATTATACGAGAGCGTGTGTACGAGAACAGTGAAATTGACATTAGGCAACGAAAATTTAAAGGGCGTATATACGGTGTGGTTGTCGAATCGATCACCTCGAATTATGGGACTTGGATCCGACAGGATTTACAACTCGTTTATTTTGGTAAACTTTGATGAACTTGTGGTCTTGGACAACTGTATATGATTGGATCTAGGGTGTAGATGGAGATGGCCAAAAGTTAGAGTGGGAACGAGGACAACTAATAGTAGAAGGAAATAGTAAAAGAGAAGGGTTGCCGAGAAACTGTCATACGAGCAGACAGTTGAGGCGTCGATATGTATATAATTGTACATTTGTCCATAAATTTCAATAAACAGCTTAGTAAATTAGTGTAAATAAAGTGTTCATCGAAAATACCGCGATGAGCGATACGGGATATCTCCGAAAAACGTGATAGAGTTATATCTTTCGATTTATTTAAGAAAAACTTTAAATGTCGGGCGCTATGAAAATTCGCCCTATGTAATTGTGCAAAAGAGAATAACAATAGATCTAACTACAATAATAAACGAACCAAAAAAGAAGCGAGATTATAATTTTGTTCAGCACCGTATTCTATCTCTCCGTATCCCCTTTCCGTGTCCTATGGGTTACTACTGTCGGCTGTCGGATCGTGTTGCTCGACTTCCTTAATTTGCATGGTAATAGAGGCGCGGATGAATCGCGGATAATTAGAGGCCCATTGTTGCGCATAGAAGAGCGAGCTTGCGCAACCCGAGCGTGTACATTTTCCTGCATTCGGGCAGCACACTTTCACCCAGTTTCGCGCCGAAGCGATAGGCCGAGTGCTCGGGTCACTCGCAAATATTTCACAATTTGTCCAACGAGCAACCCCGGCTTGCACTCTCCACCACCGGCCCGTTAACTAAATATTTAGGTTTCAAGTACAGTACTACTTCCTTGTGCAAATACTCTAATATTCGCGCAGAGTGTCTGTGTTTCCAGTGCTGCGGCTATCGGTCCAACCACTGGTTCGAAGTAATTAGTCTCGCAGAGTAGTCAACAGTGACAATCGATAACAGGAAAAATAATATATAAAGATCAAATATACACGCGATGACTTCGAGAAATATTTGATTTCTACATTTTAGATTTTCGAAAAATTGTCGATATTTAAATTGCTCGAGTTCTGCAAAAAGGAATCATACAGCATTAAACTTGGGCTTATTTGAATGTTTAAAGTCTTTATATTCATCGTCCAGCGCTCATTTTCTTCTAACAATAGATAGGATATTTTGGCACAATATAATTTGCGAGAAACTGTAAACATATTTTTTCGCTAATACGCTACACATTGAAACGTCTTTAAAAATAGAGGAAATATTGTTATCCTCGACTGAACAAGGAAAAATCTGCATAAATCGAAAACGAAACAGACCTTTAGGACAATCTAATTAATATTGGATCGTAACATAAATTCGTTTGGATATTTTCATCACTATATTTTTTATTTATCAACAAAGTTAATAAATAAATCAATTACCTGCATTTGCAATGAGTTTCAACTAAATCATTAAAATTAGAACATATTTATATTTACAACTGAATGAATTTATGTTACAAGCCAATATAAAAGTATTGATCGAAAAATCAAACATTACAGTGTGCCTTTGCATTTCTTTTCTTGAAGAATGTAACTTATTTACGCAATGGCAGATTTAAATTCGAAAATAAGACAAAGAAAGGTTATGCATTCTGTATAGTGCACAGACGTATTGTATTTATGTAAGCCAAAATGAATTTTTTCGGGTAGTCCCACAAACGAGATGTAGGTAAGACAAATATAAGCAAAGCAATTGTGGATAAGGTAACTCACTATGTACGCCATCAATCAGTGTTAAAGTAAGAAAACTGTCAGCCATGAACCGAGAATACGACCGAAGAGCGACAATACTCGAATTGCTACGTGCCTGAAAATCGTCTGCGGAAATCGTTGTGTGATTTGGTTAAAAGAAGATACAAGTTTACGATCCAGCCTAGAAATTCAGAAATTCTAACAAACGGTAAAAGGTATAGAACCGCATCGCGGGCAACTCACAGGAAACGTTCTGATCGCAAGAGAAGTACAGAATTCGTGATTAAATTGAAAGAAAAGTTTAATCAGGCTTTACGAAAACCTCTGTTATCGCTAGACCGCAGATGTTTATGCTAATTTTATATGTTGATATACACAAAATATATGCGAAAAATATGTAAAGTATAAACGAAATTTATTGAAAATAGTACACCATAATACGACAGAATACAATATTAATAATGTACTTTCAACAACACACGATGTGATGGGAGCATATTTATGCTTTTTTATCTACAGTCAGTCCATTTGTGCTAACGTATTTGTTTTTAATTTGGTTGTAAAAGCTTCAAGTTTTATAATTTTATAGGCTTACATTGACTTTTCGTAGTTTGTATTTTTGGAACGGTTCTTGTAAATGTATATCAAAGTAAACACGCATGTTTCTATATGTTTACATATTCTGTTATATGAATAACCGTTTCTTAGCGAAATAGAATATGTGAGAGAAATACAGAAAATATACATAATATGAAAGAGTATGCAGTATGCAAAATAAAAATATATTTTTGGAATTACCTAAACATTATCTAAGTTTCTGTCCAGGTCCCATTGATCTACCTATTTTCTATAAAAATATGCATTTACATAAACATCCGTAGTCCAATTATCGCTGGTCTCCCGGCTTGTGATTTCCCGGTACCCTTGACCATTACATGTGTGGCGTAGTCAAGGCAGAGGTAAATGCAAAGCATCGCAACACCAAACATACCCCAAAGGTCACCATCACGGACACGATGACCAAAATGGACTAGGAAGAGGTAAAACGAATCTGGAACGGGTTCAGGTCCAAGCTCGAGAAGGTGGTGGCAGCTAGTGGAGGCTATATCGAGTACTAGCTTTTGCTCGCACAGGAAACCGCTTAATGCCCTCGGAAATTGATATTGTTTCTCCATAAAACCTTTTAACTCTTTGGGGCACGCTGGGATTAAAAGTGTCCCACCTTTTTGATGCACCGTAATGCATGGTGGGACATTTTTAGTCCCACCTCGAAATATTGCAATAGCTGCATGCGCACAGGCTTATATTTCGTTTTGTTTACGTAAAGCAATTGGTAATATCTTCAGCAAATGTTACAAATGTATTCACTTGTGTTGGCAACATTCAACATGCCAATAAAGGTTCATCAATTGTTGCAAGCGGAAGATTTATCGCGACAATCTTTTTTTCCTGGTTTTATGTGAAAAATTGTAGAAGTAAGTTAATTTTTATAAAAATTAGTTCCATATAAGCAACTGAAGAGCTTTATGATAAAAACTAAAGATTAAATTTGTAGTGGTGGACTATTCGAGCCCCACCCTATAACAACAAATTTAATTAAACTATTAGTATTTTTTTATGTTTTTATTTCAATTTTGTTTCATTTAAAATGCAATAAAATTTCTATGCAACATGGGCCTATTTTATTATCTGAAATCCTGTGCCGCAAAGAGTTAACCCCCCATTCACCCCTATAGAGTTTTAATTTTATGTTATGTCGCCATCTTAGATTTCAAAATTGATGCCATTTTCGAAATTAACGTCCCACGTTTGATTAATTATATCAAAGATCATTAAGACCGAGTTTCAAGCAAATCCGACCACAAATAAAATATTTCTCGTACAAACACTGCAACCCCTTTTCACCTCCTTAGGGGTTGAATTTCGAAATATCCTTTCTTATTCCTTGTGCGGATCATAAAGGAAACCTCTGTGCAAACTTTCAGCTTTCTAGGTCCAAGGGTTTAGCCTGGGCGTTGATATGTCAGTGTGTCAGGACTTTCTTTTTATATATTATATATTGATAGATAGAAGATGTACTTTTGTACAAACTAACGAAAGAATGTATTGACATTTTCCTGGAATTCTAACTGTTTTTTTTTATAAACTAACTTTTCCGAATTGGCCTCGACGACTCTGTATACCTCTAAAGATGTTTAATTATCCAATAAGAACAACCAATATTCCGAATGTAATAATTAGACGGCGAATTTTTTGCATTTATGGCAAACATGAGAAGGTATCGTGTAAAACAGTAAAAACATTAGAAGAACTTAGAAACACTGTGACATTATTTTCCATCCACTAAATGTATTAAGAAAGAAAATTAATTTCGATAATTCTTTAAAAAGTGATTCTGTTCTCCGATTTTGATGAAATTTAAATATGTTATGCAGCTAGGCACTTTGCGCAACTGTTTCCTACGTACAATAGGCGGTCTATTTTAGTTTCTGAGATAATCGCAAAAAGCTGTACCTACTATTACATTGAATTTTTCGTATGCGTGCACGCTCCATAGCAACTTTTGCGTCAGCTTGATCAGGCCATTTGTTTACTGATTCTATAAAGACGTTTCGACAACCGGAGAGGAAACTATTTATATAACGAGCGAACCTTTTAAAACAAATAATGTTTAGGTTCTTAAATTGGATCTAGTCAATTATTAACTTGCCTGCTTAACCAGTTAACTGCGTTCGACGTAGATACACTTCAATCCAAAGCTCTATTGCGGTGAGGTTAACGCGTATACTGGTCGTGTAAAATAAAAAAATTTCATTTACTATAAAAACAGGAAATTTCAGTAAGATGTAAAATTTATAATAGGAGCATTTGCCCTGCGTTAGACGTGTATAAGCACTCGTCAAAGCTTGATTTTAATTCCGCATTCCGTGAGGGCTTTTTAACATTAATTCCGCAGTTAACCGATTAAGGGATTTAACCCAGACCTAACCAAACTTAACGCATATAATTTTATTTTTGAATATGTTAAATGTTCAGGCTAAAATTTGTTACACTTTATGTGAGTCTAGATTGTAAATAAACATTGACTTTGAAATGAGATGCAGTATGGAAGAGATTTTTTATGAGAATGTAAACATGAATTCACGTGCAATGGATCTTTACTGTAAGGGAAGTAACTTTCCGTTAATAATTCTACAATTAGCGACATTAAAAATAGTGAATCTCACCAAATTGAAGTACTGGTACTATACAGGGTGTCCCAAAAATGTTCAATTTTCTTGAATGAGGTGATTTCTGGGGTTAATCCGAGAATCATTTTCCTTTGCAAAAGTGTTATACGCGGCTTCATTTTCGAGTTATTAACGAAAAATTGAGCGGTAGCGTTGCTGTCTTGCCGTGCTCGAATCGTGAACAAGAGAAGCAGTGGTAATTTATTTAAATAAAACTCGCATATTCAGCCGTAAGTGCACTTGCCGCTTGGAATTCTCTTATAGGCGATATCGAATTATTTTTATCTAATACCGAACAATAATTGCACGCGTGCTGACTCGATTGTACAATCAAATTATTATTGTACACGGCCTTATCAATCAATCGTACAATATAAATTATATTATAATATATAAATATTGTATACAAATAAAATTATATTATAATGTATAAATATATTTTATGATTTATTTAGAATTTCAAATGATTTCTTGAATGAATCTCGAATATCGAACTCGTCCGGTCGATGACGACTGTTGCTGACTGCTGACCTTATCCAAATGTGTCAGGCTACCCATGAAGATCGAGCTGCCCGACTGGATCAAGCTATCCGACACGATCAAGCTACTGGACACGATCAAGCTACCCGACACGATCTAGCTACCCGACAAGATCAAGCTACCCGAATATTCAGATGTCTCGGGGACTCACCCTAGCTCGCCGGACTTTCTCCGACCCCACCCGAACCCTAATCTTCGGATACCAGCACACCCCTAGAACAAACGCATTTCTAATATTGCGAGCAGTTTCTGCTGCTTCACATCCTAATTTGAACTCATATTACAAGACCGCACGAACTTACTTCTTCTCCATTTTAACTTTAACAGCAAACGTAACCCAAGAATAAGTAGTTACGACAAAAGGCAGAACAGAAATCGATGGATGATGCTTCGCACTGTAACGACATGAATTCTTGCTTCGGAAAAATCGTAATTATATGTATTTGCAACAACCTAATAGTTACCAGCAAGATGTTTCAAAATTAATTTTATTGACATACAACAAGAGAACTCTCGGTTAAGACTTCAGCAGTAAAAATATTATCAACAGAATACTCTCTCATGTTGTCCGGCAAGGTTAAGATATCTTGCATTGATCGATACTGATAGAAACTGATTCATGTAGGCAAACATGATAACACTAGACTTTTATGAGTAGTGCACCTAGCACTATTGTAATCATGAACAGGATTTCTATAGCACGGACGAAGAAATCGGAATAACTTCTGACTTAACAAAGTTTATACAGTAACATTTATAAGCGCTTACTTTCGTATAAACTTGAAAACTCAACTGTTTAATACTCGTATATTTGAAAATATAAACTCTGTACAAGAGAATGGTTGTATAATTCTACTGATGTTTGTATAAAAGTGACAGGATGCATAATGTATGATCATCTTATTTTGGATTATTTTAATACTAGAACTATCAGACACCACAGTGGGGTATTTTCTCGATTTAGCTTCCCAAAAGTCAATTTTGTCAAACTTGCCGTGGGTAGAAATGAGTTGTTACATGGAAAAGGTAAGTAGTTGGGGGGGGGAGGGTAATAATCCGAAAATTTTCTTTCCGTTTTACACTTCTATGCAGAGGTATGGGTCATTTGTATTTGTGCCTTCCGTTACGGTGCTTGTGCCTTTTTCGGTTTTTTCCGCGTTAAAAGAGTTTAGAGTGTAATAATATTTTTGTATGGCGAATACAGTAAATCCTCAACTTATGCATTATGCCATTAATTCGATCCAGTGATCTCCGCGTAAGTCGAATAGCGCCTGAGCGCCACTGCTCAATGGTTATTAATTATTATTAATACGATCTGCTTGGTACGTATTTTCAAATGAGTGCATATGTATGGACATATGAAAGGAAAATTCAAATAAACTAACTATGATTATGCAAAATTTGTGAAAACAAAACTTTATGTAATACACATCCTATCCATACTTGTTCATAACTATAAAAACGTATATAATGTACATATTTTGTTTAACTGAAAATGATAGGGTAATATTTGTACAGGTTAAACTTTTTTTGGAGGACCAATTTTTTAACTTTTCTGTGCGGTCCAATAGATTTTGACGAGAAAACACCGAAAGTGAAAGTCTTATTGCCAATAGTTCACTGGTTCAGAAGTTATATACGCGTGTAAAGTTGAGCACTTTTAAGCCTTTTCGACAGGTTAAAGCGCCGCCATATTGTTATATTTGCTAGGTGGTACACGTAAGACAGGCATGTCCAGAAGTAGCTCACTTGGTGGCACATTCGAGGGAGACGCCTACTTCTCCCGCCCACGCGTCTCGCTCCCCGTGGTGGCCATGGTCCTTCGAGCTCCTCGGACCAGTGATGGGAATGTTGGCGCTTTTCACGCGCATGCGCGAGTTTCGGTAGCACCGAAGCTACGTCCGAAGTTTGTGGAGTACTATTGGGGCGAAAGTAGTGGGTTTGTTATTATATATTTCGTTTAAAGTTATTTTAGTACCCTTCCCTTCCTTATTCCCAAGATGATGAAGAAGAGTAAGTTATATTATATTGTACATAGGTACTTAAATATTATATATTTATATATCATATATTCTATGTACGTATGTATATATTACATTTTAATATATATATATATATATATATATATATAAAATATTATATATATTATATATACGTACACATGTTGTACATTCATTTTTCAAAATCAAATCATAATAAATTTTGCGAAATTAGCGGGGCGACCAAGGTAGCCGATTTTCGTGCTTGACCGAGGCTAAAATCGCCGTGCATGCGCGTGAAAAGCGCCAACATTCCCATCACTGCCTCAGACCCGTGCGTATCGTGGGCCCGAGAGTCGCCCCAACGCGCCACACGCGGTACATATTGCAAGCGGTAGGCACGGGTCTGAGGAGCTCGGAGGACCTAGGCCGCCACGGGGAGCGAAACGCGCGGGCGGGAGAAGTAGGCGTCTCCCTCGAATTTGCGTGCTAGTGAGCTACTTCTGGAAATGCCTGATCTATTAGCATAGCAACGCGCGATATTTGAGCGGGAGTGTGCAGTAGATCGGCATTTGTTTTATCGATTAGGCATTGACTTTATCAGCTGTCCTGAATCAGTGTGCATACCAGTGATGCCAGATCGGTTAAATCGAGGGGAATACAGTTTACCACTTCTCTGATGATAAGACTAATATGCGACACGTTGCGCGGCACGTCGCGTGACCAGTTTACGGTCTTAGTGGGGGACGTTGGAGTGTGCTCGGATAGTGGAAGGGGAAAGGAGGAGAGGAAAATCCACCCGGTTTTGGGTGTTTTTGGCATCACTAGTGCATACGAATGCAAGCGTGTACGGATTATTCTTCTTGCGCAAACACATTTTCTTAAAACAATGAATTAATGTGTTTTTTTTTACGTATGTACACTTTCTATTAAGTCTTTAAAGACTTTCTATTAATTTCACTTGCATTTTATTTTCCACGTGTAAAAGTCAATTTGACGCGTATCAGACGCGAATTAGTTGTGCGCGATTCCAGTGCTCATATTCCATATGTGCATTTTTGTAAATACTCATACTTGTGAGGATTTGATTCAACATTTATGAACACAAGGATACCATTTTATAGTGATCTCGAGTAAATGACTTATTGAATCGAAAATCGTACGTGATTGTAAAGCGTTGTTTCGTGAACACCAACAATTATTTCACTGACGATATTTTCATCGATACGAATTTGTGCCCTTCTAAAAATAATCTAATCCGGATCAATGTCAATCTCACCTGAAAATAAGAAATATATTTTGGCATATTCATTCTCGCGTGAAATTGATATTGATCTCAATTAGATTTCTTCCAAACAGCGCAGCTCGTATCAATAGAACAATTGTAGGTGAAATGATTGTAAGAGAGTATACACCAAATTATTATCGTGCAAACTCGTAGTGCATGTTGGGAATAATTTTTGCTTAAATTGGTATGAATGGTAACTTATGTATAATGTGAGGAAGTGGTATGGGAGGAGGTGGTTATATGAGCGAGTGCGTAGAGATGACCGTATAGAAGCGCACGTGGAAAGAGCGACCGAATAAAAGACTTATATTAAAATAAAATAGATTTTATAAAACTAAAATCTAACAGTGTATGTGTGATTTGTTCTAGCGTATTATGTAGGGTTGTATGAACAATTATAGTGCATGTGAAAGGATTTTTGGATACTTGTTAAACCAGTTAAAAAGTGGAAGGGCCCTTCAACTAGATATTTCCAGAGGGCGGATACTAGAAATGCCCTTGGGGATTTTAACGGGTAGGCAGCTTCAATGTCGTCCAACGATCAATTTATCCAAAAACATTTTCACCTCGCTGGAGACCCAAGGTGATCGTGCACCTTTCACTCGATACGTTACTGTCGCGCGCCTCTACGATGTACGCAACGTACACTTCTGTTGGTCGGCTTGTCGCATTTTAGGCGGATTATTAATTGTTAATAACTAAGTAACGACGTCGAAATCGCAATTTTTTTATTCTTCATTTTCGTCTTATATTGTCACGGAGAACCTTCCCTTAAATTTTCTACAACCTGTGGTCGAACACCCTGTATATAATTCAATCTCCGAGCGAGAAAAGTGGAAAGCATTATTCTTTCTTTCCACGTTCGCCCACTTACCCAAAGTGGCGAGCTAGACCAAACAAATAGCTGAATAGGTTAAGAAAGTAATATCATTCGCGTATCGAAATCGAAACACTCGACAATTGTGTTTTTCATGTTTTCGTTTGCTGGACTAAATATCCACAGAGAATGTTACGGAATAATTCAAAGTATTCCTAGAGAATTGTCTCAGCGTCGAGTCGAAGGTGGAAACGACGATTCCGCTAGGATTGATCATGCACCTAACGGTAAATCGCAACCAATGCTTGTGTTAATTGCTCCTTGCTATGCAGTATAGCTTCTAAAACGATATACCGATTTCTTTGAATGTACACTTTATGGCAAAATGGGCTTGTCCGCATTTTAAATATCAATCGTCCATTGATCTACGGATGTTTATGCAAATTTTTATTTTCATATTCTATTTCTAACAAACCAGACTTACGGGACAAACATATTCTCTCTCTTTCAGGTATCTTTTTATGCCTTCTTAATAAAACTACATGTACCGAAGTAGTTGCACCTAATTTTATCATATAATTTTATCGCGTTGTATGCAATTACAGTCCATAATAATGGATTATTCTAGTTAGGTGCCATTTACGGCAAAGCGTGTCTAATGCAGAGTTGAGACTTTGATAGATTTTTTATTTTAATGATTTTAAGTTTCGTCTATCTTCTGTCGTTCGTTAGCAATAACGTGATATCTGTCAAATGAATTTCAACCTTGAATTTACGTCAAACACAGGGATTTGGAAAACATAGCCAACTTTTTATATCTTGAAGTTCAATGTCCTCGTATCATTCAGTGTTGCTGTAGTCTTTCAGATCATTTGATAAGTCTGTGTCCCATTTGTGAATCCGATGTTGCAAGAATTGCACGTGTCTCTTATTTGATTGATCAAGCGTTTGTATATTATTTTAGTTTTCAATCCTGTCAAAAAATAATGCTCCTAATTTAGTGAATTCTTAATGAACCTTTATCGCGCCAACGTTTGTTTCGCTTTTGTTGAATGGCTTTTTTAATCTTCTGTCTGCCTTCGACGCGATTGTATTTGTACATCTTGATTCTTGTTTTTACTGCCAGTGTTTTAGAGAAATATGTTAATAATACTTAATATATAGATTCTTTGTAGTTCAAAATATCACTCTAGGTAAACGTAATCAAAGCTTCAATAACAACGTAATAAATGCCTGGGTTTGTTTCGTTTCCGTGTATTTCATTGTTATAATGATATAAATAAAAAAATTGACTAATGTTATGTTGTTATTCAGAAACTTGATCAATTTATCAATTTATAAATGTGACTGCGCCAATTTGGGGCGGTTAGTATAATGTGCCAGCTTCTCCTACGATCGTCACCAGATGGACAGAGGGACAAGACAACGCCTTTCCCGCTAGTACCTGATCCGTTGCCGATTCGTATATTGTATAGCCTTACTGTGTGACGATGACGAGTCCTCTAGCGGGACCAGGTCGAAACACGCTCTATTTCCTTTTCCTCCTTACCCACACATTTCAGCCGCCGCCAAATTGGAGACCCCGACGACGAGAGCACAACGCAACAACCGTAGCAGACGACAAAACTATAACCAAGAAGGCCCCTGGCAGGGGAGCCATAACTACTACCAATGTTACTCCTCCAGGCCGTCTCCGTGGACATAATTTTTTTAAAAAATTCCAAAACAGACGTTTTAAAAATGCCTTAAAAACGTCTAAATTACGCCTTGAAAACGTCTAAAACTGTCTAAAACGCGTCTTAAAATCGTCTTAAAGACGCGTTAAAAGACGTCTTAAAGATGTCAAAAGTTCGTCTTAGAGACGTCTTTAAGACGTACCGTTTTGTAACAAACGACCTTCCAGCGACGTTTCAGCGACGTTTCAGCGACCGTCGAGTGACTTTCGAGACGACTCTAAGACGTCTCACTGTCTTGCGGCAGGCGTCTTAAAGACGCCTTTGGGACGTCTTTGTGCTATCTAGATGGCTAGTAAATTCATAAACAGTATACATTGTACTCCATCTGAGACCGTTAAAATTGTATGGAACCCCACCCGTTTTATTAACATTTTGTCAACATGCCGTGTGTCCCGTTTGAAGCAGACTGCTCAATGCCTCAAAAAATGTAAATGAAAACAAAAACTGTACATTGGGAAAGAAAAATTGTACACGTCGTACTACTATATGTTTGATCATTCAATATCATCTTGTGAAGATTGCATTGAATACAACAAGCTCCTGAATAAATTTAACTTTAAAACATCTTTAAAGTTTGTAGAATAATACTTTTACTATTATTGCTTTTAAAACATCCGATAATTATATAGAAAAGGTCTGCGTACTCCGATTTTGATGAAATTTTAATATGTTATGGAGCAACACATTCTGAACAACTTTTTCCTTTTCCAATATAGGTGAGTCGCTTTTAGTTTTCGAGATATTTGCAAAAAACTATCGGTAATGTTAATTTCATAACGGAAACCTTGTTTTTAGAAACACTGGGTGCGTGTGAAACACTGAGTGGGTGTGTGTGGTATTGTCGCTTCTCATCTCCACAACGTGTTTACAAACAAAAAATAAACAGATGCGGCCCGAAAATCCAGGATATGGAATAACAGAAGAAACAAGCAGAATTAACTCCTGTAGATAACTCTGATCATACATAGATAGGCTGAGCTTTCAATTTTCAAAGACATTTCCTGGATTTTCGGGCCGCGTCTGTTTATTTTTTGTTTGTAAACACGTTGTGGAGATGAGAAGCGACAATACCACACACACCCACCCAGTGTTTCTAAAAAGAAGGTTTCCGTTATGAAATTAACATTACCGATAGCTTTTTGCAAATATCTCGAAAACTAAAAGCGACCCCCCTATATTGGAAAAGGAAAAAGTTGTTCAAAATGTCGAAATCCATAATATATTAAAATTTCATCAAAATTGGAGTACGCAGACCTTTTCTATATAATTACCAAACATCCATTGTCTTACTCTGAATTCAAGACTAGATGCTCTTATATCTACGAAAAGCATATTTTAAATTTTCCTCGTAGGCAGAGATGAAAAAGTTAAAAAATTGTAACTTTCATTTTTTGTGTGAAAAAGAGGTATGTACATACATCTGAAAATTCGTCATACGGGTGGAACGTCAGTTCACGATCAAAAGATTGCTCATAATAAGCTTGCGTCTACGGCGAATAATGAGTCGCATGGTAAGATGAGAGTGGATTTCAGCGGACGAAAGAACAAATCTTATGAACAACGATGAGTCATTCATCGTCACGAACAACGAGCATTGAGCTCAGGTAGCTTGGAAAGTCACCTCCCTCGAGCCAGTTCCTCCATGACTAGGTGTTTTTTAAACAAGATCCTCCCTATTGTTAAAAATTTCTACACACAATACGGCCTGTAATAACAATACTGACACCAAATCTGCTAACCGATTGCAAGACAATCCTGATTTTCAATTATATTCATATCCTACGAGTCGGTGATAGCGTGAGAAATGCACAGGCGCGATGTAAACGCAAAATACACTGACGGACAAAAGAAAATTTAAAATTGCAATTTCTGTATACGAGTATTAATAACTTTACCAGTAGATAATTTGATACTGGGTTCTCAACTAGGTACAATAACATACTTATTTATACTAGGTTCTCGCTACTCACTGTTATTTTTGTAGAATTCCTTTAAAACCAATATTTAAATATTTAGAAAATATTTCAAGGTACAATACGACAAAAAATAATTTCGGAGCAACTGTTGTTTCATCAATTTTTAGTTATGCATCCTCTTAATTCTGGTAGTATTCTACATTTTCTGCGGTAAATCTATACGTGACTTTGAGTTTTAAATAATCTGATATAGACAAGAAATTGTTGCATTATTATTCAATCACTTTCAGACTTTTGCTTTTTATACCTCGTCTTTTATGTGGAAGAGCAATTGTGTATGAACCGCACAGATTTGTTAATGAAATATTTCACCCTCCTCTAATATTCAGTGAGGTAAGCAGATGTTTCGATACCTTTTAAAGTAAAGTTATAAATCCATGAAAACATATTTAGAAATATAAACTTCCCGTGTATCATTAACTTTTATTGTACATTCGTAACAGTATCTTCAAGTCAGTTTAGTCACAAAACGAAATGGAACGTGGCACAATGGACGATTCGGCCATATCGTCGACATGTTAGGATCTTTCCACGCAAACCAAAATGATGCGAAAATAATGCGGATCGTTCTTTAAGATCCAAATGGTTTGCAAGTTCTTATGAAACCAAGAGATATACATATTCATTATTGATAGAAGTTTTCAAAATGTTCAGTGTCACTCGCAAGAACTCGGCTTTGAAGTTCTGATGCCGGCAAACGTAGTCAAGTTACTACGGAAGAATCTAACGTTTCTCGCAAAGTAGCCAAAGTTCGTTGAGTAGTTGAGGAATTCTACAAAAATTCCATTGATTATTACATAGTTAGAAAAAAAGGAACTGATCAAATAAAAAAGACGTAGACTTATGCCGAGCGCGAACCTAGCATAAGCATGTCGCCGAGCACAGCCGAACGCCAAAAGTGCTGCCTCGATCGAACGGTTGGAAACATGGTTAATACAATATTTTCCGATGTTATGCACTGACGTACTACAATTTTAATCAAGTTAATTGCATTTTATAATTATTTCTGTGAAATGTTCAAGGTTTATCAGTGTCCAATAGGCATATAGGTTTTTCACGGAAAAAAAGTCGAAAAAATCGGTTTTTATTTTTTTTAACAACGGCACCACGAACTTAAAAATCTGAAAAAATTCATAAACGATACTTATAAGAATATATCGGTACTGTAAAAATATAGAGATAGCCACTCTACATCTTCCACGTGAAATCTGTATTTTTTCGATTTTTTTAGGTTTCTGATTTTTTACAAGCAGGATATAAAAATCAATTTAAAAATCTAGAACGAATTGCGGAGTATGTATTCGAGTGCTTGACATGTCTCAGAGTTTTCTCAGAATTTCTAAACATCGCTTACTAGGGAAAATAGGCCCAAAACTGATTTCTCAATTTTACCTCATAACTACCTTCCCGATCGAGATATAGGATTCAAATTTTACGCAGTATATTTTCTTTCATGCCCTATCGAATGACCCATCCTCGATATTATTCGGCTCAAAAGCATTTTTCACCATTTTATTCGGCCGTACCTTTCATAAAATGCCCAATGGCGCCTCGGCCTCCCCTAACTAAAAATTATAAGCGCGAAGAGTATTTATTGACAAGATTGTAAATTACATGTGTTTTGAAGAAGAAATGCAGCGCTACTGTTGAAAATAATATTTGAAACGCTTCGAAGGTATTCTGTCGCTTCGTTCTGGTGGAAAGTGGATTGATCGTTTTCAGAGAGGATATTGTGATCTTGAAGATCAGCCGCGTTCCGCACGTTCGTCTCTCGTAGTCAGAGATAAAATTCGAGATCTAGTGGATGAACTAAAGGGTTCTCCATTTCAGAAGTTGCGCGAAATTTTAGATATTCCAAAAGACTTCCTTCGCTACATTCTTCGGGCACTATCAAATATACATTTATTTCGTTCATTGCAATATGTTTCAATTGACAACAAATTTGAAATTACCGACACGCCGTGTCTATAAAATTCGACGCCGTCTCTATATAATAAGCGAAATTAATTGAAAAAATTTCATGTCAAGAAACAGATTAAAACTAGGGTTTTTCGTAAGCCACTTATTGATTGAGATAGACTGAAAAGGACAGAGACTTAATTACAGAGTTAAATAAATAATAATATAGTTCGAGGCTCTTGAAGTAATGTATCGGTCAGTTTTCTTTGTGTCTAGAGTGTTAATGTCAGGTTCTGTTTCTAAGAAAATATTTTCTTGTCCATTAAGAATGGATTTTTATAGTACAGGCATTCATCTGTTTCTACTAAAAAAGAACTCATATTTAAATCTACTACTAAACTCGTAATCCAGTATTACGCTATCTCATAAAATAATCGATATCGTTTATATTGGATTAGGCTAGCATTGTTGTTACTTTTTGGTATGGTTAGGTATATCAAAATGTTTCCATTATTACGTTGAGGAAACACTACTGTTGAGATGAATTCAAAATTAAGTTGCAGTAACTTGCAGCTGTAAGCGAGAGACAATTTTATGTTTTAGGAAGTAGAAGAAAGCTGTTTAACGAGTTGAGAGAAGAGGGTGTGTTGCAACTAATAACAATGTAATTTCAATGCTAACTTATGTTCAAATTACGTTATTTTTGTAATTTTAAGTTTCTATTTATTTAAAATTCATTTAGGCGTGTTAAGCTCGATCATTAAAAATCGTAACTTTCGTTAACATTAACTCTTTAACTGTTTACTTCCGAGGGTATGCTCATAAGACATTAATAGCTTAAAATCACATTCGTCATCGAAAGTTTCAATTTCTTAGATTGAAACACTCCTTACAAGGGTGGTTTCGTAAAGACAGTTTGCTTCAATCAATAATATTTATAATGGTCATCAATGTAAAGACTTAAATCTCTTAACCACTGTTCAGACAATAAGCAACTATATAACAATTTCTAAGGACCAAATAAAATCACATTCTAATGAGCTAGCTATAATAAATGTGCAATCTCTACTAACATGAGAAAAAATGTAAAAATAATGAAAAACCAAAAGTTAGTAGAATTTATTAAATTGTGAAGAGAGGCTTTCATAAAAAGTTATTTCCGTGAAGTACACAGTATGAGAAATGCCTTATTTCAATTAAAAAAATAATACACGTGTCAAACTATTTGGTAATAATGTATAATATTTCTAAGAAAAGAAAAGTAACGGTCACGTTAATATTCCTAATTACGACGTGAACCTAATTACGCACTAGGAAGCAAAATTAAGAAGATAATAAGTATAAATGATTATGAATGTAGTTAAAGCCATACGTCTTTTGTTTCGAAATATTTAATGATTTCGTTGAAAATTCATTTGAATGCTGATTAACAATGCAATTACTAATTCAAAGTGGCCCAACATCCAACTATTTTGCAAAAATAATTATTCAAATGTAAATCAATGTAATACGGAATATGTGGTACATTCAATTTTTTAATATTTATTATTTACACCATTTTCATAATTACTGATACATACGTCTGTAAAAGATTGTATTGATTGTAAGCCTATTATTGAATATTTTCTTTGTTAAAATATGTTTCCAATTGGAATCATGAAAGGAATTTCATAAATTCAACTTTGAGTACAATGTTGACTGTAAATACACATTAATTCTATTCGTATCTTATTTTAATTGATCAAGTGCTGAGATTCATTTACAACTACTTCAATACATACAACTATAGCGCAGAGTTTAACAAGATAATTCATATACACGTTCGATAAAGAATCCATGCAGTAAGAGAATATTTGCAATATTATCGCATCTTAGCAAAATCTTTTAATATTTATTTTTTAAAGTCTCGAGCTTCATAAAAAGTTGCAAATTTCAAGAAGTTGAAAAGAAACTTCCTGAGAGCAGATGCGACGTTTGCTTTGCATCTTTATTACCTTTGAAATATAATATCAGGAAAGGTAACCCATTAATGTTAATTGATACTGCTTCCGCATGCGCTTCAGACGAAGTCTTATGATAAGTCTTAAGTTTAAATACATTAAATACGTTCAAATAAATTAAGGTCAAATACAGTTTTGATATTATCTTCTCTGTACGTTAGGGCGAATCATTTTCAAATATTACCGACTTATATGTTAATCGTTGTTTTTAGAAAATTTCTTTATATACATTTTGTATTAAGAAATGGAATTCCCTACTAAATTGTTCTTACAGGGTGTTTCGTAAAGTATCCAGTAATCATTTCTGTAATTTACTATCCTTACCTTAATACTCGTACGTGTAAAATGATGGAAAGGGGTGCAATTGCATCCTGCAAGTGCGTCGTTGCATTTCCGGGAATAACATGGAAATTCAAGCCTTCTCAAAACTAACTTTCTCTTCTATCATTTTCTTCGATCTGAAACCAAAAGAAGCAAAAAGGTTATAGAATAACTGTTGAGAAACTTTAAACGAAATTGCACTCGTAACATAAAAATTTAACTTTAAACTATGTATTTAACAAAATTCATCACAGTACAAATATTTATACTTTCAATTCTTATAGAACATCTTAAATTACCCAAACTAACTTTATAGAGATATAAAGTTAATACTAATTGTTGTGATTAACACTATTTTATGTATTCAATCCTTCGCGGGGTGTTTGGAAGGAGCGCTGTATTACTGCGCACGTCTTGCATTATTTCCTTTTTTTGTATCTGAGCACGCCCTTCTGTTCGCTTGCTGTAAGCTTCTACTCTACACTTTTGTATTGAATATTTCTCGTACTATTTGCAATAATAAGAATTATTAACAGTACTTAATATTACATCCTATTATACAGCAGCATATCAGTATTTTTATAACTTTTAATCATTATTTGTTTCCACTAACTGTGCTCTACTTCATCTTTCTTTCATTATACGTACAGTGGATCCAAAAAGTGTTCAACACTAAACCTATCAAGCATTAAAACTATCAGCGAATATTACCTTGTAAAAATGGCAACACTAGATTTATTCAGATTGCCCGTAATTTCCAAGATAATAGATGCTTGGACAAGGTAGTTTATTCCATTATTTTTCATAAACGAATTTCTATAATAGCAATAATTGAAAAATATAAAACCGGTCAAGAAAATTATTAGTTTTTAAACCTTGTCCCCTTGATTTTGTCCTCGACTGTATGCAGTATTGTCGACAAAAACGGACCTTCTTAGAGAAAAAATCTTAGAGGAAAACGAATAAATGAATGAATTATTGTTCTACTATTTTTTTTAACAAAATTATCACAATTTAAGTACCAACTTTTCCTCGAAAATAGAGAATATAGTGTTCAATTATTTTTTGGATCCACTTTATGCACTTACCTACGCCGATGTATTTTTTCTCCTCTTTTAAGATAGAAGATACGATTTAATTTTGAATGTTATTGTTTAAACATGAAATTATAAAATATTGTTACGAACGTGGCACGATATAACAAGGACAAAGGGGTCCATTTATCAGAATGGTACCATTATTGCCGTACCATTTTCATAACCATTACAAAATGTACTTTTTGAGTGATTTAGTGGTGTGCTAAAGCAAATTTGAGTCACTTGCACTGTGTTGTCTCTGTTACTGAGAGTACAAAAGCGGTACAAAGATCAACGGTTCGTGACCATATGTTCCATTGTTGTTCGTGGCACGACAGAAGCAGCAATTATTCGTAACATGGCATTTCGCCGGATACGGAATGCGGTTGCACGCTCCACCAACTTTCCCGACGTCTTTTATCATGAAGACGTCCGCGAACATGTGTCAGATTAATGTTGATTGGTGCAGGATTAAACGAATAAAATAATCACAGAAACATTTCTCTGCATAAACCAGCTTGAACACAATTATTTCATCGGAACAAATAAATGTATGTATTCGCAAAATGATCCATGAATTGTAGTAAAGAGTTGAAAATTGAACGAAGAACCACGTTGAACGATTGAAAAGTTTCCGTTAATACTATTACTTTTCTTGTATTTTCAAAGAATTTGAAAGTATTTTAACACGTCGTTGCGATATTTTTCTATCTTCATATAATTTTTAGATCTTTCTTATATCATTAGACACGTTAAAATGCAGTTAACGAACACAACATTTTTACATTGTTTATTCGGTTTTACAAGTTTTTTATTTCTTTCTAACCTACCTACTGAAATTACACATACATGTTAAAAGATATTTGATACATTTGTACATGTATTAGATGTAAGCAAAATTTTTGGTATTTTTTCAGCGTCCTTTTATTTATACATGACATACGAGGCATGCATGTTACCAGTCGATAATGAAGTTGGTTATTTAGACCAGAGCCGGGCAACCGATGGCCTAAATATTTACAATAATTTTCCGAAACTTTTATCGTCTATTACACAAGTAAATATCTTGTTTGATATCATTTTCATTAGAAAAATTCCACGAATATGTAGGTGAAAGTTCCATTCTCCTACACGCACAGTTTTTGAGAAAAAAACCTATTGTTCAACTTTAAACAAATATTGAGATGTTATTGTAAAAGATATTGAATTGTTCTTCGCAGCAAAAGATTCTGTAGACTTTCCCGAAACAGTGACATCCAATATTAATACATTATGAATGTTTAAACGTGATTGAACAGTCATTAAAGACGGAGAGACACCATTTTTGCATAAATTATTTTATGAATTTTTTTAATGTAGTCTCTCGTTCAAAGTATATTTTATACTAAAAAGGTCTTTTGTAATAAAAAATAATTTTATATACAAATATCTATTTAATGTCGCTTATTGTGGAAAGGCTTAATAAAGAGAACTAAATACAAAAGAAAAACTTACTAAATTATTCTTTTGTTACAAAAGACCTTTTTAGTATGAAATATACTTACTATGAAGGAGAGACTAACGTTAAAAAAATACATAATTTATGCAAAAATGGTGTCTCTCCGTCTTTAACCCCTTAACCTACAATGACGGGCATAGCCCGCGTACGATGATCGGGCCAAACCTAAATAAACATGTCGTGCAAATGTCCCGAACGCTGCGCGAGCTTGTATACGATTTCGGCCCAACATCTTCGAATCTAAATCGTAGGTTAAGGGGTTAATGACTGTTTAATCACGTTTAAACATTCATAATGTATTAATATTGGATGTCACTGTATTCGGAAAAGTCTACAGAATCTTTTGCAGCAAAGAACAATTCAATATCTTTTATAATAACATCACAATACTTGTTTAAAGTTGAAAAATGGTTTTTTTTCAAAGTCATGCTTCTCAAAAACTATGCGCGTAGGAGAAAAACTAAAGGCAGATTCCGAATCAGCACAAAAAACTGTATAAGAACCACCCAACACTGATTGAGAAACAAATTTGGTGTTGGACAGTGTAACGGACCGGTTTCCCTAGAACCGTAGTCCAGACTACCTTCGCGCTTCCCCCGTAGGCCGTTCCGCCTCCGAAGCTCCTAAGTCTCCGAATATGATGCGGGGGGTAAGTGAACTCGTACCCCTGAATTTTCTCCGAGCCGCCTCGATCCCGTACGAAGCTAAGATCGACATGACTCCACGACACAAGGGTCCGGTAACCCAAACCTACCTATCACCTTCGTCTTCCAATGGAGTGGGGAATCCTGACTACCTATTTTTCCGTTAACAAAACTATTTTCTCTTTCAAGCATACCACAACATTCGTTCTAATAACTCCGAAAAAAATTATTTTTCACAATAGCTCGCCAGACGTTCAACGCGCACTATCTCGCATTTAGTTCTCGAACTCTTTCGAATTCTATGAACCACCTTGCTCAACTTTTTAACTACCACATAAGGTGCCTCCCAACTTGCCTATAGCTTTGAACACTTTCCCTTAACCCTGTGAGGTTGACATAGCCAAACTAGATCACCCTCGCAGAAAGATCTTTTCACTAAGCCAGTATCGGAATTTCTCTTCAAATCTTTAGAAGAAATCCCTCGCCGTACACGAATAAACTCATGTATCGAACTAATTCTTTCCTTAAGACTAGAGGCAAAGTTACTTAGTGTGCGAGCTCCTCGCAAGGACTCCCTCTAATTAAATCTAAAGGTAATCTCGCGTCCATACAGTTGACTTGCGGTATGCTGAGCCGATCTGTACGCCAATAGAAACAAAGGAACCAATTCATCCCAATCCTTCTGGTGAGCTGAAACAAACATCGAGAGATATCTCAGAAATGTCCCATTCAACCGTTTCACCAAACCGTCTGACTGCGGGTGAAGCAGTGTCGTCCTCGTCTTCCTAATACCCAACAAGACCATTACTTCCTTAAAGACTTTACATTCAAAAGTCCGGCCTCGATCCGAATGAATCTCCCCACTGGAAATACCGTGGCGACTCGCATCAAACCGCGACTACCGCGTTCGCAACTGTTTTCGATTGATAGTCCGGTAAACGGACCACCTCGGGCAACCGCGTAAAATAATCAGACACAACTAACATGTACCGGTTTCCCCCATAAGACTTAGGCAGAGGACCCAAAATGTCCCACGGGAAACCCACGTTGCAAATCTGTAATAATCCCCTCCCTAAATCGCGAGGTCCTTTCTTTCCTAGGCTTGCAAACATCATAACACCAACACCATTCCTCAACGTCCCTTATACAATTAACCCAATCAAATCTTGTCTTGATCTTACTCAACGTTTTGTCTACTTCGATGTGCCCTCCAAAAGAAGAGTTATGCGCCTCCCGAAGAATCGCTTCCTTTTTATCCCTTGGAACTATCATCTGCCACATCACTCTTCGACCATCCGCAGATTCCCACTTTTTAAACAAAAGGCCATCGTAAAATGTTTAACAAACCGTGAAAAATAAGTGCATAATCCCAAAAAACTGTGTAGCGTCGTGATATTATTACTTCCTATCCCTACACCTATTCTGACATGAGTTTCTGATTTGATTAGGCTTACGTCGCGTCGCTTACCGCGTCGATCAGAGCGATGAATTTTTTTCCGCCAACGTTTACAATTTTCTCGGGTTTCTTGTGCCTCCTTTCTCCATATGCGGAGTTGCAGTCACTCTTCTTCTCATTCGTGGGACATTTTGCAGATATGTGTCAGAAGTCGTTACAGCGAAAACATTTGGTGCCTTTGCTGCGAAACGGACATTCTCCGCTGGTGTAAGCCTTCTCTCCGCAGTTGAAACGTCTCTGCCTGGGTACCGTCGTCGCGTGGCCTACTGGTTTCTTCGCTGAGTTAGCATACCGTTGCTTTTCTTCCATATTGCTCTTTTTCGTTTCGTAAATTACAAATTTTGCTTTCAGCTCCCGTATAGTATCAGCACCATATTACATAGCTTTATTAATTTCATCGTCATTGATGCCATCGATGATGTACTGTATTATCGCACACATTTCAATATTTGTCTATGATGGTATTTCAATCATACCGTAAATGTACTCGAGGAACGATTCGGTTGCTCTTTTCTTCCTTTGGAGAGAGGATTTTTAATATAAAGTAAATAATCTAAAAAACCTATAATAATAACTTATTTGCCCGGACAAGGAAAGATAATTCACCGAGATATGCTCGAATTAATCAATAGAGATCTTCAACTTTTGTTGCCCTTTGCATCAAATCATTTAACACTAGAGCTACCGGACAAGTCAAGATGACTGGTTTCTAAATTTTTCTTTTACAAATATTGAAATTATAAAAATGTTTTCCGGAGTAATGTTTTAGTCAAATTCTCTATTAGAATACATATTGTTACGAGTATCGATATGTCACGATAGAACGGAGACATGAGAGAGTCGATTGACGAACGTCGTTGAGTGTTGGTATTGGTATTTCATACGGTTTATTTATCGAAGATGCCCCGAACCCGTAACACTTAAACAAAAGTTGTACGGAAGTTGAATAAATGCATTCTTGTCGTTATTAGAATGCGATATACACCAGTCGCGTTTAGCGCTCGGTAGCTCTAGTGCTAAGAAAGATTCGGCTCATTTATGGAATGCACCATGTTCTTCACTGTACCAGCCCGTTGAGTCACTTCTTGCACTGAACAATGCCCCAACAAAAAGTGAAACTTAAATCTTCATACATATCGATATTAATTATTTATTTGTTAATTTCGTAGATTAAAAGAAATTAATTTTGTAAAGCCGACCCTCCTATAACGGGATAAAAAACTATATATACAGGGTGAGTCAATCAAAATTACCACCTGAAATAATTCATTATTTAATGACTTTATCAAGAAATATTTGAAATAAAAATTATTGTATCCGGGGGGAATCATTAAAAAATCACAGTTCGATTTTTCAAGGTCTTATTTTCCGAGATATATGTATGTTTTTTTTGTTACTACATTATAATCCTTAAAGAGACGAATTCCTCCACAACCTATAACGAAGTTCCTTCAATTGATCTTGAACCTCAAAACGAAGCGGAACTGTGTTGCCTGGTTGTGAAATTGATCGAGAACTCGCATTAAGGTTTGTTTACGCCCGTGGTCGATTCCGCGATCGTTCGGGCCTTGAATGTTCTTGCACGGCGAGGTGCCCGCTAAATAACCAAATCGAAGGACCACTTTGCTGATTGGAAAGACTAATACACGACGATTTATGAACTGTTTTCATAAGGGAGAAACTCCAACACTATTTATTCTAATTGTATCGACAAGTTACAAGTTCTATTTAGTTCAACGAAATGGCCAGTTGCCGCTATTCCAACGATATTAACGCTTTGTTGCGTTTGTACGAAATCCGCCTTGGAGGCCGAGAGTTGGCTATTTTAAACCCTCGGTCCTCCCTTCTTAATCACAAATTTTGTCCCTACTCCAGGGAAACCGAGGGTGGGCGGAAACTAAGACTAAAACTGGGAAACGGGCCCAGCAAATCGCAAGGGCGCGGTTGGTGCAAAATGTGCGGACACGCGGGCACAGAGAGGGGGTGTTCGCGACGCTGCCAGGGTGTCCAAACAGAGAAGAACGAGACCCGGGGAATTCCAGGCATCTGGCAGCAATACCGCACTAGGGCCCCGAGCACCCAGCCTCGCCGAATCGAGGAAAGAAAAATTATACAATTACAACAGGGACTGCGTTCGAAAATTCCAAGTACCGTCTTGTGCCCCGTGTCGGCACGGCGCTGGCCGCTACAGGGTTATTAACAATACATGTTTCCAATTAGGAAACTCCATAGCGAGCTTCTGTCCTTTTAGCATTTTCTAAACACTTACCACAAACTAGCATCATTTCTGCTCTTTTTTCGCGACTGATTGCCCACTCTTCGCTAGTACAGATTCACAGTTACCCAAGCATTGGCTTCTTATAGTTTCGCTCGGAACATTAAGTAGGAAACATTATGTAGGTTCATAGGAAAAAAGAGGGTACCGGGCCACACCGGGAATCGAACTCGGACTTCGCAATTTGTAGCTGATCAGCTCCTGCACACACCCACGGAACCCTCCGACTTTTCCCAATCTCCATACGGTATTTGGTCCGGGGGTCCCAATCCCACAATTATATCACATTTTCGCTTTGTTTTGAGGTTCGAGGTAAATGGAAGGTACTTTGTTAAAGGTCGTTGAATTCGTCTCCTTAAACACTACAGTGTAGAAACAGAAAAATTACATGGCGCCATTTAATAAACTCAAGGTCAACTTGATATCTCAGAAAATATAAAGCCTTAATGCGGTAATAAATAATGACTTATTTCAGGTGGTAATAGTACTCAAGTTAAGTAGATCGCCATCTCCATATTTTCTTCTCTAAAAGGAAGAAGCACAAACCATTAGCAAGAGCCTGATGCGTCAAATTATTATGTTACTGAAAGAAGTTTACATTGTAAATATATTCCAACAGCAACTACGTACAAGTATTACCGACAATCAACAGAAGGCCACTTTACAGGTGACAATGAGTAAAAAGTTTAGAATTACATTTTAGCTTGTAGATGTTAGTTGTATGCGTGAAGAAAAATGTTTAATATACAATACGAACGGTTAACAATATATTTAACGCATCGGAGCTATTTTCGAGGATGCTGTTTTCAGTGTGTTTTGATAAATTAGAGTCGGATTATAAATGCATCCTTGGAGAGTTTCGTCGAGCATCTTAATAGCGTTCGTGATCGTCATAAATTTTGAGTCTCCAAAGTTCTCACGACTCGGGGCGGCATGCAATTGATCGTGTCACAAGTTCTGGGCATCGAGTAAAACCTGCTGTGTTGTCAAACGTGGAGAAAGTCGATCGCGACAAATTGCTCTACGCTTTTGGAAAAGTGCGCCAAGTGCGTGGGGAGCGGTCGACTCGATTTATGGACAATCTAATTGGTCAACACTGTCGCTCTTAGCGATCGCGGGGCCCTGAGAAAGCCCGGCCCTAACGTAAAGACAACATACAGGGTGAGTCACCTTAAATTTTGCACCTAAAATGTCTCATTTGTTCTTCGCGATACCAAACAATACATGCGGAAGGTAATGTTTGATTCAAAGTGACAATTATTGCAATAGAAGAGATTTTTCTTCGTGGTCATATTTTTCATGATTTCCAGGCCATTATTGATTTTTTAAATGAAATTATGTACTTCGATTGGTACAATGTTATAGCTAATGAAAAAACAAATTCAACCATTTGTAATACGTTGACCTCCAAATGACCTTCGTAAGAGCTATTCTTCAAATGTTTCAGAGTTTATATCAATGAAATCTTATTTGAATACGCTAAGCTTGAATATCATATACGTATTTTAAGTTATCGTTTTTTAAAAATAACTCCTCCGAAGGTCGTCTGAACATCTATGACATTAGTTGCCACTTTAAGTCAAATATTTTCTTTCTCACACATTTCCTCGTACTACTAAAAACAACGAAGATAGTTTGGGTGAAAATCTTGTGACGCATTGGTATTTTATCACGAACTCGCGTTGAGACCGGATTAGTCTACGAGGGTTGTAAGTCCCCGATTCGAATATGACAACGTGGTACGCGATGCCCTATGGCTACTTAAGGCGATAGAGGTGGTATGGATGCAATAAAATTAGGCACAATTTAACGAACAATTAAAAGACTATATTCTAAAAATAAAATGACTTTGGTTACAAGAGTTGAAATACACGGATTTGATATTGTCGACAAAGTTTCGCGGACTGTGTTTGATGATGAAGTGAAGTTGACGATGGATGGCGTAAAAAATGTAAACTCGGTGTGGGCGTGAGTTTTACTGTGGGGCAAGCGGATTCGTTGACTACCATTTTCCGGGAATTGGTAAGGGGCACGGTTGTCTTAGATAATTGGTCAAAAAATATTGAATGGAAAGGGAAAAAAATGACCGCCCCCAAACCAGGAGTCACTCGCAGGTACGCTTGTACCCTCGAGTGACGCACGCGGGGAATCCGCGTGTCCCAAAGACAGAACCGTAGCAGGTCATAAACCAGAGAAGCGCTTTGACTCGAACAAAGAAAGCGGAAAGGAAGGACTCGACGATGGCACGACTTCTGGTTACCAAATGTGGACAATGGGTCAATAAAATGCTAAATGATTTGACGAAGAGTAACGGCTTTTCGGGAATATTGCTACTACGGTTAATTCGGTGCTATCAGTGTGTGTAATTTTGGGAAACGTGCAGGGCAGATGGGGCATCGAAAGAGGCCCAATCGCCTTGCTTACGGTTCACAAATGCGGATAGTCGTACTGAAAAGTAATATATCTTCGTAAAGATAACCTTTTCTGAGAAACGGAACAATCGGTGACTCGCCGTATACCTACATATAGTATAGTAAAATAAGTAAAACATTGAATGCCTCAGATATTACAATTACATTTATTTATTTCGTTATCAATTGTGAAAGTCCTAACAAGAAAAGCGATACTGTCAATAATAATGCCGCCTCAACCAATCACACAAAAAGGTTCCAGATTTATAAAAATTACTTGAATCGGTTAGCGGTTAGTTAACAGCACTACACTTTGGCACTTCTAACGAACAATTTTATTCAGAATTTTTAACTTATTATTTTCATGAAAAATCTATTCTTTTTTGGTTATATTATAATTTCAACTCTCGGTCGAGCGCAATAGTTCAGGCGAAATTCATTTATCATATCTTAAAAAAATGGAGATTTTTTAAAATAAATGAGAAACGAAGCGATACGGTAATGCTTGTTGGGCTTGGAGCGAAAATATCAAACTGTGGGGTGTACTCCTCGAGGAGAAATTGTAACATTATTCGAATCAGGCATATCGGTCAGCGAATACTAATGCAATGACAAAACTTTTGTTTTTAATGTTTTTTTCATGAAACTTTTACCAATACGTTCGTGATATTTCTTTCATTAAAATGATACCGAACACAATATAATTTGGATGATATTTACATGTTTAATTGGTTATACAAAAGTTTCGGGTGTAGCGAAGATAATGAATGAAGAAGAGAGAGAGACTAGATGTTGAATAGTCGGCAAACATCAAAAGCATCGGTCGTTGAAACAGACAAATGCAATTGTAAAACTTCTTTATCTTTCATTATTTTGTTATGAAACTTTTAGCAACTTACTTTTGATATTTCTCTGATTAAAATGAGACCAAATATGACATATTGGATGCATATTTGCCAATGTCGATCTGTACTTTAAAAAATGATTATCGCCAATTGAAGATGTAAATATGCATCCAATTCTGTCATATTTGGTCTCATGTTGATAAGAAAAATGTTACGAACGTGTTGGAAAAACTTTTATGAAAAAATAATTAAGAACAAAACAGTTTTGTCATTGCATTAGTCTTAGCCCCCCCCCCCCTTCCATGTATAATAGAAAGCGAAGTTTTAGACTCGAAGACTTTGCAATCTTCACGGGATTACTGTATATTCAAAATCCAAATAAAGATTGATGTAACCAAATAAAGGCATTTTAGTATGTCGTGACGTTAAAGAATGTTCAAAGTTGAATGGGGAAAATAACAGATAATTTATTAAACCACTTAACGCGTAACAAATCAAGAAATAACAAATAACGATAAAAACGAAAGTAAGCAACAATAACGAAACAACGTAATGCTGCACAGAACAACGACTTTGACAACGATTTCAGTATCTTCGCAATGGTACAAGTGTAGAACGATGTGTACTGTCTGACTGCTCGAGACTTTCTGCCTTCCTGGCCGAGAGTTTGCGTGCGTGCCGAGGCGGACCAAAGAATCATCGTTTAGGAGAAAATTTCCTGTCCTCGAGGACATGGGAAATCCTCGCTATCGAAAACTCCTTGGTGACGGGAACAGGGTTCTGGCAATCGTGAATTTTATGACGCAGCCTTCAAACCCGGCCTCCTACGGCGAGCACTCGAGGAAAGAGAGAATCTCTGCATCCGAAGATCCTTTCTTTCCCACGCTCGGAGCCCGCTACAGCATATTTAATTGATGGCAGCGCTATTTTCACATTTTTATATGACGAATCTGTTAATTGCGCCCAACTGACGATTACATAAACTATCTATGATTTACCTCACGTTTTATAGGATATCGTTTCTGACACACGTGAAAAACAGTTTCCAAATTTATACTAATTTTATTAGTATACTAACCTAGGTATTTCTGGATCTTTGTTTCTTCGAAGTAATTCCCTTCTACACTGACGAAGTCATGCCATTGCTTCTGCCACGATTCAAATATTTAAAGTTATACGCATGCTAAGAATTATTTTGAATCTCCTTTACTTAAATTATAAGAGACTAAATCAAAATAAATTTTGAATCTGTGAGGCAACATTTCGAAACCATGGAGACGATAAAAATGAATCGCAACACGTGTTGAACTTCGTGAAAGACAGAGATCTCCTGAAAGTATTTTAGATACTTCAAAAGTGATAGGTGTACCAGGTGTACCGGTTAATAATTCTTAATTTCTGCGCTGGGTGGCACTGATAGCAAGGGCATGTTCACGGTCTAAACTCTTATGTTATTGTTTTGCTATGACATAACCTTTCAAAACGCCATTGATGTTCAAACGATCTCTAGTTAGCATCGTATTTTTTGTGATAAACATGTCTGGTTTCAAAGCAAATAAAGAGTGTGGCGGCTACTTCCTATGCTCGTCAACAGAGGGACATTACGACAACACATTTCCCGCTACTACCTGAACCTTCCTCTGTTTGTATATATACCGTCCTAAACTGTCCTTACAACATCCCGCGTCTAAGGTACGGGTCTGCTAGATAGCCTTACCGACGAGTCCTCTAGCGGGCCTAGGACGAAACGCTTCCTTCTCCTTTTTCCTCCTCTCACTCACTTTTCAGCCGCCATAAGAGCATTTGCGGCACGTACTGCTTTTCTTGTTTAATCAAAAGAAAAACGCGAGTGAAAGCCGTCGTATCCTTGTGGCAACTTACGGTGACGATGTCTTAACGGAAGATGACTGCGTGCGATGGTTCGGACGATTCAGAAGTGGTGATTTCGACTTGAAAGACAAAGAACGCCCGATTCAGCCGAAAAAATTTGAAGGCGCAGAATTGCAGTCACTGTTGGACGAAGACGATACGCAAACTCAACAACAAATGGCAGAGAAATGTTGAATGTTGGTCAACAAACCGTTTCTGATCGTCTGCGTGCCATGGAAAAGATTCGGAAGTCAGGAAAATGGGTACCAGCGCCCAGATTGGGCCAGAAGACACGGAAAAGTCATTTTGCAA
Organism: Sphecodes monilicornis; assembly: GCA_913789915.3. NCBI lineage: Eukaryota > Metazoa > Arthropoda > Insecta > Hymenoptera > Halictidae > Sphecodes > Sphecodes monilicornis. The sequence goes on along the minus strand of OU565297.1, from coordinate 21,909,880 downwards.
CACGACAACGCCCCATCACACACAGCGAAAGCTGTAAAAGACACAATTTCTGCACTTGGCTGAAAACTCTTGCCCTACCCGCCGTAGTCGTCAGATTTGGCCCCTTCTGATTACCACCTGGTTTCCTCGATGTCTCGCGCACTTTCCCAGGAGCACTTAAAAAATTACGAAGACGTCGAAAAATAGCTCGATGGCTGGATCGCCTCGAAATGTGAACCATTTTTTTGGGAGGGCATCCACAAATCGAAGAACAGATGGGAAAAATATATAGCTAACGATGGTGCATATTTCGAATAAAGCATTTTTCTGCTTTCTCCCAAATTTAAATTGTTTTCTTTACACCTGGTATATATCGCAGGTCTTCCATTTCGAAAATCACACTGTAGTGAAAATAAGTGGTAAGTCGATTAACAGGCTCGGAACGGAGGAAAACTCCTTTCTTTTTCACTCCTCTCTCTTAAAGCCATTTTCACATACACGGCAGCCACCGTAAAATTATTTTGACATTGTACACAGAGATTCGAGTTAATGCAACGAGTTGATCCGTTTTTAACTTTGATTATACACTTTTGTATTAGAATTATCATTTGCATTTGTTTCTCGCCAAAGATTAATCATATTTTGCTTAAGTGTTTTCTCAATGTAGCAACTATTGTTCATTAAGTCCTTTTCGATTTCATTTTATGAATACTTGATAGAATTGCAGTTTGCACAATTGAGCTTTCCTATTCGTATTGATATACCCATATGCGTTTATATACAATAGATAAAATAGGGGAAGATCAAGACTGTTTCAATGTTTATTCAGTCTTTTTTCTGTTAAATAACGTAATTTTACGGACTTTCGTACTCGATCAATACAACCAAAATTCCGTTTGGGTGATATTATACTACTAGCTACAAGTTGGTTTAATAAAAAGGAACATCTGGAGAATATAGAACTACCTCGATTGAGCGTTATATCTTTCAATAGACGTCATTCTGAAATGGTTTAACTGTTCTTGATAACTTTTTAACAGATATTACCAGAAAATAAAGTGACCGAAATAATGCCAGTATGTGATTCCGTATAGTGTAATTAGTAACACATATAATTTGTTTAAATAATATAACTATTATTAATATGGTTAGAAAATTTCAATTATAAAATTGGGAAGTTATGTGCGGAAATAAACATAGATTCATTCAATGTTTCTATTTATAAAATGCAGGAAATATGACAAAGATAAAGAAAATTCAATATTTAATCGATCCTCCGTTGTATTTGATGTCTCAAATATTCTTTACATCGAGTCTATTAATTCTTACAACATTTATGTTCTCTTCCGAGACCACGCTTCTATGCTATTTTTTAATTGATTTACACTGATGTATTGTTTCCTATTACTGCAAACTTTACGAGCTAAAGTGCCTGAAAGGTTTTTAATTGGTTTATGTTGTAGAGTAGGTTTTACACAGTGTTCCGAACTCTTTCCTTTGCCTATATATATCTTTATTCTGAACGATACACTTTACGGACGATATAAACATAAACGACTTTTTCGCACTGACGGTTGTATACAGAGTGAGTCTCTCTCTCTTTTCCTCACGTACGCCGCATTACAATTACTTCTAAAGATGTCGCGATTGTAATCATCCATCGGTAACCTAGTTATTCTGGTTTCCAACAGTTTAACGTGCTAAATTTGTTGATGGCCAAGGCAAGATTACTTTGCTACACCACTTTTGCTGGTTCAAAGCATTTTTTAATCGATTCTACACGATCAATTGGGACACTATCATGCTGAAAGATCGAATATGGTCAAGTAATTCTGTCACCGTATTTCAACGATTTTTGGTATTTTTTAGCATTGGCCTCTGGCGAAAACCATATTGTTCGGCGATGTGCCGATTCCCGGGACCGTCCAGCGGTGGACGCGGAATGAGAAACCGGAGAGAAGGAGGATGCTCCGGAGGGACACGAACGGAATTTGCAAGAAATGAAAGTGAATGGTACAGACAGTTATTTATTTTAAAACCCACTCAAAATTACACGGACGCTCGGACAAGCACGGAGGACAACGATGATAACGGAAATCTTGCACGCGACGCGTCGGACGATCTTGACCGCGGAAAAGCGGAAATCTTGCACGCGAGACGATACGAACCGCGACGCGGACGAAGGGCGATGAATGAAAAGTATAAGTACAAAGTAGAATATAGAATTTTGTGAGGTAAAGAACTCGTGAGTTAATCCGTGCGAAGCGGTCGCGGAAACGTAATTAAATCAGCGGGAACCGAGCGCGTGAACGAGACGCGTGTCAGCAGAGTGCGTATGGACGACTGACGATCAGACGAGAAACCGTTGTCTCCGCCGAAGCGATCGAAGGATCTAGAACGAACGGAATGTTTGAACTTTGGGGAAACAGCAGGAGAGAGACGAAGGAAGGACGAAGCAGGAGCGAGACGAAGACAACATGCTCGAGACAAGAACAATGAACGATCTATTTATAGCTTGGTTTCAAACAGAAATTTAGATCCACTCGTTACCGTTCGAATCTCGAACACATATAATTGGAATGTTATCCTTACGGCCAAACCCTGCGCAAGTCATAACGCTACACCCTCCATTATTCCTGCTTATTCCGATTTCGTTTTGATTACGCAAATCATATCGGTAGCACTGAAAATCATCCGAACCGTCTAAATAAAATTGTTGCTCATTTGAGAAAATCACACTTCTCCATTTTTCAATCCATGATAAGTGATCTTGGGTAAATTCCAATTTCGCATTTTTGTGAAATTTAGTCAGAGGAGGCTTTTTCCCCCGCTGTCTACACTAAAGCGTCTTACTCCTTCTGAAAACCTGTTGCACGCGTCGTACAGCTGGCTCTAATTTTGTCTTTATTTGCGCCTCGAACAATTTACTTCTGCGAGCTCCATGAAAAATCTTTGATCTATCCCTCTGACTGAACTTCTTTGGATGGCCTATAGATATTTTGGAGCCATATTTATCGTCTTATTGTAAAAAATGCTTCACAATATTTATAGATCTATGATTTGTTTCTGTAATTTTGCTGTTTGAGAGATTCATGTTCTTGAAAGCAGTGGTTAATCCCTTTTCATGATCATCTGAAGACGTTTTATAATTCATTGTGCTTTAAAAGCATTAAATGATTATGTGATTTATATTAAAATATACAAACATCAAAGAGTTTTTCCTTACTTCACAAAATTTTGTCAAACTGTGAATTAATAAAAGTACTTATTGCATAAATCACGGTGAATCTATGATTATTTCGCTCTATTAACATAATAGCTTTTAATATATTTCTTAATAAACCACGTGTAACTTTCTACGCTGCCGAAACTTAAGCGACTGCTGATACAGTGGATAGGCCACGCCCATTAAAAACAATAACAAACACCACAAGATACGATCCACGCCGTAGACAGGCGTGAACCTATCATTATTTCGGCCACTGTGATTATAAATATTCAAGTTCTACTTAAGCCTCATTTACAAAGCAGTTGTTCTATTAGTAGTCTAATTTCACGAAGATCAAAAGGAACTCGTCGATTGACTATCGAGATCGTGTGATATCGAAAATGCAATGAAAAAATGTCTAAACAACCCAATTAACCCCTTGCAGTACGATTTATTTTACGGTTACAGTGATTAGAACTTTTGTTTGTTCATGCTCCCTTAGATGGAAAAGAAAGTTTATATTTATTGCGTGCTAATTGTTCTCCAACGACTATATATTGACAACAAGAAAATAAAACTTTATTTCGGTTTAAAGGAAAATATTTAGTAGATTCCGTTCGAAATCCTCATGGCAAGTCTGCCTCGATGTTATAATGCAAGTGGTTAAGCGATACATAATGAACGTCACAAATTGAACATTAGATTAGCATAAAGAAACTTCAAGTATTGGAAATAATTTGTGTCTTATTTCGATTTAATGATCTAACTTTTAGTACGTTCCATTATGCCTTAGCACGAACGTGTCGAAATAATTAATGTCGTAGAATGCGTAGCTATCATTACCTTAAACGCGAATATCTTCTTTGTTCGGGTGTGTCGTAACACCTGTTTCGAACTTCTCGTTTCTTCTAGATTCAGGGTCAATCGTACGCGACCCAATTTAAACGTATCGTGTGAATAATTCGCGACTCCTTTGTCAAGAAATTCCCATGCATTTATAATTTCATCACTTTCGCTCGTTTTCCCGCGCTCAGCAATAACGGTGACTCGTTCGAAGTCCGACAACGCCATTGTTCTAGTGAAACGGCACACCATAGCGCAATGTGCCGATTTTGTCGCGCGCGCGGGCAATTGCGAAACGGCGCGGCGCGTCGACAATTATTCATACAGTGAGAAGGTTGCATTGTCTCGTTATTGTTGTCTAGGAGCCGGCCACGTAACGGGGTCTTCGATCCCCTGGCAACTATTCCGGCAACATATCCGACAGTGGTTACGAATCGACCGATCAATCTTGCGACGTGTTTTTATAATAGTCATAGGAATTGTCGCGCTCGATCAATTTCTCCAATAGAAACGGATTCGCATTCCAGAGCAACAACATAACATATTCTACATTTTTTAATGTTTTGTAGTACAAAATTGGTAAAAATAGATACATCTGTCATGTCATTATTAGTTTTTGGCATGCCTGTATGTATAGCATGCTCAATATCATGTACAATATTCACTTGTTATTACGCAAACAGGACAAAATGATAACACAAGTACAAAATCTGCGCTTCTCAGTAATGTAATGAAATATGTTGTGTAATAGTTGTGTAATAAAATGTGTAATAACATTTTGCGATTTACATTTGTTAAAAAGAAGCAATAGATTACTAAAAAGGGCCCGTGGAAAGCAACTGGCGCTTGTGAAATATATACCATAACGAAACTAAAAACTGGACAATATTCAATGGTACAAATATGAAAACACAGAAGTCTTACAGTTACAATGGACTCATTGATATAATGGATCGAAAGATCCAGAAAATTATGGAAAAAGGATTCTGGACGTTCGCAGATCATATCTGCTCGCGAAAAATGAACAACGATAAGAATGATAACAAATTCGAAGGTAACTACGAGACAAATTACGCACAAAATTAATAGATAGTAACAGTTTCCATGACAGTCGTAACTTCGGGTCTGCCGCGCGACATCCATAGAATAGGGACCATTGTATATTGGGATCTGACATGGGCGCGTGGTCAATATATGTATATAGCTATCCAATATGGCGACTTGATCTTAACATTGTATTGATATCTTTTTTTTGTTTTTACTTGAAACTTGAAAGGAAGGAGAAGATATTGTGTTGAGGGAATATGATATTATGGACAAATCCAGCTGGGCATGGCAGTGTTAAATTTAGAACTAACATATTTTGTTATATATTCTAAGTTTGATAGAAAATATTTAGCTTTAAAAGCTACAAGAAACGATAGTTTTATTTCTTCAATGTTGACTAAATTAAATAATATTTATTATACGAATGTTACATAAAATTTGTTTATTGGAAAAAATACAAGATGAGAGTATATAGATATAAGAAATAATAAGTTACGAGAGTATAGACTTATCAAATAATGACAAGTTTAATGTTACTTCGAAAAGATATAGTTATTAAATATATGAAATAAATACACGTATAAAAATCAATAAAGTATGTTTTATCAAATGATTTATTTTACAAAAAAAATTTGTTTTCTAATATACCTTCAAAATTTACAATTATAATTTTATAAATTTCAAATAATGCTTTGTAGTGTACCAAACGTAGAGAAGGATAACGATTGAACAAGAAAGAGGGAATGAGGTTCGGGGTTTCGGCAGACATCAAAGTACTCGTGCCAGCTCAGCCTTATTTTTTTGGTATATCGTCAATGAAACTACTACCATCGTATTCGTCTCTTATTCTGATTAAAGAGACACCAAACACGATATAATTTAGATCATAATTACTTGCATAACAAGCGATTAAAGTTTAGGACCTCACATTTACCGAATTCGTGTCTCTACCATGAATGTCAAGTCCGAAACTTTAATACTTTAATCGCTTGTTTCACGAGTAATTATGATCGTAACTATTTTATATCGTGTTTGGGATCATTTTAATTAGACAAATTAGACGAATACGATGGTAAAAGTATCATGGAACAAAATAAAAAATTAGAAAACTTGCAATATTGCTTCGCTTGCACCAGTGTGAGCTCACCGATACTGTACCCCTCGCTGGCACAATCGTCCACCGCGTTTACCGCTCGACTAGACCAAGGGGGATCCTCCCAGTGGTGGGGATAAAACTTCGATATTTACGGCATAGACCTTTGCGACATTTACGGAGAGAATACTGTACATAGACACTAATACAAAGAACACGAGACGCCTTTTAAAGAAACGTTAACATTTATTGTCAGTAAGAAAAAGATTGCAGGGGAGTTCATATTTAAATGAACAACATAAAATCAATCGTCTGTAATTTGCAGAAAAGCATATATTTTCGAAGAAAAAATGCTGGATCCATATTTACGAGCGGTAAGAAAGAGGGGCAATAAATTTTGCTCCATGACCAAGAGGAAGGTGGCGGCGTAATGATTTGGTTCGATATTGGCCATTATGGGAAAATGGACGTACAATTTATTGCTTGGAAAATAAATGGCACAAAGTATTTAGAAATTATTGATAAAAAAATAAACGTTGATAAAGAAATAAACGCCTGTGCCACAAGTGTTGTTGAAGATTAATTCATTTTTCGAAATTCAAATTTTTAACTGGCCAACACGATCTTCCGATCTCAACATTATTAAAAATAGTTGGAGGAATATTGTCAGAGTAGTATACAAAAATAGCAGACAATGTAAAACTGTTGAATGATTTAAAACAATGTATTTTTCGATATAAATTAATTAAACACGAACACCTTCTATACTCTTTTAATATTGCAAAGACTTTATTTCAAATATGTTTGCTCGCTCTGCGCTTTCACGTTATTCTGTTCGTCTTCTTGCCTGCCTTTACCTCGCTTGCTTGCTTGTTTGTCGATTTAAACAAACCAGCTCTACATAACGTTTTACCGACATGTTTCCTAAATTAATATCGATTGCCGACATATTCATGAGAAGTGGGACAAAGAAATAGTAATTGAATTACACTCCCCAACAAATGTTAACTCTTCCGTGTGTTTTGTGTTTTGTGTCAATCGCCCTCAATTTTTAAAAAAACTGCTTTCGAAAAAAGCCAGATTTTCATATTTAAAAATATCTGTTACCCTAACTATTATAGTTATACGAACGATTATTATATATAATTTATACAAATATGTACAATTCCATTGACTCTCTAAAAATGCCACAGTTTCAAACAATTCTAAAATACGGAAATTGCTTCTAATTATGGTATAGTAATGTATAATGGCGCCTCGTAGCCACCATTCGGGTGCAACTGACTAAAAACTGACTTACATACTACAGGAATTATCGATTAAATCAATATGTTTATCTCGAACAATTGTTAGAGAATATAGATCGAAGGTGGTATAATATGGGACCCAAATTATCGACCCGTGGTCGATCAATAGTTAATAGTTATGCATTGGTGGCGTATCAGGCGACTGTCGCGAATTTTGTTTTTCCGGTGAGTTCGTTGCGTCTTGCAGTCCGTCTCCACGCGACCATACGATAGACGCGTACTTATTTATTCTTTATCTAACATAGTTAAATATACACAGTGTAATAATAACACATATTGTTGTTACATCCGACCTACCCGTCGCGGATCGCAGCGACGACGAAAGACGTGCCGGACAATAGATTTATAGTTGCACGAAAACCCCGATAATTTTGATGGCCCACCGTACCTTGACGGTCATCGTAAGAACACCCGGACACCGCGTGCGACGCAACTGCGAGTTGCGACTTGCGACCGGCTGAGTGGTTGTAAATCACGACACCGACAAGACGCGACAAGACGAAACTGAACTTCTGACAACTTCCCACCCTAGGACACAAAATAGACACACCCACGACCAATGACAAATTACAGTTTTCCTCCACTCAAAACTATAACTAACCAATCACCAAAAATCCGAGTTGACGTAAAACGGAACACAACCAGGACGCATCAGAACGCTACTTCCTTTCGACAAAACCGAACCTTGCGATCAAACAATCATCTCCAACATCGCTAAAACAGATATTTTGTAATAGAAGGTCCTCGGACCCGAACAGTTTGTTAATAAACGGTGATGTGATTCTCTGATCGGGACAAGTACCCAACCCTTCACGGAACCCTTCCGTGTGTTGCGGCGACGTAACAATTGTGTTATTATTGTAAACCTCCTGACACAAGCGAAAATATTAATAAAAACATATCGGAGAATGTTGAAATACACGATAAAATCTACACTTTCTAAAGAAAGTGAATCATTAATTTACTTAAAAACATGTAAAATCAAATTGAATTTCAAATTCCGCTACTTACTAATTAAGTGTTGTATAATGTGTGAAAATATACATATGTAAATGAACAAATGGATAAATCTCTTATTTCGCGGTGAAGTAGACAATCGTTTACTGCGAAAAAACAGTCGAAGTAAGGCGTCATTGTTCAATGACAAATAAACTGAAAGAGTGTATGTGTAACGGAGCATCATTGTTGAAAAAGGCGAGACAAGGCCGTAGTTGATCATTGAGTAATTGGACAGCGGTATTTGCACCCGTACCGATATTCGTATTCATAGCCATGCTTCTCTCACGCAATGCTCCTCATGGAATAATAGCTTGAAACGACTTCGAGCCTGAAGCTCCACTCCCAGCAACAACGCGTCATTAAATAGTGGGGCAATTTGAAAATGAGTCCGGTTTGTTTGCCACTCTGCTGATAGCATGTTTATAAACTGACCGTGGATCGGAGTTATCAGGGGAAACTTCCCTAACTAGATGAGGAGTAAACGCGAACTAAAGTTTACGTGAAATACAATACATCGGATATTGATCAAAATTAGTATTCAGAAAATAATCCATAATACCCTTGAAAGAATAAATTGGTTTCCTTATTATTTTATGGTAATAATATAATTTTATAAACACATATGATTGTGTTTTTATGAACACACTGTCGCGGACAAAAATAAGTGGACAGGTAGAGAAAATAGGTATCAATGAAATTTAATTGAATTTACGCTATTGTTATATATCGTACTTAATTTTTATATACTCTGTGTCCTTACAATACATAGATTATTTAATGAAAAATAAAAATACTATTTACATTTTTTTTATGTACACAATAAACATTTAACGATTTTATCAGCTGTCTGTGGAAAGTCAAATATGTGTGGACACATAATAAAGTAAGTGATAAATAAAAACCGCAGTAAAGTTAATACTTTGAGTTACCACCCTTTACGGCTGACAGATTTGTTTAGGATTATTGCGTGTAAGCATGACCAATTCGTAGAGTTTATTTACATTTCTTGCCTCGTGATAGCGTTACCGTTACGCGTGTACTCATATTTGTCTCTCAACAAATAGCTGATAAAATCGATAAATATGAATTGTGTACATAAACCCGTAAATATTACTTTGAGTTATTCACGAAATAATCTACGTATTATAAGAATACCGAGGAAATAAAAATTAAGTTTATAACAATAATGTAAATTCGTTTAAATTTCATTGATACCTATTCTCTCTACCGGTCCAATTATTTTTGCCCGAAACTTGTGTAGCATATTAAGGTAATTAATTGTAGCTGCCATTAAAATGGCATGATCTTCAAATGACCTTCGACTTCTAAAATTGAAACCGAACAACAACAGAGAACATAAAGGAGAGAATAGTTGCAGCTCGTGGAGCCTTAAATTCGGAAACTATCGAAAGATCATTAGAATCAGTCATTGGTCGTTTCAGACAATGCGTATCTATGGAGGAACATCAGTTTTAGCACATACGTTAACGTAATAACTCATAAAATAAATCATAGATGGTCTACTTTAATAATAGTGGTCAGATCTTTTAAATCATGTTGGTTGCTAAGGTCGGTAATAACGATGGAAATGAATTTCTGATGTAATTTCAATTTTGAGAGCTTAAGGTCACTTCGGGGTCACGTCTTATCGTTACTGAGTGCGTTTTAATGTCTGTACAATATACACGGGAAAAAAATACTTACCTACATGCAAAAGAAACATCGGTATCCTTCAAACCTTCGATATATAGCATCATGATGTTAGCTACCATAATATGTTAGGGGAAGAATATATCTTTACGGTCAGTGTAAAAAGTATTCGTGCACCCGCTAAAAGCGAATAACTTTTTAAAATTAATCCAAACATCTTGAGTTTTTTTTAGAGATATTAGGATTAATCTTTTAATTGGTATTGGTCACAATTGCGAAGAAGAAAGTAAAGATCACGATTTTTTAAATTTTTATCTGTGCCTATATTGAAAATTTCGAAGGCAGCTTTTGTAGATCTAACAAGTAAGTTTTACATGCACGAAGCTACATCGGAATCGATCAAGGTTGCTATGAAATATAGTCATTGAAAAGGCGCGTTTTCTCAAACTCTAAATTCAAAGATTTTTACATCTCACAATGATTACAGATTTCTTATGCGTCAAACGCTTTCGATGAAACTTCGAAACTACGTGACTTAGATTTACAAAAAGCACGTTTTAAACTTTCGTTATAGGCAGAGATAAAAAACTTGAAACTCTAGATCGATACTTTTTTCTTCGAAATTATGACCAATAGAAATTAAAAAAAAAATTAATTACACATTAACTAGTAAAATAATCCTTATAGGGTCGTTCCATGTCCAATCGATCACTTTTTGACGTCACCATCGGCGATTTTGTTCTAAATGAAATACGTTGTTGCAAATTTCACATGGACCATAACATATTTCATTTAGAACAAAGTCACCGATGGTGACGTCAAAAAGTGATCGGTTTGGCATAGAACGATCCTACATCTCAAAAACTTCAAACTGTTTGGTCCACATTCAAACATTTTATTAGTTTTCAAAGGGTGTGCGAATACTTTTTACTGTAACAGTATAAGCAAAAAAGATTTGGCAACCTTCAAAACTTCAGAAGAGATGGCCTTAGGAACAAAAAATTCGATATAGTGTATTCGTCCTGTGATACTAAATCACGCATGGACAGAAGTTGTTCGATCGGAGGAGATTTTCAAGCGTTACCCCCACTTCACCCGCCTGCGCGTCTCCCTCCCATGGCCCTAGTGCTTGAGCCATCTCAGGCCCGTATCGTATGAACTAGGACCGTCACGGGGAGCGAAATGTGCGGGCAGGTGGAGTGGGCGTAACGCCTGAAAATCGCCTCCGATCGAGCAACTTCTATCCATGACTGTACTAAACCATGAAAAATATTATCACATAATTTGAAGGATGTGTTCAGATGACTACCTCAATTAGAATTCATGTCTTAAAAAGAATCTCGAGATCCATAACTTTCATTTTCGTGAGCAGGTGGGCGCGAAGCGCGCTTCAAATCATAATCTTAATTGCGCGTGGTGTCATTTAACTAAAATCGCTTGAACTTGCTGCTGGGACTAGTGATGGTATATAGCGGAGATGGGCAATTTTGCCTCAATTGAGGCAAAACCGTCAACACCGTAGCGCCCTCTGTCCCCTTCCAGCAAGCGCGGTACAATGGAGTAACGAAAACACGAGACATCAGCGTACGCAACGTACGTGCGCGCTGTATGAAAGAGAGGTTGGTGGGAGAAGCAGGCGTTTGAGGGGCTCCACCCGTGCCCACCATTGGTATATGGTCTCGATTTTTTACTTTTTTTATCTGTGTCGACGATGAAGATATAAAACATGCCTTTCGTAGCTCTAAATATATTATACATATACATGCATAAAGTTTCAACGAAATCGATTAAGGTTGTTGCGAGCCATAAATGATTAAATATGACAAAAACTGTGAAAAAATTTTTCAATATCTATGGATATTTTATGCGCCAGCCGATTTCGATGAATCATTATACATATATAGGGTGGACCACATAACTCCGAACAGCTCAATATCTCGAAAACTATGCCATCGATTTTAACGTTCTTAGTCTTAAATTGCATGGAACTGAAGGGCCTTTCTGACTACATAAACGTGAAGTGGCCTCCCTTCCCCTTTAACGGGGGAGGGGAGGTACCTTTGTAATTTTAAATGGAACCCCCTATAAAATGTTACATATTTAGATTATACAGGAAAAAACAAGTCCATTTTGTCTGAAACATTTTTTTGTCAGATACTTCCATGATGAGATAGAACAGTTTGAAGTTTCGAGTTGTAGGTACTTGAAGCGCTCGGAAATAGCGTTATGGAATTATACGCGCTTGAGTCCTTTGCTTATTCGTGAAGAAATAAAATGTACTTTAAACTAAATATTCAAAATGTCCAACACGGGCTTGTAAACATTTATTTACTCGAAACATCAAAGTTGTTCTAACTTTTTTTAACATTTCGGGAGTCACTGAAGCGCAAGCGTCACGTATTCTTTGTTTCATATCCTCTTTTGTCGTCGGTGGTTCAAACATAACTTTGTCCTTTACATATCCCCATAAGAAAAAATCTGATGGTGTTAGATCGGGGGATCGAGGAGGACATTGCCGAGGTCCCCCACGTCCTATCCATTTGTTCCCAAATTTTTCGTTCAAAAATTGCCTGGTGATGATTGCAAAATGTGGAGGAGCGCCGTCTTGTTGGAACCACATTTCTCTTCTAACGTGCAGTGGCACATCTTCCAAAAGCGCGGGCAAATGATTTTTTAATAAATCACAATAAGTTGCAGATGTTACAGTTTCTTGAAAAAAATAAGGTCCAATCACAAAATCTCCTATCAGGCCACACCAAACATTTAAAGACCATCGATGGTGAAAGGGAACACATCGCATCTAATTTGGGTTTTCCACGGCCCAATAATGCAGATTATGTCTATTTACATGCCCTGAATTCATAAAAGTGGACTCATCGGAAAAAAGTATTTTGCACAAAAAGTCATTTTCCACAACACCCTGCAGCCACTCACAAAATCTTACGCGGTGATCGTAATCTGCTATCGAAAGCTCTTGTGATAAAACCATGCGATATGGATGATACTTTTGCCGTTTCAAAATTCGTTGAATCGATGAACGACTAATATGTGATGTTTGTGCAAGTGTACGTTGACTAATATGAGGATTTAATGTAATTGCAGCAAGAATACTGGCACTATTATTTTCATTAGTGACAGCTTTAGGTTTATTGCGAGTTTTTTTACACAATTCACCGTGCTCGCGAAGCCGCTTTTCTAAATTATGAAATGTTGCACGACATTTTTTGATCCCATAACGTTCAAAAAACATCACTGTTGCACGCCGATCATTTTTTTGGCATTCACCTTACGTTAATAACATATTCACTTCTGTGTCAAAAGTAGCCATAATCACAATGTTACTGCTTGAATAACAGCTCTAAACTGAAAACGTTTTCATAGATAAGTGAGTCAAACTCAAGAATTTTAAATATTATTGTTTGTGTTTCTTCATGAATAAGCAATGGACTCAAGCGCGTATAATTCCATAACGCTATTTCCGAGAGCTTCAAGTACCTACAACTCGAAACTTCAAACTGTTATATCTCATCATGGAAGTATCTGATAAAAAAATGTTTCAGACAAAATTGACTTGTTTTTTCCGGTAGAATCTAAATATGTAACATTTTATAGGGGGTTCCATTTAAAATTACAAAGGTACCTCCCCTCCCCAATTAAAGGGGAAGGGAGGCCACTTCACATGTAGTCAGAAAGGCCCTTCAGTTCCATGCAATTTAAGACTAAGAACTTTAAAATCGATGGCATAGTTTTCGAGATATTGAGCTGTCCAGAGTTATGTGGGCCACCCTGTATACTCCTCGTCCGCGAAAAGAAGGCAGCGATTTCGACAGTGGGCTGCAGGGAGATCTGCGAGACTCCCACTCTTGACGTCAGGCTGCGGAGCCCACTCTTACGCTTATAGGTTCTGGCGAGAACGGCCGATAAAGGAATAGGATTCCCGTAGATTACGGGGGACACATGATATTCTCAGATTTATTAACTAAGAATACGGGAGTCTTACTGCATTAATAAAATGTAAATGTTTTCACGTATATTTTATATCGTTGAATATATTCTTAATCTTCTGTCCTAAAGTAGCTAGTCAAATGCGCGATGAAGCCAATGAGTCAGCCAATTGCGGAGGACGTGTAGCGTGAAGTAGGGAAATCAGGTAGTGCGCGACGATTTTAGCGCCAGTAAAGCTCAAAGTTGGGCTAAAATGGAATATTTTGGTCACCCCGCATAATTTCGCAAAATTTTTTTTTTCGATTTTCAAAAATGAATGTTGAACATGAGTACGTTATATTAAAACTTAATGCGTATGTACATATAACATATAAATAATGTATTATAATTGCGTATATATGTATAACATACTCACTGTTTTCCTTTATTTTAGGGATAGGATTATGAACCAAATATATAATAAAAAAATAAAATACTTTATTCGGCAGAAGAAACTAAAGAATATCAGCATTTGATGCTAGGATAAGGAAAACTGCCAAAACCTGATCAGTAAAAATTGATAACTAGACCGAACTATACAAATTGAAGAAAGCACTTCACATCGCTTACTATTGAATTCTTTACATCGCTTACTATTGAAATATTCTTCTGTCCGGCTTCCGCCAATAACAGTTCCCCCATACTTTCCCCACAAACATAGGACGTACGTACGTTCCCGGATTTGGACGCGCATGCGCGAAGAAAAAGGTGCAATATCCCATCACTGAGTGGGGTGGAGATCACTACAAGTTTCTCACTGTCTTCTTTTTGCGGACAAGGAAATATTTAACTCGTTTAGACTTATAGGAGACATGTTATAAATTTTCGTTACCGGCACCGATGAAAAAGTTATTCTAAATAAAAGTTTTCGTTCGCAACTCCGATCGATAACAATTTAAAAGAATAGTTGTACGCATAACCTGGGAAACTAATCAAATAATATTTAAGAATAACTCAAGTCGTTTGAACCAATATTAAAAAAGCTGCTCGTTTTTATGAGGTGTTTCTTAAATTTTGTGAGTGAATGAAATACTTGTGTAGTTCTGTACGATACACACAACTTTTATAGTTTCTGGGTAAATTGCGTAAAGCAATGCATGAAATCTCGCACTATCCAGTATTGGAACAACGTTCAGAAGACAACGAAATGGTCTAGAAAATAATGCGTAGTTTATCGCTGTTCGGGGAGATCGTTTTCCGGCGAAAAGAACGACGATAATGGAAAATCGATTGATCTCTTCCAGTTGAACGATCGAGTTGTATTCTCAGGCATTGTTCGAACTCCTCTTCTTGCTTCATAGCAGTCGCGATCCTACTTGAAAACGGCTTTGTCGAGTGTTTTTCTTCCCTTCGCTAATCTCGTAAAAGAAGAAGATTCTTGAATAAAACTTTTACTAAGATTTCATTGAACAAGCGTGATCGTTTCAACTTTACACTGTTTTTAGTTTTTTAAAAGATTTGTAATAAATTAATCATTCTTATCTGTTATCTAACACTAGAACTACCGAGCGCTAAACGCGACTGGTGTATATTGCATTCTAATAACGACAAGAATGCATTTATTCAACTTCCGTACAACTTTTGTTTAAATATGTATTCTAATAGAGAATTTGACTAGAACATTACTCCGGAAAACATTCTTATAATTTCAATATTTGTAAAAGAAAAATTTAGAAACCAGTCATTTGGTACCAGGCTTGTTTGGTAGTTCTAGTGCTAATTATCTTAATGTGTGTATTACTATCATTTCTAGCAGAGAATGTTTGGTCAAAATTCTTAATGTGAATAGTGGAGGAATGAATTGCTCGTACAATCAAAAAGTAAAGTAGCACTTCATTTGCATTATCGTCCATGAGATACTCGAATATTTGCTGAAAGTAAATCATAAATATTTCGTCATTATTGCCACATTAACTCATGATAGAGAGATAATAATTTTTGAAATAATTGCACTCCCAAAACCATATATTAATATTCTCATCTTTATGTTTATCACAATGATTCTCTAAGAATAGTTACCAACATTTCTCATAATTTCGATTACAACTAAAATTTTACCTACTTTGTAATCGAACTAAAACCTATTAATGAACTTTTGAGTGATCGAGCTACACCAAAACGCTTCGCAATCATTTTTTTAACATTGACCTTATGAGAGATTATTAAAACATAATAGTATTACTCGGGTGATGTATTGGTTTACAATCGAAATTTTTATTTCCATTGACAAATTTACCAGTGAGATGAATCGTTATCTGTGAATTATAAAATTAAGAATGTATTGAAGAATCGTTTACGTTAAGAAAGAGAAGAGTCGTGGAAGGAGATTGAAATAACGCCACTAGAACTTTAGCTTAATGTCAGAATAGAAAATGTCAATGTCCACTTTATTAAAAACACTTAAATTTACTCGACTTGTACACTAGGAGAATCCCGACACCACTTAACACTAACTTAGAGAATAGAAGAGATTTTAAGTACAGAATTATAAAGCTATAGAGCAGCAAAGAGAAAGAGGCCACGGAGCACATAGACCCTTCTTTGTGTGTGTGTGAGGAGCGCAGTTTTAGTGTAAGCCAGCTGGGTTTTCAAAAGACAACCGAGTTTTCGGGCAATCACCTGTTCCCGAGGAGTCAGAAAGGTGGGGGGGGGGGGGGGGTGACGAGGAGACGCTATCGCCGCGAGAAATTATTATAGTTTTAGCGACCCGTCACCACTCTCTCCCCTGTCCCATACCAACTCGCGTGCCGCAACTCGCGAGATCCGCAACAGCATCTAATGCGCTAACAAAGTCATTGTTTTAGACGTTACAATATTTATTCTAGAACAGGCATGGGCGACGCTGACTCAAAAAACACATGTTGCTTCTTCTCCTCTTCGCCTGCTCGGCGAGGCAGTCCCCACCACGTCCACTCCGACTGTCCCTCAGCACCAGTGTTGGGATGCGGTGCATCCTTTCTCGCGCATGCGCGGCCAAAACAGTTACGTATCTATATCATGATGACGAGGTAGTGGAGCCCTAAGACAGTTATATTGGCGGGAAAGTATCGAAACAATCTATTCCAGACAAAAAGACTTCAGGACGTGCCCTACGAGTTACAAAATGTACACAAATACACATGTTATACATTCATTTTTCAGAATCAAATCATACCAATTTTTTAAAATTCTGCTGGGTGCTCAAGGTACCGCATTTTATCGAGAATCTTACTGTACTGAGGCCAAAATCGCCGCGCATGCGCGAGAAAGGATGCACCGCATCCCAACACTGCTCAGCACGGGCTCCGCGATGCTGCACCTACCTGCCGATGCAGCATCGTGGGGCTTGTGCTGAAGGGAGAGTCGGAGTGGACGTGGTGGGGACTGCCTCGCCGTTCAGGCGAAGGAGAAAAACAGCAACATATGTTTTTTCAGCCAGCGTTGCCCATGCCGGTTGTAGAACATGAATCAAATATAGCGTAGAAACACCTGAAATTATTTTGTTCAACAGTAATTACACTGTCCAACAAATTTCAACTATTTTTATGTTTCCTAATTACTGTTGAGTGGTTCTTATAGAGTTTTTTTGCGCTGATTCCGAATCTGCCCTTAGTTTTTCTCCTACGCGCATAGTTTTTGAGAAACATGACTTTGAAAAA
Source organism: Sphecodes monilicornis (assembly GCA_913789915.3). Classification (NCBI taxonomy): domain Eukaryota; kingdom Metazoa; phylum Arthropoda; class Insecta; order Hymenoptera; family Halictidae; genus Sphecodes; species Sphecodes monilicornis. The sequence continues at coordinate 21,892,132 of OU565297.1, read as the reverse complement.
AAACCTATTTTTCAACTTTAAACAAATATTGTGATGTTGTTATAAACGATATTGAATTGTTCTTTACTGCGAAAGATTCTGTAGACTTTCCCGAATGCAGTGATATCCAATATTAATACATTATGAATGTTTAAATATGTTTAAACGATCATTAATGGCGGAGTGACACCAAATAAAGTCAGACCCTGTCATAGAGTATTCTCCCATCGACCCCATTTCCCTTTATTTCAAAGCACATATACATTCAACGCACACGCATAATGTAACTAACACGCACTCATCATTCTTTACTGTACTTTTATTATACGAATACACTGTATTTCTACCACTTAAACCAAAACTAATTCTTTTCTCCAATCAAAACCCCTCCCCTCCTAAGCAAAAAGATCCACGTAAATACGTAACAGAAGAGTGACATCGGAGTAAGAAGAATGGTTCCAAGAGTACTACATTCGTAGCACCACGTTTCTTTACAAGTGTAACGGTGCATGTGCATTCAACAATTGCATTATTTTTGCAATGGAAATTTATATCTTTTTAAAGTAGTTGTATTTCTCTCATCGTTCTATGCAAAAAAGTACTGAGGTAGAATGATTAAAGAATTATTAGTTATCGAGATATTTTAAGGAAATATTTTTATTGAAGAAGATGTTCAAAGGCTTCTCCATTACATTGCAGTGCACTGTACAAATGTCAGACTACGCTTTTCAATTTTTGTTCAATTCTGGGTTAAAGAATTGTGAGGATCTAAAAGATCTTCTCGCGAGGTACCGACAAGATCTGATTTTGTTGTGGCAACACACATTAATATCGACGATTAGAAAATTGCTCTGAAGCGTTTGAGCATCTTCTCAAATAAACATATTTTCTTCAAATATTTCGATAAATAATAATTTTTTTTACCAGTGTACCGCAATACTTTCTCACGTAGAATGATGAGACAAATCCAATTATGTATAAAAATAAAAAACAATGCAATTGTTGAACGCACATGCACCATTGCACTTCGAAAAAAACATGGTTCTACGAATTCTTTGAACCATTCATCTTTCTCCTTTGGCATTGTTCTGTAACTGCACTGGTAATGGAGGTATAACCCGAAACAACTGCATAGACCACCGCGTATATTCCTAAATGACAATAGTTGATGTTGAGCAACAATTAAAATATCTTAGAAACTTATTGAACTGTCTTTAACACAATAATTATCAAACTATAGTAATAAATCAGTAAAAGTATATAGTAATATAGTAATAAATAAATAAATAAATAGATAAAAATATAGTAGTCACGATTTATCATAGCGACTACTCCTTTATCATTCTGGCATCTCATAGATCCTAACGAGATAGTGTCTACGCACACTTATTTTTACGTGTAGATAAAGAATTATGTAGTTCATATATGACTAGCAAAACGGACAGCGCAAAAAAGGAACGTACAGCAATATGTGGTAGCTAAAATCAATAGTTTCTTCTAAGTTGGATTGCTTAGATACGGTTTGTAAAACATAATAACACTTTCTACGAGCAATTGTGAATACATTTACAAATAATTTGGAAGAAACATTTGCCGACATAGCAAAAATTGTTGAAATTGCGGAGCTATAAATATATGTAGCACCACGAAGCGCACAGTTGTACTTGGTGTACATGCACGTATAGTTTCAGGAAAATAGATTTTCTGTAAGCCCAACACTTTAATGTGAGGGATATCTGTACACGAAACTAGAAAATGGAACACAATGGGCGAATTCGGAAGAAATGTTTGGAAGTTACGCACAAAACAATTTTCTCCGTACGTTTGTTTAAAACAATTGATTTTATTAACTCATTAATCATTTTATAATGATTCGATCTTCATCTTTAAGTAAAAATATTTATCCACCCGTTCGAAAGTTACAACATAAACTGTTATTTAAAGATGTAGTATTTGAGATGAATATGACTTACGTTTAGCCTGAATATTTACATAAACTTTTGTAAAATATTGATAAAAATAAAGCTTCTTTTTAACTTCATTTTTGGAGCTTCCTGTAAACTATCTCTTCGTGACTTATTTTCTTATAATTGATTTTACCCTCAGTTTAATTAAAATTAAAAACAAGATAAGAGTGTAAATTAACTCGTAAAGATAGTTTTAACCTTAATAAAGAAAAGATAATAACATTCCAGATACGTTCACTAAATGATTAACATTATAGGAATGTATGTAACAGGAAATTTTATACGATGACTGCAAATAGTTTTAACTTCTAACGGACGAGTGAATTTAAATTAAATGCTTCGTGTTATATTCTGTGCGCCTTTGAATTGTACCATCTCCCCGACTACAGAATTTGATACGTGCAGCTTTATTTTTGACTTCAACGATTTCCCGAGAAAAGATTAAATTTCACAGCGAGCTCGTATGTACTGGAATCGTGAGAATTTTTATGTATTTTCTCCACATAAACATTAACTTTTCCAGTTTCGACGTGTACGATCGCATTCCCTTTACTTGAAATGCACGATAAATATCCATATGTATAACTGACGCCTAACAGAGGTGGGCAATATTTGGAGAAGTAAATATTTCAAAGACTATTAACTAACTAAAGTCACTATTTTCCATACCAATTCAATGTTTTTATTATTGTTCAATAAAATAGTATAATTGAAAATTTCAATGGACCTATTTAAATAAGGTACGACAATAAATATTTTATATTGTATATTGTTTATACCTTCCTCAAAAAGTTACATTCGATAATTTTATATGTACTATTGCAATAAAAAATTTAATATTTGTACTATATGGTTAAGGTTGTGATACGAGTCATTAATAGACACATCTATATTATTACTTGTCAACAGATTGTATTTCTATGTATTTCCAGTGGACATCGAGACGGGAACAAAGTGGACAGAAACGTAGTAATTGGACTCCTAATGGAAACTGTTTCTGCGAAAAGTACATGCAATACATAATATCGTAACTCGTAAAATGTAGACTATAATAAAAGGAGTTCCTCGGAAACAATTTCACAGTAACGACGAACATGCCATACATATGTTACGGTAACAATTTTTACGATCAAACAGTGTTCACTAGAAAATTTTAGGTTTTCTAATATGCCACATTTAATATGGAAACCAGATTATTTTACAATAAAATTTGGATTACAGTGCAGGTTTCACCTCAAACTTAATATATCTGCATAATAACCTTTAGTTTAAATTTTTGAGAGCTTCATTAACGGTTATCTTCTAAAAACTAGCATATAAATAATAATACTATAATTATTATTATAGGGGCGGGGTGGAGAGGGGGGGTACCTGTATAATTTTAAATGGAACCCCCTATAAAACGTTACATATTTAAATTCTACAGGAAAAACACAAGTAAATTTTGTATGAAACTTTTTTTTGTCACATATCTCCATGTTGAGATATAACAGTTTGAAGTTTCGACTTCTAGGTACTTACTTGAAGCGCTCGGAAATAGCATTATTTGTATCCGCGCTTGAGTCCTTTGCTTATGATATATATATATATATATATATATATATATATATATATATATATATATAATACTATATATACATATATATATATATATATATATATATATATATATATATATATAGAAACGCAAAATTTTTAGTCTCCCACACATAATTAATGACAATAACACTTCTTGTAATTTAAATATGTATTTTAAATGAGTGCTCTGCGTATTTTAAGTAAAGTTCATATGTACTTCGCAATGAAATTAGTTCGAAATACAATCGCTATGAAAGATTATTAAATCGGTGAAAATTTGGTAGTGCATGCATGATCGAAAATATTCGTAGAGTTCTCACACGAGAGTGCACACAAAATAGAGAGTTTTTTAAATTACTATGTGGTTCTCGCTTATGTTTGAGCATTGGTTTCTGAATATTTCCCCGATATTTTCACATGATTGTACAAAACTGTAAAATATATTTCATTCATGGACAATCGCATCCAAATATTTCTTCTTTGTAGGTCACATGAATTGTTATCTTATGTAAAAATGCTGTAAATATGTTTATAATTGCCGTATAGCAAATACAAAGAGATATGGAGCAAATGTCTCTAAAATTTAAAGGTATTTTAAAAATATTCAATTATAGGAGACCTACAATAATTCCACTAAAATTTCTAATTTCTCAAACATTGTTTCCACAAACTGTACTTAATTGATTAAATAATTGATTTTTTATTAAAACATATTCCAGCAAATGATCTATCAAATGTACAAAGTATCGATTAACAATCTATACATAAATATCGATTTAGCAAATTGAGTGGGCCATTATGATCCGATAGTAGTACATACTCTATTTTACACTACAATTCAAACTGCTATAATGTTTGAAAACATTTTCGTAAAAACCATATTAACAAGAGGTAGGAATTTTTTAGCTGGAGTTACTAAAGAGAATGATTGGATAAAAATTAATATTTTTGAAATATAAATGACGGTTAATTACGACATGTATTTACAATCTCTTGAAAACTATAAAATAATAAAAGAGATCATAACGGACCGAATTAATTACCTAGTCATTGGCGTATTTAATTGTTTTAAGGGTGCGGACTCCTGCGCGCAGCGCTCCAAGCGGCCGCTAGGGGAAGCTCGAATGAGAATGCGTGCCACACACACGCTCCGCTAGATTAGCCTATACGTATACGAGCAGAGAGGAAACACGTACGAGATTTCAAACTATTTCAAGGTTCCGCGGGGCCTGTTTTCACGGCGAAAAAACGCAAAAGTAGGAGTTTTGAGTATACACGTCCACTAAATGAAAGATAAATCTAGTGCGTTTGACTATAGAGACAGCCTACTTTTGCGATATTGAGGCGTACTTTGGGATATTCGGCAGCATGTTGCCCATCAGATATCGTTGTATCTTTAAGTATCTGGCGATTTAGGGTTCTTATAGAGACACCTGGATGCACGCCCGCCAGCGAGGGCACATACAATGTTGATGAAACGTCTACTATGTTATTTATTTACATATTTTAGGCGTAAAAAGTGGACTTCTAATGCAGATATCAGCGCTCGTAGCGACAAATGCTGGAACTATGTCTTTCTCGAAGTCTACTTTTTACGCCTAAAATACGTAAATAGATAACATAATAGACGTTTCATCAACATTGTATGTGCCCTCGCTACCGGACGTGCATCCAGGTGTCTCTATAAGAACCCTAAATCTCCAGATACTTAAAGATTCAACATGTCGTGACGTCACGCGGCCTACAACGATTTTTGATGGGCAACATGCTGCCGAATATCCCAAAGTACGCCTCAATATCGCAAAAGTAGGCTGTCTCTCTAGTCGAGCGCACTAGATTTATCTTTCATTTAGTGGACGTGTATACTCAAAACTCCTACTTTTGCGTTTTTTCGCCGTGAAAACGGGCCCCGCGTAACCTTGAAATAGCTTGAAATCTCGTACGAGTTTCCTCTCTGCTCGCGTATACGTATAGGCTAATCTAGCGGAGTGTGTGTGTGCCACACATTCTCATTCGAGCTTGCCCTAGCGGCCGCTTGGAGCTTAAAGCACTACCCCAATAACATTTGCCACATCTTACAGGATTCATTTCAAATAAATGGAATGTAAAGAAATTCATGCATTTCCCGACTCAATGTTTACGTATTTACTATTAGCCACGTGTTAATGGGTCATGATAGTACGTGTATATCGTTATCAGCCACGTTTATCAGATCACATGTGAACCGGTTCCATGTACTGAATCAATAAAGTTGAGATTACAATATTAGGAAAAGATATTTTGCTTAAGAGTTTTAAAAAAATTGGTCTTTCAACATTTTTTAAATGAGAAAGTGTATTCGTAAATTTCCTAAATTTTTGAAGTTATAGCAATTTGAATTTTTCGTAAAGTACATTGCGAGAACGGTAATGAAAACGCCAAACCATATTTTTCAAATATGACTCGCGATATTTGAAAATAGTGTGCTTTTATCAATTTCAAATAATATCAATGGTAATATTAATTCAAAGCAATTTTTCGTTCCAATTTTACAGTCTACTAAACAGAGCATGGCAAAAATCGATGTTTAGTTTTCAAAATGCTACTATTTTTTAATTTTTGTTTGTTTTTCATCATAGTACTAGTTGTAACCTGCATTGCGTACTACATACGTTCATATTAAGCGAAAGTCCAACTTTATTATGGACAAGTTGCCAAATGCGCAGAGATCACCTAAGACCTAAACTGCATGCCGTGAATTAATTAATTATTATTTATTATGTGCAACATATAGCAGTAAATATAGCGTATAAACTAGTCTACTCTACATATAATGCAAACGGTTTTTTATAACAATGTATTATTTTGTGCACTCCAAATTTAATAAAAAATGTCAGTAGGGCTGATGCAATTTATGATCGATATTTCCTTGAATATTCAAATTCACACTCGGACGGCGTATCTCTTTTACAACTATAAAATTGACGATACCAACTTACAATTAGAAACAGCTTTATTTATAGGTCTTCTCAACGTATTCTTCAAGATATTTGTTGTAAAGCCATTTGTCTTTCTGTTGTTCCTAACATATCAATTATTTATTTAATTTAAATATCAGCAATTGAACTAACTAAGTCTCCTATATGTATTTTGTATTACTTATGCATTCCTTGCACAATAAATTAATATTCATTTTGAAGTTAAATTAAAAGCGCTGGAAAGTTTCCTATGTTTTGGAGGTCTTCTGGAATTTTAACAAACTAAAGGTTTTTTGCATTGTTTACCAGAACTTATGGTTAGCGAAGGTACGGAGGATGTGAAATGTGAATATAATCACTTATTGTTCAACACTTGAACTTTATCGATTATAGCATAATGAAATAGTAATGTATACAATAACTACCACAATTTTTACAAACTGAAGCTTTATTTTAACCAGACTGTGTATTATGCGATGACTCTAATGCCTCTGAATTCAAACTGAGTGTACAGTCCTGAGATCCTGCATTATATGTGCTGTTGAGAATTCCGCAGGCATTTCGTGTTGCGCGTCGCGGCATACTGTAATAGAACACGTTATTTTCAATGATTTATTAATGTACAATATGCAATTATATCTGTATAATCGATTTCATGTCCGGTCCGTTCAGCGGTTAGGTATCAACTTTTCAGCTACCAGTTCATCAACGGTTTCCAGACAACTTCTCTCTTCTATTATTTCTTTAGGGATTGTTCACCACAGAGCAGTTTTGCATTACGGCGACTTTACATCGAAGCCGCCGGCGTAACGATACCAATGAATCTATGGGCCGGCAACATTGCCAACCAATTATTACATTTTGTATTTTCATGGGAGCCATGTATTTTTGGAGAACTCTGTTTTTTCAAGTTATTTTTTGTACAATCTTATAGATTTCGACGAGAAAACACCGAAAATGAAAATCTTAATGCGCGGAATTCATTAGTTAAAAAGTTATACGCGTATAAAGTTGAACACTTTTAAGCCTTTTTGACAGGTTACTAAAGCCTTTTTAAAATAGGCTAAATACTTCCGAACAAATCCATTAGATGGCAGCACAAACACGTACGTAATACATAATAACACATTTACTAAATCAAAATGCGAAACAGAGCCGGCCTTCTCCGCTCCCACGACGACCTAACCCCAAACCATCTTGGACTGTACCTTCTTTTTGAAATCCTGTATGTGATTCTGCATATTTTAATTACTGGACACCGAAAACGACCGATTTCATGATTATTGTTATAAATTTTCCATTTCGCACCGACGAGTACATTTTTTAAATTTCCGCAACAATCCACAATCCTGAGCCCAAGTAATTGCCTCGTCTTTACGACTTGGCATGTCCCTAAAGCAAAAATTTCTAATACTTGAACTAGCCATTTCAAAATCAACAATAAACTTATTAATAATTAATTTGTGAAAAACACTTGAAAGTGCTTATGGTTACAAAGTATGTGTAACCACTGAATTGCCATTTACCGCATACGCTCAGTACTATTTAGCCGATCCCGCAAATATACCATACTATCTAACACATGCGCCGAACACTCACGATCTACCCAACGCATGTGCTGAACAGACCTACCAACCTCTACCACTCTACGAATATCCAATATGGCGACGCTCTAACCTGTCAAAAACGCTTAAAACAGCTCATCTTTACACGCGTATAACTTATAAACCAGTGAATTCCCAACAACCATACGCATATTTTCCGAATGTCTTCATCGACAGGATCACATAAAAGAAAGTTCAAAAAAGTTAAGAACACGGAGTTCTCCAAAACGCAGTCGAGCCTACTTTTGTCCTTTGTGAAAACAAAAACAGACGAATAAACAAAAGAAGTTTCATGTCGTACAATGTGGTAAGAATGCTCCATATTAGATGAATGTTACCAACATTTGAAAACCCATTTAGTGCTAAAGTTATTATCCACAGAATTTCCAATGTTAAACTTTCTTTTATCCGCTTGAACTTGTACATATACAGGGTGCGGCGTCAATTAGTCCCCACGTTTTTTCAGCCCCTTGGGATGGTCGAACAGAAAAATGTTTCCTACCAAAGTTAATCAGTATTTAACCGACAAGAAATTGCAATTTTTAAAATTTAAAAAAAAATCGATTTTCAACAAAAAAGTCAAGGTCGCTGTCATATCTTTTAATGGAACTGGGTATTGTTAACTTCATAATATTGTAGGCAACGTCGAAACGAATTCAACGACTTGCTATACAATGACTTTCAGATGACCTTGAAAGATAAAATCACCATGAATCAATTGCCAGAATATTTGAAATATTTCGACGATACGTAATAGTAACGCCTCGCATTTAGAGGTAAACAAATGAACGTAAAAATTGCTTCAGAACTTAACTCACAAAAAACCAAATTTATACGGAGCCACATTGAAAACACAAATGTTAAACGTGGACGTGTAATTAATTACTAATTAAATTAAATTTTCGAACTGCATCCCATCTTGTGTAACGCAAAGTTCTGTTCTATGTAACAAAGTCTTATGTGTAGCTTCCATGAGAGAACTTCTTTTTACATTTCTACACTCTTGAATTATGCGTTCTTTAAGATTTTCCATATTATCAGCAGGTCTTTCATACACAATCGATTATAAATATCCCCAAAGATAAAAAAGTCTAAAGGGGTCATATCCGGCGAGCAAGCTGGCCATCGAATTGGACCATATGATTCAATTTTACAATTGCAGCATTATGAGCTGGGTCGAAATATTTCAAATATTCTGGCAATTGATTCATGGAGACATTATCTTTCAAGGTCATCTGAAAGTCATTGTATAGCAGGTCGTTGAATTCGTTTCGACGTTGCCTACAATATTATGAAGTTAAAAATACCTAGTTCCATTAAAAGATATGAGAGCGACCTTGATTTTTTTGTTGAAAATCGATTTCTTTTTAAATTTAAAAAATTGCAATTTCTTGTCGGTTAAATACTGATTAACTTTGGTAGGAAACATTTTTCTGTCCGACCATCCGAACGGGCTGATAAAACGTGGGGACTAATTGGCGCCGCACCATGTATAAGAGGTTTTCTAGTAACAAAATCATAACGTTGGCTTAAAATATCGCACTGGATTAGCCGCAGGAACAGTAGGTACCTTACTGTATCTCGCTCGATTTGAAGATTATCATGGTCGATCATACGGCGAGATAAGATCAATTACAATTATTCAATGGTATTATCGCTAACACGAGCGGGCTCAAGAGCTGAGAAATCGGCCATACGTGTCTATTGAATTGAGGCTAAGGAACGAGTTAAAGGCCCGCTTTCAGGCAATAAATCACCACAGAGTCTTTACGACTTGTGCGTCTCTAATGCAGAGAATTGCCGGACGTGGTTGACGTGCGATTGAAAATAGACGCTTCCGGCTTCACCTCAACACGTGCATTCGCTAGCGACACGTAAATTGTGTCACTGGCCCTGACCAAAACGCAAAACAACAATCCCATTCGAGGTCTTTTTAGGTTCCGTATGAATTATATCATCACCTTTTTTGTCCCTGAATAATAGCATCCCTTTTATGATTACTACACGAGCATCGTAGGTAGCGCATTTTTAATTAAGAGGATCACCTAGATCAACGCGAAATATTCCTTGCAACAACAGATTCGTATCAGTATAACATATCATGGCGGATTACCGTTTGCTCGCACGAACGGGAACAATTTGGCTAACATTGAGAATTGTTAGCAGATTTTACCGCAGCGAATTTATTTCATACTTCAAGCTATTTATTTCAATGTCAAACTTTTGCAATTCAAAAACTTTACGACAATTATGGAGAATATGACAGGAATTTTTTTAAATTAACAAATCTTACATACCTATACATTGCAGAAGTTTATACAAATCTACGTTTGTGTAACTGTATTTAAAAGAAATAAAATAATACGTTTTGAATGAGTAGAATAATATTCATAATACATAATTCTCTCAGGATTCTGTTCCCTATAAATGCACACGAGTTTCACAGTCTGAAGAAGTCAAAATATGAATAAAAATATGAATATTAATACAATACGTCAATGCAATGACGACACTTTTTCATTTTTAATTAGTCTTTTATGGGACTCTTGCCATCGTGTTCGTAACATTTCCCTGATGAAAATTTTTCTAATTATATGTACATATACATCAATTTTTTTATTTGACGATGGAGTAAGTTTTGGCGACTGACAAAAAGAGTAAATGATATAGAAAGAGACACTACAAGTCGCCTCGTCTCGTCGAAAATATATTGGATAATATGAACAATGTTTATACAATATGTCTGGTCCCATAAATTCACTATACGACAGTTGTCGGCCCTAAATACTTTATTTAAAGTATTTAAATTTAAATAAAAGTAATTAATTATTAATTATTTCATGATATTTTAAGGCAGGCCAGGACAGAAGTTGCTTTTCTTGTTATTCACTCGATAACATTGTATAAAATACAATATTGTATTAAATACATGTATAACCGTCGTGACCACGGAAGCAATAATTAGATAAAAGATGTAATTTCTGATATCGACTTCTAGTTGCACACAGTACACTGTAATAAAACGCAAGTGAAAGGAAGATGATTGTAAAAGTATGTTACGGTCAGTGGTTCGCATAAATATTCGGACACTCTTAAGAGCAACGATACCTTTTTTCATATTGAACCCTACGACTTGGATTTTTGGGAGAAGTTAGAACAATTAGTTTAGTACGTGATGTGAAAAAAATTTTAAATTACAGAGAAAACACTAAAAGTTGTCTTTGACCATTTTTTTTATGTAGGCCTATATTGAAAATCAAAAAATATGTTTCGTAGATCTTATACATACATATTCTAAAAATTTCATTAAAATCGGTTGACGTTGCAATGAGCTACAAACGTATAAAGATGATAAAAATTGCAGTTTTTCGCAATTTTCGGCCTCTAACTGTAATAAATCCGAGTAAGTATTCTCACATCTTTCAATGCCTGTTGCTTTTTTTTCTGTATCAACCGATTTTGATGAAATTTTCAGAATATGTATAATTGACGCAGATCTACAAAACGTATGTTTTAAATATTCAATATAGACTCGCATAAAAAAGTTGTAAAATACAACTTTTAATAGTTTCTAACTTTTGAAAAAAATCCAAGCCGTACGGTCAAATATTGAAAAAGTTATCGTATTGTTAAGAGTGTCCGAATACTCATGCGAGTCACTGTATATATCAAGAGAGTTGTATCAAAAGACACACAAACGTGTGAAATTACTGTTAAAATGGTCTGAAACCAGTTTGTAATTAGTATACGCATAGTACTATTATGATGTGTGAATATTGTCCTATCTTACATGATAAACTTGCAACTCATTCAATACAAACCTAGTACATATGGACAACGAAGTAGCAAATAGTTAACAACCGTAGGTTTGATGCTTTAATATTTACAATTTTTTGAACCAATTTTTATTTAGGAAACGTTAATTGATGTAAAATATACAAAAATGGAAATCTGTTATCATTTCGTAGAATTTTTATTGAAACATAATTATGGCTCACTTAATTCACAAGTCTGACACGCTTTATACTGTGGCGGCTACTTCCTATGCTCGTCAACAGAGGGACATTACGACAACACCTTTCCCGCTACTACCTGTGTGGGTAGGGGTTCTTCGAGAAACGGTACTTGTTTTGCGGAGTGAAATTAACGTCTTTATTAACTATATATACAAATGGTCTTCGATTTTGACTACTCACGATCTTTATCTCAAGACGAACCGCGACGAAGTGTCTCGTCTCTTATTTTCCACTCCGCGTTTGCCCTGGTAAAATTCCTAAACAACTCTGATTGGCTCACCCACACGTTGGATCCTACCAATCAGAGCCGTTAGTTTTTCCGGCTCACCGCCTATTCCTTACGCCCTTGGCGTGCTTGTTTTCGGAACGGCGAGGTGATCGGAGGGGATGAAATTGTCGTGGGACTTTCCTTCACGCCACCCGCGCCGGGCCCACGTGGCAACAGGCCGATGAGTTCGCCCAAGTGCCCTTCAGTTAATCCCTTAATTTACGCCGGTCTCTGTTTGCTATTCAGGACTTTTGGAAAGAACTTCTACTAGACATGCGATATCGAAACCTGGAAATTGTCACCTCAAAAATAGCTTTGCCGAACGAGAGTCGTAAATTACGTTGGCCGTTTGCACGAAAGAAAAAACTCTCTTTTGTACGTACGACCGGACGCTACACCTGAATCTTCCTCAGTTTGTATTGTCATCTAACAGGCACTTAGGTAACTACACAACATTGTTCGTACATACTCAATTCTTACCGCGACAGTAACAGTTGTAACAGAGCCAATTTCTTGTAATATACAATTTAGTTCAAGGTAATTTTGAGTAACAATTGATTTTAATCCACCATTCAGATCCGGTAATTTTTGAGTGCGGTAATTCTCCAGTCTTACAGCTCGGGATGCATCAATTAATTTATGATATTAAAGTTCCGAGGCCGTTACTAAGGAGCTGTTATCCTAGGAGCTACCCGATCTTGTATCAGGAACCCAAAACTGTTATCCAAACTATGCTCCGATTTCGCATTGGGTTCGTCTGCGCGTCTTCCAACCTCCCAGCAGCTCCCCGATTTTGCATCGGATTCGTCCACGAAGTCTCTCAAACAGTCTAGCGGCTGCCCGATTTCGCATCAGGTTCGTCCGTGCACCTTACTAACGATTAAAAACCATATTCCTCTTTAAACCATAAACCGCTCACCGGCCACGCGCGCTACCGATCGGTCCAGGCACGTAACAACTTCGCGCGCTGTGTAACTGGTAATAAAAATTATATGAAACATAACAATACTTTATTTAATAATTGTATATGAAGAAACAAATATGTTTGAAGATATGGGAACAGTTCGACTATTCGACTACCGTGTCATCGCATCTCGACCCATTATCGCTACACTATCGTTATACTATTGTTACACTATCGATACATTATCGCTACATTATCGCCATACTGTTGGCATACTACCGATGCACTATCCACTAATTATCGATCGACTATCAGAGGTAACAAGGAAGGATGTTAAACAGTAGTCAAATTTTGAGTAGATCAGACACCTGAAATATTAATAATGTGTTACCTTTTACGTGTCGAGAAACTATAAACCCACCATTGTTTGTCGGTTAACTGATCGGAAAGTTGTTAAAAAGGTAGATGAAGTAGAAAAATTTAAATTCATTAATTTCCAGTGGTTATCTTCTCGTAAAAATTCATGGAATGTAAAACTTCATGTGTTTATTATATGTGATAACAGTCTTTCGCGTAGATACGACAGAATTGGATAGGTTTCCTACATCGTTTGAGTGTCATGTAAATAATATGATGTATTATGAAAGAGATTGGAGCAATTGGTATGAAAGCTACCTTCACCGAAGAAAGATTATTCGGTATTTTTACTAGTGCATTGCATCTTGGAAATGGTCTAGTTCATAGTTGGAGTTGACACATTTCCCAACACAAAATAAGCAGGAACTCGAAAACAAGGTCGTGTTGGGCATATGTTTATATTAGGGATCTTATTATCCGACTATCCGAGTACTCAGAGTACTCGTTATAATCTGAACTCCGATCCAAGAACCGGGTAGGGATATGAGTATTCGGGTATCCGGGATTGAATTTGCGTATGATTACTCGCATTTGAATATTAGTGTGGATTTGAGTTTTCTTCAGTGATTGCACAATGAAGAGGCTAATTTTCAGTAGATTTATTAATACAATAGAACCCCGATTAACCAGGGGATGATTATTCGCTGTCTTGAATAATCGATGTTTTGATTATCCAGATATCGATTGCTCAGCATATGGATCCTATGTGATACAATTAATTGTCAATTACAAATTATATAATGAATCGCCACCTTCTAAAGCAGTCGCGACAATGTTGTTAAGTGCACACAGTATTATCTTCTTATGGAGTAGCTCCATACTATTTGTTTGAAATTCCACTCACCCACTTTTGTTATAAGTGAATCACATCCGCCGTCCATTTATAACACGGCAATCGCTATTGTAGTTTCAAGACAAACGAAACACACGTGTTTACCAAAAATGTCTTTGAGTTTTGGCTGCTTAACTCCTATGTTAATTAGACGCTAGTTTAAAACGTGTTGTTTGTAGGGAATACATGAAAAAGGAGTAAGTTCCAGTCAGAAATTTAAAAATTATACAGTTTCATCGAAATGTAGAACGTTTTTAAAGGACACATCCGCATGGGCACTCGGATTTCCGGTTATGTAACACAAATATTAAATAAAGATTGTGAGTATTATAAGTTCTTTAATTCTCTTCTAAGATAGTAAGAGACGATCTCTTCATCTTCCAATAATAAGGACACTTTTTACTATGTTTGTTAAAGGAGCTGGCTTTTACAGAACAATATAAGCTATTCACAGTAATAACAAAAATTTTGCGTTCCGTTGCGAATATTTCGTCGTCGTAATCCCTGCGAATAAATTGCGTTAGTTTATGGAGTCCTTAAATCCTCATAGGTTTATAAAACCCGAAACTGAACCGTCGTGGAGCTTATTTGCTTGGATTATTATCAGCCGTCAAATGAATTTTGATGGAGTGATGCCGATCAAGCAATTTAGAGTTTGGAGCTAATAATACAGGGTGAACCACGAAGCGTGACCAGCTTAGATTATTCTACTGTTAGCGGTTCAATCGGAAGTTTTTATACTTCAAATAACATGGTTCAAGGAGAGCTTTAAGATGATTGTACCATATTTGTTGTCAACCCTTTTTACCAGAGTTATCAAAGTCACATTCAGTTTTTTATAGGTAAACCCACAATCTTTTACACCCATCTTTTAGGGCATACTGAGACGAATTTGGTGCAACAGAATCGCATCCATCAAAAAATTTGTAACCATAGTTTCGTTTATTATACGATTTATACCACGTAACTATTACAAACGATAACTCTTTCTCAATTTTCTAATTCACAGATTCATCACCATTCATGTTATGGCACTTTAATACTATCTTCTATAACATTGCTAGCAAGTCAAACTGTAGTTATAAATAACTTGATCGCAGTATTTATTTCACAGGTAGGTTGATTGTTTGTGCTTTCCAAATGATAAGGTTCAATAAATATGTTTTTCACGTTTCAACTGGTTATACTGGATAATCAAAACTGTAGAATTAAAGAAATTTCAAATTTAATGTAGTAGAAACAAACTTGATTACACATGTAAAGTTTAAAAGACAAACAAACCCTCGACTAACTATAATAATTCACTATAATAATTATATATTAAGTTAGACCAGGTTATAAGCATACTTCAACTATTATTCTGCATACTCGACCTTTCCTATTAAAACTAAAATGAAGTAATAGAATAACAGACAGCAAAGAAATTGTTCAAGTTGAAGTATAAAACGTTTAATAAGAGTCAAATTTAAATTAGTGAAAAATAACCATATTCTATTCTAAACCTAGTTTAAACTTGTAACGCAACGTTTAACTATCGTAAAAATAGAGAAAAATGTAAAGATTAACAGTTATTATGATCATTAGTATTTTAATACCATTATTACCACGTTTATGACGAATACTATCAATATCAAAATATACGGTAAATATCTACATAGAAGAGGGGACTCCGACAGAATATAATGACCTTTAAATTTGTTGTCGTGGCCATCATTGTCATCATTCTGGACAACGTTTTCCTACACATGCACCGCCGTTCCACCTTACTTTTTTAGATGTTCGCATAAAACTGTTAGAATGACTAGAGCAAACTCCGCCTTTTCCCAATGACCGAATTCGTACTTTGGGGCAGGGCGAGGACCTTCCACCTCCTCCTCAAGAAATTTAACCAAGACCTAACCTAGACCGACCTAAAATTTATTTAGAAGTTGTAGAAATCTAACTCTCCGTAGGGTAACAATCTAGAAACAGGGTTCCTTACCGATTTTGGTAACCTTTAAATATGTTATCTGGAGTGTGATTCTGGACAACTTTAGCCTGTACAAGTTAGTTTCCGAGATATTGGTAGAAAACTGTTAGGTCCACCATAGCGGACTCAGCCATTTTAAACGAATTTTGGTTACATCTGCGTTACGTTTTTTGGAGAAGGGGTGCCAGGGGAGAGGCAGAGCTCTTCCCCCCGCCTTAAAAGACGTATTCGGTCAATGAAAAAGGATAGAATTTGCTGTAATGGATGTCCGTAGTTTTTTATAAATATCTCGAAAACGAATACCAAGCGGCGGTAACATGTATTGGAATTTGACATTTTGAGTGACGCCGTCTGCTGCCGAAAAGTAGAAATACTTTAAACTTGGCTTGGCTTCACGGACTTAAGGACTGTGCATTATGCTGCGGGGGTGAGGCGAAAGACGGAAGGGGTATCAACTTGTCGGCCATCTTGGATGGCAAACACTGTGGTGCGCTCTATAGGCAGTGTTGGGATATGATGAAAGATTTCACGCGCATTTCAGCCTCGGTAAAGTAAGATTCTCGATAAAATGGGGTACCTTGAGCACCCAGCAGAATTTTAAAAAATTGGTATGATTTGATTCTGAAAAATTAGTGTATAACATGCGTATTTGTGTATATTTTGTAACTCGTAAGACACGTCCTGAAGTCTTTTTGTCCGGAATAGATTGTTTCGAGACATTCCCGCCAATATAACTGTCTCAGGGCTCCACTACCTCTGTCATCATGATATAGATACATTACTGTTTTGGCCGCGCATGAGCGTGAAATCTTGCACTATATCCCAACGCTATATATAGGCAACTTCAAATACTAGTTTATTTGCAATGCAATCATGCGGGAAATAGATACACATAATTTATTTATAAATTTATATTGGAGCCGAATGTGCAATATTTTATATATATATATGCAAATACACTTAATATGCGTTCATTTTTCAGAATCAAATCATATCAATGTTTCCGCAACGTTATATAGATGGCAACACTACTTTTGCCATCCAACATGGCCGCAGTCTACCATCCCTCCTCGCTCGCGGCACGACCCATCTCATCCATAAACCCACTTTATGCTCAGTCCGTTAAGTCCGTGCTTGGCTTACAGCAGCTTACAGTGTTAACATGTGTTAATTACAGTCTAAACTTACAGTCTTAAAACAAGTGTTAATTAAAAATAACATTATGGGAGCTCCAATTTTTCCACCGCGTAGCAAAAAAAATATTGATTACTGTGCAGTTTCCATACTTTGAAATGAAGTGTATGAAGTGAACTGCTTGAAATTTATAAGACTTCCATTTCTAAAATATAAGAAACAATTTAGCAAAGAACAGTCTATTTTAACAGCTAAAATAGCTAAAGCTAGAGTGCATATTGAAAGATCTAACCAGCGTATAAAGACGTTCAACATTCTTGGTTCAGTGATGCCTGTGGCATTGGTGCCTCTAATAGAAGATATTTGTACAATTATTTGTGGAGTAATTGATATCTCCTCACCAATTCTAAGCAATTCGAAATTTATGAAATTATAATTGTCAATTTAGAAGGCACATTAAAAAACAAATTTTTTTTTGTAAAATGAATTATTTGATAAAACATACTTTAAAAAGCCGCTCTCCTTCAACAAACTTTCTTTCTGCAGGATTTGTACCTGCCCACTTACTAAGTTTCACGCATACTTACAAACATCTTAAGGAAAAACAAAAAAGAAGACCAAGCACTTCGTCGCCATATTGGATAGCTGTATATATTGTCCAAGCCCCCATGTCAAATCCCAATAGAAGAAAGTTGTTCAGAACGATGACCTTGACAACATATTTTCTACTTTTCCGGTATTAACCAAATATACCTAAATAATGTGTAACTGACTGAAAAACAATATCATCGCATTTAACTCATCCTGATGCTAGAAAAGTTGACGAACCCAATTCTGTTTAAAATCAACTTTGAACGTAAAGTTGTTAGAACCTATCGAACCATATACCGACGCGTTATCGACTTTAATCTATTTAGGCCGCTTTGAAATGTGGAGAACTTTGTTATTTTGTCGATCAAGGGGTTTAATGTATTCGCACCACAAACTGTTATTTCAAATTTAGTGTAAGATGAAGGTGGTAAACAAGTTTTCCTTCTATTCCATAAATATCAAATCAAACGTTCCCTAATTATACAATATTTGTCGAATGGTTTATTTAACTTATTACTTTGCTCGTAAAATACAACCATAATAGTGCTGTATACTTTTCCAGCGCGTGACCCTATAAAACATGATACACACCAAAAATAGCCAATTTGCATCTGAATTTTCACGGTAAATTCCCACCGATGAAAAATTCAATTGCCGATTGCTGTCGGCTTAAACGTCTTTACAACGCGATTAGCCTTATCTTATCATCGCGTCGTGGCCGCTGGAACTTTTGCACCTCGGCTGCTGGTGCTAAATCTCATAAACTTCGAGGCATCGGTGAACCGAGTTGCCAACGCTTATCGAAAAATTGCTTCTCGTTTTCCAGGTCGGCTACTTCAAGAACAGAGAAATCGTTGCATCGATTATGTTTTATTGGAATGTACACGAACGTCAATTGATAAGAAAAATATATATACAGTGAAGAGCAAAAGTGTGTCAACGTCGTTTGAAACGGTAAAACTTCTTTAAAATTAGACCAAATGACTTGAGTGTTTTTGAGAAGTTAAAAGAGTTAGTTTATTAGATGACGCGTAAAATGTTTTTTGAAAAAATTGGAATTGCGAAAAAAATAGTAATAGTTGATTTTTACAACTTTTTTATCTGGGCCTGTATTCAAAATTTTAAAAGTGTATCGTATAGACTCAAACAAATTATACGCATGCTGGAAATTTCATCGATATTGGTTAATTCATTTATGAGTTATAAACGATTAAAAGTAGGAAAAATTGCAGTTTTTCCCGATTTTCGACTTATAACTGCAAAACAAGGTTTGTTGTTCTCAATGTTTAGTAGTAAACTACATAGACTTACACCACTTTTACATTGAACGGCTTAAATGAATAGGTTTCTGGTAAAGACATAAACGCCCACGCGATTTAGCAAATTGGCGCATCCTGTGGAACAGCCTGGATAAGCAGAGGATTGCACGGAAACTATTACGTCGAAAATATCACTACCGCGTGTATCCCATGTAAATGTCTGTTGTGCGCCGTTATGTAGTAATACATTGTTAAACGCAAACTGAGCATAGTCCGTTTAAATTGCTTGGCTGAGACGTTGGTAGTAAATTCCGCGCCGAGTATCTATTGGGAATAGTTGAAACGCGCTTAAAGAAGCCCAGTATTCCAGGTTGAAACGTTTTGGAGAATTGGAAGCTTCCACTTTCACCTGAACAATTTTATATCGGAAAACACCTACACCTCCTTCTGGTTTCCAAATGTATTGAAATTTTCTTTTCTTTGATATATTTATTCGAGTTTTTAATAATGGTAACAGGAATCTTTTGTTCAAATAAGGTCCACTATGTTTGAAGCGCTTGAAATGTTTTCTTTTTCATACCTTTATTCTTTGAAATTCAGACGATCACCGATAAGTTTTGTAATCATTTCTGTAGTTTTAGATAAATTTTCATTTGTTAAAGTATCAATAGAAGAAATGAATATGTAAATTCAGTTCGTCATAAATTTTGAAAAATACTGTCAATTTTTCATCGTCTACTTGCTCCTAATAAGGGAACCAAGTGAAAACCTCATGTCTGATTAAAGGTTAAATGCAAAAAAATGAAATATGAAGTTTATAAGCCTCTCGAAAAGTTAAAAATGTGAAGATTTACTTTTAAAGCGATTATTATTGCTTTAATATTCCAGTAGACTGATGAACGAGATTAAGAGATGTACAAGTAATAATTAAACCTAAATAATCCAAGTAAAGGGATGTAAACGTAGTTATAAGAAGTAATAATGCATGCAAACAGATTTCTTACGGATAACAATATAGTTGATAATTAGATTGTAGGTGTTTCTATAAAATTTATAGAAAATTTCCTATATTAATAGCGCTAGTAATTTAAACTTAAGAATGATATTTTAATCTAATTTTCAGTGTAAATGGTATCAGACTAATTCAAATTTTACCGAACGAGTTAGGTAATATAGTATAAACTGTTCTTCTCCTATTACAAAGTTATTTTGGTGAATTCCAAAAAGTTTTGGCATTTACAAGCGTATTTAGGTAACAATTAGTACAGACGTTTGTAATTGCATAGGTAGTAAAGTAATAATTGCGAGAAACGTTGCGTATTGTTAATACTATACCTACAGGAAACCTATTAAACTAATTAAACCTTTCTTCTAATTTATAGATTTCAAATTTTGTTAGAATCTTGTCTTATTCCTATATATATATTCCTACATTAAAATATTAGATCTTATTCCAATTTATCGATTCGTCTTCAGCATCATGTATTTGGCTTCGCATTTTTAGCTTTTTAATTTTTTGAAGAGAAATTTAATGAAGAGTTAATAAGATTCTGTATAGCTGTACTTCGTTGAAAAGAAACTTCCAAATTGTTCCTAAATAATAATCCTGAAAGAAATGATTAGATTGCATTTCTCAGAGTGATTCGTCGGTTTACAGCTGCTATTGAAAGGTTTGCTTAGAAATCCGTGACTGTGAATTCCGGACTTTAAATCGCTGATAGGTAATGCGCAATCCGAAACTGTTGCTGAAAGAGTTGGAATTTTAAAGTGCATTAAGGACACGACGAAGCACTTAATGCGGGGCATGATGATGCAAGGGCAGAGAATGGCGAAGATCTGGGTGCGACAATGCGTTTAGAGGGAAATATAGCGCGCGTATATGTATACGGACTGTAACCGTAATCCGGCCGACAGAGCCAGTCTCTTGACCTGACATTTAATGCTGTTGCACAAGACAGAATACTCGTTGCTCTTTGTCTGCAAAGATCGTGCTACTTATTGAAACGACGGGGCAAAGGTAGAAACGAGTCTACGGTTCCGTCGCGTCATTTAAAGTGAACTCGACTCGTCGCTTTTTGCACTGTTTTGTGCTATTGAGCGGCTTTCGCAATTGCCGCTAGAATGTCTTCCTTTACGACTGTTGTTCTCAAGAAACTGTTATAAGCACAAGTATAACTATGAATATTTATTCTTCACAGAAGAGATTCCACTTATAAGGAAGAGGTTCCAACGTGTAACGTTGCATAGCGATACAACCATATGGCTATTACACCTTTAGTGCACCTTTGAAATGTACTTTAAAAAAGCAACGATTCGATTCGAAGTGGTAAATAGAAATGTAGTGAGATAATAAAATTTCATTTAAATCCACAAACAGTTCTATTATTAATAGTTACGCATAAAACAATTATTAGCGTAAAATGTGGTCTTTCTATTAATAATAATTTCTTTTAGAACAACAAGGAAAATACACTATAGCTCTCAAATACTTGATCTGATGAGATTTCGTGTATTTTAAATTCTGCTTTCAAAATTTTCGACGAATGAATTATACTTTATTTCACTGCTGTCATTATAAAAAAACTGAGTGTACTTCCTTTCACGCAAATATCATATTTCTCAAAGAGAATTTTGTGGTCACTCAAGAAAGTGAAACCAAATTGTTTTAACGAAATATGTGCAAAATCTTAAATTTTATCTTAACGCTGGATTAAGTTCTAACAAATATACCGTCTCTAAATTGAAGATGGGATAAACAAATGCAAATCGCATAAAAAACTGTAGGCTTAATACTACTTTTTTATCTTTCTCATTAGCAATTACCATACAATTGTATAATTAAGTTATTATCAAGCATCTGTTTATACAGACTTAACGTTTACAGCAATGAAAAATCTACATATGATAAAAATAAATAAGAGTATTCAGAATTCAGAATAAGTGGAAAAGCAACTTAAACATATTTTTTATAATTATAGTATATTACATTGTTAAATATGCATTGTTAAATGTTTCAGCATTATTAAATATTTAATTCGAATAAAATTTAAATATTTTGAAAGTTTTTGTATTCTTTTTAAATAAAAGCTAGTAAAAGTTCAAGTTCATGGTCGAAATTCTGTTACCGTTGAAATCTGAAATGTCGCTGAAAGTAAGTTCCGCGTTAATTAGCAAATTTTAGAGTTTACGGTCATTTCAAGGTCGTGCTATTAAACATGGATGAATGCACAGTAATGTTTGCTATAACATACAACAAAAAATGTGTGTATACATGTAAAAAAACACGAGTGACCTGGAAGAAACGATTAAATAATTACAATTTATAAAAAACAATTCTTCCATCTGATTCATCTTTTGAAACCATTTAGATTACGTTAGAAACATTTTTTGTATTTTCAGAGATAGAGGAGATATACATATAGATGTCCTGTTTTAGACGAAACACCCTGTATTTCACTGAAAATAGCAAAAATTGTGAGAAGCTGCGATTTAAATGAATTAATCAAGTGTATTTCAAAATATCATGGACGCCACTTAGAAATACAGAGATCTGGAAAACATATTAAAGTTTATTGCACCGATAATAACCCTAGTAGCATTTATGGTTGGCCAACGGAGGCCAACGGTTGGGAGTTAGTTGGGATATGGTTAGTGGTTTTGCCTACAGATCTCCAACGTAGGGCCGACGACGAAAAATGATGTGAATTTGCCAACGAATATCCAACGTTGGGCCTACAGATATTATGGTCGGTTAAATAACGTGAAATTTACGACGGTGATACTACATTGGCCCAACGAAAATCTGCCAACATTGAAATATGTCGTCTAACAGACACCAGAAATGTAATGTTGCTGCAACCAAAAACATGTTATATTCCAAATTCATTTTTTTTCATATTTCTAAATATACTCACAATTTGTTATTTTTGCGCGATAGTCGATGCACCAAAGTTTTATTGTGTGCAGCCTTGGAGTTTATTTATTCCTTTAAGTTTTTCCATTTGACAAGGGGAAGGTACGGGTGTTGCATTCGCTTTTAGAACGACAGTATGCGGAGGTCTTAGTGCTCGTATACCGTAACGAAACCCTTTATGTATTATAATTTACATTTGTCGACGTATCTAGTAACCAAAATCATAGCATATGCAACCACGAAATGTCTATAGTTACGCCGGTAGCGTATCAACTTACTACGCAGAGGATCCAGGTTCAAGTCCGACGAGGGTACGAAATTTTTTTTCTTTGTTCCAATTTTTACCGTGGAGATACATTGTTTAAGTATTATTTATTATATTCTGTGGAAACAACCGTAAAAGAGAAGATCGGAACAAACGTATTATAGCGACGTAGGCTCCACGTTGGGTATGATCGTTGGCTCTACGTTGGCCGCGATCGTTGGCCCAACGAAAAAAATAGCGACATTTCTAACGGTTGGTCAACAAATACTGCAACGTAGGCCCAACGAAATGCCAACCATAAATGCTACTAGGGAAACATATATATGTATGTATACAATGAAAACGTCACTAATGATTAATCTATCAGCCTAGGATCATAAAACAGACCTTCTTGTGCCTCAAAGAAATCCTGCTTTGATCAGTTTCGTCAAATTATTATTACTGCACAGTCTATCTGATATATAAATACCACTGATCGTTATGTCCTTCAAACAGTCATAACTTAATTGTAAGTTAATTGTAAGAGTTCAGGAATAAGGATTCGTACATATGTACATTTTTAACACTATGTTCTTTAAGAAAGTACAAAATTATCGATTTTTTCAAAGATTCACACCGAAATATTCCTTCAAAACACAGAACGTCTTCAAAATTAAAACCTTACGGCTTCTCCAAAATTCAATTTTTTCAATTTAAAATTAGATTTTAGAAAGTCTAACAGAAATGTTTTTATTTCACGTGAGTCTACAACAGCCTATTACTTGTTCAAACACAGTAAGTACATAAGTACTGCACAATCCTCGCGTATAACATAATATATGTATAATGTATAATATACTGTGCGCGTGGATCGTACGAATACGTGCAAACATTACAAATTTACGAAGTGTTAAAATAAAGTCAGATAACTGTTTCGTCAAAAGTTTAGAGATATTACTTGCAATATTTGACAGTAGGTAAATAGACTCCGTTTTTAAATATTGAGTAGCGGTCTCTAATTTTTCTGTGTACACGATGGCCAAGCAATTTTATAATTGCCGCCAAATCGTGAAAAGAAGAACGAAATTATAACATTTAGGAAACAATATAATCTTTCATGTTCTCTCTAATTTGCTCGTAAATCAACTGCTTACTTTGGATTAGTACCTTCGGCTGCCAAATGCAACATCATTGAAACCTGCGTTGCGCGACAGTGAACTATCACATTACGAAAGTGGATCATATTATGTTGTCATAAAGCATTAAAGTTAAAACCTCCTTTGTAGTTTTCTCGCTTCCATTATTTTATAAGATATAGATATTTATAAAAAAACTCACTGCTGCTTTACAATAAAAATTCAGTTTCTACAAATTGTCGTAGTCATCGTATCCGTTACTATTTAAGCTTTCGTTTGGCCGCCATTGTATTTGAGTTGATCAGTAATCGATCATTTTGTAATATTCACAGAGCTCTCTAGCTCTAATTCGTCGACTGCACGCTCTGGAGAATGGACTGGACGACTTTCGTTCGTATGTAATCGAGGTTGTCGATCATTCGTTGCAGTCGAGATCGGAAAAGACCGAACGACTTATGGGATCGGAAATTAAAAATTATAATGGCGCCATTCGCGTATTGCGTAGGTCATTGAAAGTGTCGCGCGTGACGTGGAGCGTACGTACGCAGAGGTATGTCGGAGAAAATACGACGGAAACACGACCATCGTGGAGAAAGAATGAAAGGGAAGGGTCGCTCGAGGATGGGAAGCATCGCAAACGTGAAAATAGCATACAAATTATGTATATAATCATTTTTCCAACATGTCTGCTCGTTTCACTCTGTACATTCCAACGAGAAATCGCGTTTTATTTCAATTATAATATGATTAAATAATTTACTGGCTGCTGGAAAAATCTCTATTGAGATTCTTCCGTTAGTAAACGGCATCAGTGAACGCAATACAAAAATGTTCAACAGGTGACCAATAACATTTATAATTTCATAAAGATGAGATGAATGGAAACTTATCGATAAAACAGAAACAAGGCGATTATAAAGAACTTTTATTACTAAAAAGTGTGAAACAAAGAATAATAATTTCGTCGAAAGTTCTTATAATTGGATATGTAATAACTAGATTGCGGATTATTATGCAAAATAAAACTGTCGTGTATCGATTGCAAGAAATAGCAACTGCATAGACATCTCTTTGTCCTGTTAATGATTTTAATAAGTTCTAAATAGTAAAGTCGTATTCGTAAAATCACCTGATATTTTTACTACTTTGTTTTTCACCTATTGATTTTAATAAGTTCTAAATAGTACAATCGTATTCTTAAAATCACCCGATATTTTTGCTACTTTGTTTTTCACCTACTCATTTTTGTCATAAATGCATAGAACCCTGCAGTTTGGTAATAACTGACTAATATCTAGATCAGTGGTAGGCACGGGTGGAGCCCCTCAAACGCCTATTTCTCCCACCCACCTCTCTTTCATGCAGCGCGCACATTCGTTGCGCACGCTGATGTCTCGTGACTTCGTTGCCCCACTGTACCGCGCTTGATGGAAGGGGACAGAGGGCGCTACGGTGTGGACCATCACTGATCTAGATCTTTTACCACTTTATTATTTGAGCAGTCTCATTTATTGAATTGTAACAAATGTGTTTTAGCTTAGAAACATTCAGTATTTACACGAGGCGCATATTTTCATGAAAGAATACTTCAATGTTTTGAAACATTAAACGAATATCTATGTAGAAACATGTATGACTATAATAGTCGATATAATTTGACAAAAATTATAGAAATTACTATTATTTTGGTTCATATTTGAATAGGTAAAGTCCAGTAAAAAAATAATTCTTCTTATCCAAGTGGCAAATGATTGTTTATTAAGATAAAAACGGAGTAGAAGAATTTGAGTGTGCGCTAAAACATTGTTGTTCGATTATTTAGGCAAAGATTTGCTAAAATAATGAGATTATGTTGAATACCATTATTATACAGCATGTGTACAATACATATGATGATGCTTAGTACTACGTATACATATACTATTATGAAGTATGAGCAGACGTACTTCACCACACAACATTTGCATACTATAGCTTTAACCTTTCAACTTGGTGACGTCTCAATTACGAACACTTACGAAGGTATGACGGAAGTCAAGTGCACAAAACATAATAGTAAACATAGTTTTGTGAAAGTTGAGATAACAAAAATTTGATCATAATTAATCTTTATTGTACACACAGCATCAAAATTTCATGCGGTTGACATGGGACACATACCAATCATTTCAAACGGCTGTCACGTTCGAACCATTTATTATTTTGAGTCCCAAAAATTACTGAATGTTCTTTAGACTGTCTTAAATAAAGGTCAGCAGCGTTTTTTCTTAAAATTATAACTGACTGTAAAAAACAGAACACGGAAAGAGGACGCGAGATGCGTTACCTAAAATTTCGTTGGGGTGTCGTACAAACCGAGTGTACGGTAAAGGTTAATGTAAATATAACAGAGTTTATACCAATGTGTATACTATGACTATGACACATTTAAGTGAAAGAGTTGTTTGTTGAATTATGAAAAAAATTACGAGTCTATAACAGTCTCTATAATCTCTATATTCACCCGTCATCCACAGTCATAAGATTAATAGTGAAAATTACTTTTCACATTAACTGGAGAAATATTAGGAAGGAGATCTCTTTTAAGTATCAAGCTCGCGAGTTATGAAATATGAAAGGTATGTATTTCTTGTGTCACTAAAAAATCGTTGTTAGTTTAATAATGAATGAACCATCGGAAATAAATGGTTGCGCGTAAAGATAAGTTGCACAAACTCGTGTCTTAGCCTTTCTGAGGTTAATGACTAGCAAAGATATGATAATTACAAGAATTCATTAACATAATACAATGTCATTTACCGTAGTTAAAAAGTGTATTGGCAGACACGTCTTTTTGACAACTTTACTACTTGGGAACTATATTTGGCACTGGATACGATCTCCGGTGTCTTCCAAGTCACGGAAATAGTATACGTAGTCCAAAAAGTATTTGAACACTAAATTTATGATTTGCGTTTCATATTTTTCTCGAAAATATTTGTGTATAATACAGCAGGTGAAAAACTGAGGACGCGTTTCTCGTTGACGATACTACAAATTGAATCGTCTGTAAAAGATTCATTCATTCTGAATGAATGTATCGGAGATTCGAAAATTGAATCGTGCCCTTTACAGCGACTGCGTAAAGCTTAATCTACGAATCTTTGGCTGTTCTATAGAGCAAAAATGAGCAACTAGTTTGGCCGTGCAAAACCATCACGATGTACCTTGTATTATTGCTAATACGACAGTACAACTTTTATTCAAAACTTAGAACAAATCGCAGATCTGATTTTAACACGTTGAGTGCCACGTCCAGCAACCTCAAACATTCCAGAAAATCAAACTGATTTGTAATGAAATACAAAATTGAAAAGATTAAATGTACGACACCGAGTAGTCCTTCAACCGTCTTGCATGTTGATACAATGAATATATCGACGCGAACATTTATTTTAAAATTCGAATAAATAGTTCCAACACCCATATACGAGTAACATGGCAGCCAACGTTAAGCATTCGATGTAAAGTGGAAGCTTTAATATCTAAATCTACGATGATTTCAGTCACGGGAAAAAGGTTTCAATGCTTTTACAAGCGTTCAATCTGGAAGCAGCTTCAGTTTCCTAGTCACTGTACCATGCAAAATTATTTTAGAAAAAAAGGAACGATGAATTGTGAAAGTAGAAGGTTCAAGCTGTAAAATGAGCCCAAACTTATTATTATACTATTTTTTAAGCAAATTATCTCGCTTTGAATATCGACAATTTCTCGAGAATGGAAAATTTGTTGTGATCAAATATATTTTAGATTCACTGTATATGATTGAACCCTACTTCTTGTTTGAAAAGGAGCAGCTGTGATACAAGATTAAAATAAGATTGTTCGAACTGTACCCAAATAATAAAACAACGTGTAGGGCATACTGTCCGTTCAAAGAGCAGTGAATATTATATCAAATAACCACGACGTATGAAGGTAAACGGAATAATAAATTCAAAACTAAGAATGAAATTATAAATTATTAATAAGTCTTTGAATAACTACAGGAACCGTTATAACGATGAGAATAAATGCTAAGAGGACGAAAACGTTCGCCATAGACGACAAAGGATGCATTCCTTGCATACCCAATCCAAACCTGGAATGACGCATGCGTCTTTTATACTTATGCAATTTCCTCAAACGCATTCACTTCTGGCGCATCCACCGTGCAGCTTTTATGCATTTATAATTCACTGTTACTTTAGCAGTGAGCGATGCGAGAAACAGCGTACTTGAAATAATACCTCCATTATGAAAGATCTCTCAGTTAAGAAAATTTCATTTTATACCTTACGAGCGCGCCCGGCTTTAGAAATGAGTAATTCAAATTCGTACATGCTTTATGCGATCGAAAGTATGTTGTAAGATTTCTTATAAGACAGTTATTCGTCCCACTTCGTAATAGCTACCACATACTCTTTTTGATCGCATACGGTAGCAACTTTGAACGTGTAAGAAACTACAAATGTATTCGAACACAAGAATAATCGAAAGTTCATATTAAAAAATTGAATGTATATATATATATATATATATTATAGTGAGTGATCAAATTGTTATGAACAGATGGAAAAATTGCACAAAAACTATAATAATTAAAATAAAGTATACTCTCTTTTAAATCTTTTTAATCAATAATTACTATTTCTTTGGACTTTGCTATTAAACACGAGTATTAATCGGCCATGAATTCATAGCACATTTGAAACAGTACTTTATTTTTAATTGCTTTTTATTAGTTTACTCAATTTACTCGAAACTGGAGCTGCCTCTTTATTCTTGCAGGTTTTTCACTAGCAAATAATATAAAATCATCGTCGTATGCGATTTAAAACATAACAGTATGTTCAAAATATTCATAGTAATTTGATCACTCTCTGTAAATGTACATAAACTTACAGTGGTTCAAATAGATATTCGGTCACCCAATCAAGGAGCATGACATTTTTCAATAGGACTGAACGACTTGACGGTTTTTGAGAAGTTAGAAGAATTGCTTGATTTATTTTGTAAACTTTGCAAGATAACACGCAAAAAATTGTAGAAAAATTCAATAGGTGGAAACAGATAAGAAAATACTAATAGGTTGCTTTTTACAACTTCTTTACGTGGATCCATACCGAAAATTTAAAAAATACGTCGTACGAATTTAATTAAATTCATTCTGAAAATTTAATTTATATTGGTTAACGTTGGTATAAGCTATAGATGGTTAAAGATGAACATTGCCATTTTTCACGATTTTTAATTTCAACTTTTTCGAAATTTCTTTCTCACGACATTTAGTCAATTAATTCTTCCAACTTCTCAAAAGATCCAAGTGGTTTGGTACGTTTTAGAAAAACTTTCATACACCCCAGATAGCACAAACACGCAACAAAGCTACCTCTGAGACGCCTGCCGCAAGACACTCAGGCGGCTTAAAGACGACTCGACGGTCGCTGGAGCGTCGCTGGAGCGTCGTTTGTTACAAAACGGTACGTCTTAAAGACACCTTTGGGGCCCCTGTTAGATTCCTTCAAGACGCCTTTGAGGTGCCCCTTAGACGCCTTTCGGGGGTCTGATAGGCGTCTTTTCGGGGTCTGTTAGGCGTTTTTTGGGTGTTTGTTAGGCGTCCTTTGGGGCTCTGTTAGGCGTCTTTTCGGGGTCTTTTGGGGGTCTGTTAGGCGTCTTTTGGAGCTCTGTTAGGCGTCTTTTCGGGGTCTTCTGGGGCTGTGTTAGGCGTTTTTCGAGGGTCTGTTAGGGGTCTGTTAGGCGTCTTTTGGGTGTTTGTTAGGCGTCTTTTGGGAGTCTGTTAGGCGTCTTTTGGGGGTCTGTAAGGCCCCTAAATGACGACTGTTTTGGAATTAAAAAAAAAATCATATCGACGGCAGCGGCCTGGACGAGTAAGGTCGATAGTAGTTGTTGGCACCTGCCAGGGGACTTCCTGGTTATAATTTTGTCGTCTGCTACGGTTGCGTTGTGCTCTCGTCGTCGGGGTCTCCGATTTGGCGGCGGCTGAAATGTGCGGGTAAGGAGGAAAAGGAAATAAAGCGTGTTTCGACCTGGGCCCGCTAGAGGACTCGTCATCGGTAAGGGTATCTAGCGGGCTCTGCCTTAGAAACAGTGATATCGTAAGGACGGCTTAGGGCGGTACATATACGAATCGGCGACGCATCAAGTACTAGCGGGAAAGCTGCCACATTATATTAAAAATATATTACGGTCGTCTCAGATAATTCGTTAAAATCATATGGATGGAAGTAGAAAAATGACCGCCCCAAACTGGCGCAGTTACTTTTATCATTGCAGCGGTGTAGATACACACCTTACATTAATTATTGTACCATTAATTAATTATTGTTCTCGAATCGTGGACAATAGTTCATCAGTTTCGCATATATTACACTTTTTTATTTAATTCCGTGAAAAAAAACAATCAAATAGTAAAAGCCTGTATAAGGAATTTCTCTACTTTTATCATCCACGTGTTTATAATAAACGATATCTTGAAAAATATTTTCATTATCGATCATTCCAAAAAATAGGAAACTTAAGAACCAGTATTTTAGTCATTGCACAGCAAACTGATCCCTGTCGTAACATCTCCAAAAAAATTCAAGTTGTTCAGTCTCGGAAAAGACTCCTCATTTCAGACGCAAAAACGACGCCTCTAAGGCGACTCGTGCTGTCTGGGACTCTTTTAAAGAGCGTACGAATATTTACGCGATGCATTGTAGAACGAAAACAGTGTATTCAAATTATGAAGAAATTTACATGGCAAGTGATGATTATATCTATACAAATTATAGAATGAAACAATACATACTTGTACTGTAAAATATTTAAACTAACAACTCAAATTCGTTCATATCTCACACATAACACTTATTTCGCAATTATATATTACAATTATCACAGCTAAATTTTACCTGAAAATCATATAATTTTATGTAATCAATCACTAAATATAAATTTACTTGGGTAATTATACAGAAAAGGTCTGCGTACCCCGATTTTGATGAAATTTTAACATATTATACATTTCGACATTTTGAACAACTTTTTCCTTTTCCAATATAGAGAAACTCGCTTTTAGTTTTCGAGATATTTGCAAAAAACTATCGGTAATGTTAATTTCATAACGGAAACCTACTTTTTAGAAACACTGGGTGGGTGTGTGTGGTATTGTCGTTTCTCATCTCCACAACATGTTTACAAATAAAAAATTAACAGATGCGGCCCGAAAATCCAGGAAATGGAATAACGGAAGGAACAAGCAGAATTAATTCCTGTAGATAACTCTGATCATACATAGATAGGCTGAGCTCTCAATTTTTAAAGACATTTCCTGGATTTTCGGGCCGCATCTGTTTATTTTTTGTTTGTAAACAGGTTGTGGAGATGAGAAGCGACAATACCACACACACCAGCCCAGTGTTCCTAAAAAGAAGGTTTCCATTATGAAATTAACATTACCGATAGTTTTTTGCAAATATCTCGAAAACTAAAAGCGAATTTCCCTATATTCGAAAAGGAAAAAGTTGTTCAAAATGTCGAAATCTATAATATGTTAAAATTTCATCAAAATCGGAGTACGCAGACCTTTTCTATATAATTACCTTTACTTGATTTTATTAATTATAGAAAATGTTCATAGAAAATTAAATTCTTTGATTTTTATAGACCTTTACAACCATCTGTTAGACCGTATCGCTAAAGAAAAATAGTTGTTTATATGCAACTAAAAATTAATGAAGTGGTATTAACCCCGATTCCGATTTCCGACTGGTAAAATGCACGTTTTCATCTATATTTTCCGTGTTTGTATTAATATAGGGGAGTTTTATGTAGAAATACAGTAATTGGTACGTTAATTATAGAAACAGACATTAAACCACAGAAATTTATTTAAAAATTAAACAGTTTTTTTTCGAATGAGATGAATTTCATGTTTAGAGAATGGACTTGATGCATTCATAGCATAATCTACAGTTCAAAATAGGTTAACACTTGCACGGCCGTTACTCTTCTATGACACCGTATGATTATAATACATAAAATCAGTATGACCATGAATACTTGTTTCACTTACCTCTTACAATTAAAGGAATTATCATACTTGCGTTAATAACGTAGGATGTTTGCAAATTTGTTATGTTCTACTTTAAAATGGTTGCGAATTAGGTTACACGCATTATTAATTAATTTAACAATTTTTATATATTGCATACACAATGTCGAGTTTGTCACCGAAAATTACTTACAATTTAGCTGATTTGAAGCGTCACTTATTTTATAAGATTAAAGCTTGTTTCTTGAAAGAAGATTTTTAGACTCTAGAATACACAGTCACAACAAGTGGCTAGCCAACCATAATCAGCTCCAAAGTAATGACATTTAATTGCTTGAAGTGAAGTAGGTAGCTATTGTGTAGGCTATCAGCGTGATTTAGGTTTTTTCCATCAAAGAACGGGCTCGTTCTCCGGATCTGACACCATTGGACTTTTATCTATGGGGCAAGATAAAATGTATTGTGTACAAAGATAAACCCAGAACGCCAGAGGATATGCGGCAAAGGATTACTGCAGCATGTGCTTCAATTACGTCTCAGGAAATCGACAATGCCTACAGATCATTTAATGCAAGATTGCAATATTGAAAGGTCAACCCGCCGTAAACAACGCGTAATCTTTGCTGAAACACGTAAATTTTAAACTTCCACATTTTATCCGCTCCAACATGATCATTCTTGCTCAAGGTGATTTCAAGGTCAAGAAGGTGGTATCCACTAAATTCAGTTTTTTATTGTCTATCATGCTATCGTAAAAAAAATATACTATTCCATTTAAAAAACATCGGGGACCTTGAAATTTCATTAAAAAACACTACAGAAAAAAAATTTTTCTTTACCATTATACAATTTGCCCCCTGCAATAGTGTCACTT
Organism: Sphecodes monilicornis; assembly: GCA_913789915.3. Taxonomy (NCBI): domain Eukaryota; kingdom Metazoa; phylum Arthropoda; class Insecta; order Hymenoptera; family Halictidae; genus Sphecodes; species Sphecodes monilicornis. The sequence continues at coordinate 21,858,413 of OU565297.1, read as the reverse complement.
TGTACACTAAAGTTTTCTGATAGAACTGTAAATACGACAGATATTTAGGTGTTCCCATTTATGTGGGACACCCTGTATATGGTGCTTTTACATTTGTGATTGGAAGCATGTCTGTAGGGATATTTAATGTTTCATTTTCAAAACATTTACGTAGATTTGAATTGGCAAAAATACCACCACCGCTATTTTTGCCATAAGAGCCTACGTTCACTGCCACAAATCTATAATTCACATCAACCAGAGCTAATAGTACAAGCGGAAATGTGTTCTTATAACTGTAATAGAGCGACCCACTGTTTGCTGGAGCTGCTATTGTAATGTGCTTTCCATCAATGGTTATTATACATATTGTAAAATTCCACATGGTCTACATATCCGTTGAAGTTTTTTCCAAGTCCTCTTTTTGAGAGGGTGGAATAAATTGAGCCATTAATTTTTCATTGATTGTCCCACATATTTCTATTACAATTGACTGCACAGTAAAATGGCCTAAACCAGGGTTGGCCAAAAATTGGCGCATGCGCCAAACGTGACGCATTGGATGATTACAAGTGGCGCTTCAGTCAGTTCTGAGTGAGCCATCGCGGCGTCGAGTTTTGGAGCAGAGTTTTTGCGAGAGCGTTTTGTGTGTTTGTGGTTTTTTTATTTTGTGTGATACGATGTACGTAACTGTGACAAAAAAATTGGCCACCCCTGGCCTAGACGATAGCTGAAATCTATAGTGCTGCATGAATCCCATGTTGCTATAAATCCATAATAAATATACATAAATATAGTATATTAATATATCTCCAATCGTAATGGAGATATTACATAATTTTTTATATAATCGAATATACTTGGTCCATTACACTTGTTTTCGGAGCGTTTGAACGCTAAAGCAATGATTTTGCGATGGTAATGCGAATAAACATAATTATGAAAAACGAAGGAAAAGTCAAGGATCATTTTATTTTTATTTTATTTCTATTTTATTATACATTATGTTGTTACAAACATAATATTTCTCCCTAATATAATAAGCAGGTTTGAACATTATCGAAATAAATTTTTCGTGTGTTTTTCGTATGTTAAGATAACATATTATCTTATTTGGCAATATGTCATTTAAAATAATTATCTGTTAACTTATTTGAACAATCAAACAGTTCTTTTTTTAAATTATTCCATTATTTGAATTTAGAATTAAATTCGAATAATTTTTCGAATCATCATTCATTGTTCAAAAAATTCGGAATCTCCAAATTAAACCATTAATCTCAATAAGTTAGTATGTCTAAATTTCATAATTAATTTATTCGCTTCAATAACCTCTCAATGAGGTTATATATCATTTATCATTTTATTTGAACAATGATAATGAAATGAAAAATTATTCAAATTAGATATTATTTGAAAATGATTTATTTTATTGAAATGCCAAATGAAAATAAATTGTTTACTTTGTAAAATACAAATAATTTGGGACCTGAAATGATTACTAGTTATCTTATTTCAAGTGAAATATGCCCAACCCTGTATTAAGTATGAAATAAATAAATAATTTCTTCAATACGAAACATCATCGAAGTGCTCTATAAAGTAATTTTGCGTCATTTGATGGAAAACTCGATATATTGAGCGGACCATGACCGAGAACGGGGAGCGAAGCGATAGCGTGTATCGGCCCTGAATCAAATGTAATGATAAAACTCGTCATATGTAAGGAAAATGTTCGTATAAAAGCAAATATTTTTGTTTCTTTATAAAGCATAGAATCAGAAAATTTAACAACGATTTGAGAACGAGTTCAATTGTATTTAAGTTTTGGAAAAAATTGTTGGACGATCTATACCACTCAAAGTATTAGAAAATATTCTAATACTTTGTTGTAATATCTACAATTTTTTATAGTTTTCATACAGCGATTGACAATGCATTATATTATATTTGGTACAAACATAAGAGCATCTACCATTTCATTAAGTTATTCATTACGTATTGTTAACTTCTGCATCATATTTGTCTATCATGTAGGTACACAACAATATTTTTCGTTTCTAGAACATCTCCAAATACTTGTTCTACCAATCATATTCATAACTTGGATTAAATATTTTCTGCCAGGGATAAATTTCCGCAAATTAAAAGTCTACGCATTTCATCGGAAAGTAAAATGCAACTGAACAAATCTTCGTCTGGATTGAATAAGAAATTATGTACACACATGAAGGTTATACATAAACGGATTGATACATATTTTCATAATCTTATGTATTAATACATCGTTGTCACTTACCAATTCGTCAGTAAGTTATTTATATTCCGTATAAAGCGCGTGTCTAATTCGTACAGTTAAAACACGGTTGTTTTAAGAAATTTTCGATATCGGACTATCGGAATTTTACTACACCGATAGTTTTCCATTTTTAAATATTTCCCTGTAAATTATCCGCTGTTACCTGTCTCATACCGCCCGTAACAATTATTATTCATATTTAGAAGTATTTTTTCTGTTACTTCCACTTGTAGATCATGTTTGCGTAGTTCATCGGGAAACTCTGAACACTTTTCAGTATTTGTGCACAAATGCAAGGAATTCAATATTATATCAAACTATTTATTTTTTATACTTTCGGAGAAAATAAATATTGCTTTGCGCTCGCTGGGAAATTTTCTTCCGAATATTTCACGGACTTCCAAGGACGACAGTAGAGAAAAAGGAATTGTACGCTGTACGCTAGTCGAATCCTCGAATTTGCTGGACCTGGCCGGAGATATTTATCAGCAGAGATTACAACGGTACCTCTCTGTGTATAACAGCATATGTTTAACTTCCTTTCTACGGCGATGCTACGCTCACGAATTCGAATACCCCAACTGTTGGGTCCAGTCGACGAATACGACCAGCCTCCAACACGCAAGAAGAATGGGAAGTTTCTCTGTAATTTATACCACCATGAATATTTCCGTTATTCGTATTAATACGGAAAATAGAGATATATAAAACTTGCATGATATAAAGGAGGACAAAAAATACATTTTGTAGATCTATGTCAATCATGCACATTCTGAACATTTCATCAGAATCGATTGATACGGAAAAAAACTGCAGGCACTGAAAGACGTAAGAATCCATTTTATTACCATTGGATGTCGGAAATAGAAAAAAACTACAATTTTTACCATTTTTATACGTTTGTAGCACATTGCAACGTTGACCGATTTTAATGAAATTTTCAGAACACGTATATATACTAAATTTTCAATATAGGCCAACATAAAAAAATCGTCAGATACAAGTTTTAGTATTTTCTCTGCAGTTCCGACCAACTGCAGTTTTATCAAAAATTTTTCTTCTATCAAAAACTTCTCACAAAAGTCCAAGTCGTAGGGTTTAATATTAGAAAAGTTATCGTCCTTTTAGAAGTGTTCGAATATTTATGTGAGTCACTGTAGACACGAATACAAAGAACGCGAAATGTATTTTAAAAACAATTGAAGCACTTATTGTCTGGAAGAAGACAATTTAACATAATATCAATTATCTGCAACTTGCAGCAAAGAATATATTTATGAAGAAAAAATGTTGGAGTCATATTTAAAGAAGAGATTTAATTTTCAACTTGCTCGATCAACCTGATGGTATCCATTATTATTATTATCATGACTTGTGATAAGATCAAGAAATTTTGTACCCTTGCCAAATGGAAGATGGCGCGTAATACTTTTGGCCAATTGTGGGAAAATGGATATAAAATATATTGCTGGAAAAATATAATAAATAGCACAAGTATTTAGAAATAAATGATTGATAAACAAATAAATGCATGTGCCACAAGTGAAGGTGGCAGCGTACGGATCTGAAGTGCGGGGATGGGCAGAATGAATAAAAGTGGAGTCGATGCAGGAGAGGTATTTAAGATGGGTAAAAGGGGTAGATTGGGTGACACCGGGGTATACGGTAAGAGAAGAATTGAAAAGAGAAAAAATGAGGCAAAGGAGTGCAAATAGGGCATGGAAGTTCGAAGAAAAGCTAAGGAAAGGAAAGGGAAGCGAGAAGAGGAGTATGGGTATCGAAATGGGAGGAAGAAAGGAAGAAATATATAGAGAGAAGAGGAGACAGGAATAAATTGGAGAACGAGAGAGAAGAAGTAAGAGAAGAGGAATGGAATAAGAATGTGGCGGCTACCTCCTGTGCTCGCCAACAGATGGACAATGCAACAACACCTTTCCCGCTACTACCTGACTCTTCCTGTGTTTGCATATACAAAATACCGTCCTAAGCTGTCCTTAGTAGGGCTGCTACTTTTCCGAAGCTTCGAAGGATTCGTAGTTTCGAAAGGAACATCGAACCTTCGATTCGTTTCCAGTTGACGGATAAAAGAAATAAATTTTCATAACTTGTTTTTATATTCACCATCTGAATTATTTCAATAATTTATTGTTAAGATAATATATTTATAATTTGAATTATCCTTTCGATAGCACATTGTTAAAATAATTGTTTAAATAAATCAATTTTGTAATTTGTTTCTATATTCATTATTTCAATTGTTATTTCAATTATTTATTGTTAAAATAATTGATTAAATAAATAAATTTTTACAATTTGTTTCTATGTTCATTATTTGAATTATTTCAATAATTCATTGTTAAAATAATTATTTAAAAAATGTACAAGTATTTACATAATGAATATAGAAACACATTTCTATAGACTATAAAAATTTCTGTAGATTATAAATTTTTATACTCCATAGAAACGTGTTCCTATATTAATTATGTAAATACGTGTACGTTGTCTAAACAAATATTTGAACAATAAATTATTGAAATAATTCTAATAATGAACATAGAAACAAATTGTAAAAAATTTATTTATTTAATCAATTATTTTAACAATAAATAATTGAAATAACAATTCAAATAATGAATATAGAAACAAATTACAAAATTGATTTATTTAAACAATTATTTTAACAATGTGCCATCGAAAGGATAATTCAAATTATAAATATATTATCTTAACAATAAATTATTGAAATAATTCAGATGGTGAATATAGAAACAAATTATGAGAATTTATTCCTTTTATCCGTTAACTGGAAACGAATCGAAGTGTCGAAGTTTCGAAGATTCTGAAATCGAAGCTTCGAAGCTTCGAAGTCTTCCACCTTCGAAGGAAAGTAACAGCCCTAGTCCTTAGGACATCCTGTGTCTAAGGCGCGGGTCAGAGGACCCGTAGCCTTACTGACGAGCCCTCCAACGGGCCTACGACAACACGCTTCATTCCCCTTTTTCCATCTTTCCATAATTCAAAACATGCCGCTTCAAGATTGACAAAAGAAAGGAGGAAATGCGAGAGAATGAAAATTAGAAGAAAGCGAAAGAAGGAAGATATAAGAAACGGTTTAAAGAGATAAGAGAGAAGGAAATACCGGAATATGTAAGGAAAGGGTGGAAAGAAGAAAGATGGAAAAGAATTGCAAGGTTTAGACTAGGAAATGAAATGAATGGAGGGAGATATTGGGAGAAAGAGGAGAAGAAATGCAGTATGGAAACATGTATTGGCATATTGTAGAGAGTGCAAGGAAGAGGAAGAGAAGTATGTATGAGAGAGTATTCAAAATATTAGCAGGGGACGGGAGTGGAGAGGGATGGATAAAGAAAATTGGTTTCACCACATTGTTGAAGTGAATCTTCTTTCTTTAATTTTTTTTCGAATTTTTATTAACACTTGATGACATTTAATTTTCTATGATTCTATTATTGAAACAATTGGCTCGTGATAGCTAAAAAAGGATATAAATATTCTTGATTCAATTTTGTCTAAATGTTTTGCAAATACTGCATCGAGAGTTGTTCCTGATCTTGTTGTCGCTTCATTAGCTCAATTTCAAATCTTAATTTACTTCTAAAAAATTCTATTAATAATTTTGATTGTTCCGATGCAAAGTTCACGTTGAAATCTCCACTTAATATCATCGGATTTTTATCATAATCTTTATTAAGGAATGCCGAACCCTCAATCGTATAAACTAATAGAATAGAATTTCATTTCATCGTTTCATCGTTTCATCGTTTCATCGTTTCATCGTTTCATCGTTTCATCGTTTCATCGTTTCATCGCCAGATCGGTTTTACGCCTACCGCGGCTAAAGAAGTTTCACTTCAAATGTTATACACGCTAAATATGAGCAATTTTAAGCGTTTTGACAGGTGAAGGCATCGCTATATTGGATACTCGTTGGAGGGTTTTGAGCGCATGCGCTGGGTAGAGAATTTCGTTTCATCGTTTCATCGCCAGATCGGTTTTACGCCTACCGCGTCGAGGTTTTACTAAATCGTTTCATAGTTTCATCGTTTCATCGTTTTATCGCCAGATCGGTTTTACTCCTACCGCGTCGAGGTTTTACTAAATCATTTCATCGTATCATTGTTTCATCGTTTCATCGTTTCATCGTTTCATCGCCAAATCGGTTTTACTCCTACCGCGACGAGATTTTACGCCTACCGCGTTGAGGTTTTGTTCCTAACGCGATTAAAGAAGTTTCACTTCAAAAATTTAGAGGAAGAAAGAGATAGGAAAGGGTGCAAGAGGACGAGAGAGAGCGAGAAAGGGAGGAAGGGAACGAGAGAGTACGAGTGAGAAGTAATGTTATAATAAAAGATAGTTGTAAGGAATAAAGCAATGTAATGGGACGGAAGTCCGTGTAACCCGTAAGAGAACAGTAAATAAGTACATATACATACACAAGTGTTGCTGAAGATAAAGATTGCGAGGGATTACTTTTCCTCAAAAAAAAGAAATTCTAAATTAGCCGACGAGATCTCCCAACCTCAACATTATTCAAAACAGTAGGCGGAATCTTGACAGGATAGTATACAAAAATACAAACAATTTGAAACGACGTATTCAATAGAAGTCAGAAAAATTAACTAGTAAACTAAACTTCCAACATCTCAAAAAAATCTGAAATCGTTTGATACAAATATTGAAAAAGTTATTCATTTTTTAAGGATACACGAATACTTTTTACACCCATCCCATAGTTATTAAACGTATCCGGATGAAATGAAAATCATATAAATCTTAATGTACGCCATCTTTCGTGCCAGGGTGTATACGTTAAAACAATGATGCTTCTTGTATATTATTTTTCGATATTTATTATGCTAAATATTAAGTTTGGAGGAGGCAACTTGGATGACCGTGACCTTGACCTTGACATACGCTATTCAGATCGAGAGATTGGAACTATTAAATTTTATGTATGCTTCTACTTTTCATGATAGAACTCAACACAATTACAAAAACATTGAGTCGTGAGTTCTATTTCACATTTCTCAAACACTTTGCGTAACTTAACGCGTTAATGACGGAATGTTCCAAATATATGTAGAACAAATACGACTGTCAAAATGCGGCCTCGTCGCGAGCGTGTTAAATACATACGAAACGTATGTATGAGATGTACAAGAAGTATGTACGAGAACACAATGAAACCTTCCGTTATGGTCACGTATTTTTCTTTGCGATATATACAGTTGTTCTTATTAACATTCATACAGTTTTTATAATGAAATAACTCTTTTTAAGGAATTCGAGGTATTAGTTCACTTGTTGACACGTAAAAGTAATTCTTATAGAATTAATAGTATGTAATAGCTGCATTTTACGACTATGTACCTGGTCCTACATTGAAAATTTAAAATATCCCTTCGTAGATTTGTATTACTTATATACATTGTGAAAATGTTATCGTTAGAAGTAAACTAATTCTTTTAAACCCCTTTAAAAAGCTCCAGTTGTTTGTTTTTTGTTAAAACGTAAAAAAGTTTTTCGGTAATCTTTTACATGTATGTAAAAGTATGAGTTACTGCATATAAAATTTTTAAACAGGAGATAAAATTCATTTTGGTGAGTAATATAAATATTTAACCACATTACTGATATCGAATGACTCAAGTTCGAAAATAACTTGAGTCACGATTTAAATATCATTCCTTAATTTACAAATTAGTAGTTACGTTATTAATACAATTAATGTTGTGTGACGCGATAAAAACTATTTTTAAGAACAATGAGTAAAAGTATAAGCTTTGAATAATTCAAAATTGAATTAATGGTTTCGATTAGTATTCAAAGTTCGTTTTCTATGAAACGATACTTCCATATCACGTTAACTTTTACTTTTCACTGATTGGGTACGTTTCCTTAAAACATATTGTTATTTCACTTATTACGCTAATTTCTCAGGAAACAAATTAGTTAATGATTACGATACTCCTAGGTTCCTACTTCCTACGTGCCAAATAACCAAATAATTCCGACCGTTTTCGAGCGATGTACACTTTGGTGTACGTTGTCGAAATGCGAGCAAAGCGCTACGTACACTCCGGAAATGTTCCGCAACGTTGAAAAAAACACAGTCCAGATGAGTCAGCCACTTCTTTTGCAACTTTCTAACGTCATTTACACGCTCGGAAATCCGTGTCGGATCGTTTGCACGCAACCTGATTCGAAAGGTATAGCCGGTTAAGATGGTAAAAAATAAACCAAATAGATTTTTGGTTCGACTATTCGGTAGAGCTCCTAAAGAAACCCCTCTGTGATAAATTTCAAGTCGCTACCCTTACCACAAGGGTAGTTATAGGGTGGACTCGGTTTCAGTGAATTATACTCTATTTCTTCTGTTGTGTTCAACAAAAAATTAAGAAAAAATTCTTGAACATTCTACCTAACAGCACAAATGACAGTGAATTATTTCAGAATTTTTGGTTGCAAATTCGATTATTAAAAAATCCTGGAAGCTTTCAGAGTACCACGTTGATATTATTATGTTAGTTGTGTTTCATCGTGATTATTAATGTGTATTTTCTCAGATTTTTTGGATTTTGCGAAAGTGTTTAAAAAAATTTAAAATCTCCAAAAATTCGACAAAAATGCATATTTCGTGTTGAAGTTAGGGAGATACCGGTTTCATAAAAATTCAGTAATGAGATATCGTTGCTTTTTGTCAGAATTGTTTATATAGTACATCATAGTTTAAAAAAATAAAAAAACCATTTTATCGATGTTTCTTTACTTTGTCTGCACAGATAAAAAAGTAAAAAATCATGACCTTCACTTTTTTTCTTGGAAATTCCGAGCAATAGAAATTTCAGAAAAAATTTTGTACGTTATCCAATAAACAATTCCTTTTAACATCTCAAAAACACTCACGCCGCCCGAACCAATTTTGAAAAAGTTATTCGTTTTTAATGGGTGTCCGGATACTTTTGCATTCCACTGTATGTACTTAGGCGAAAAGTACTCTGTTAGGCTTGAAATTCAAGTTACTAACAACCTGATTTACTTTACAAGTAATGGCGGATTTGATAGAGGACTTAATCGATAAATGAATAGTAATAGAAAGCACGTTTAAAAAATTAACTCCAAATTAAAAAGTTCCAATAATGTATAATTTACATTTCTTAACCACGTTAGTCAAAGAGCACTACAATGCGAAGTAATGCTTAACAAGTCCGTTATTTTGTGTGCTACAGTCAAATAAGATTAAAAGAAATGCGGTTAAAATCGAATATGTTCTGTATATATTCGATTCATTGTTACTAATTGATTCTCTGGGATGTCAAGTATATCACCTAAAAAGTCACAGTCTTTAATTGCAAACATTTTAACGTCAGTACACATTCGTATTCTTGTGTTTGGAAAAAGTGACATGCAAAATTGAAAAATAATGATTAATACATTGCAAAACAGAAACTTATTATAAAAATATATCGCTGTTATTATAAAAAGAACAAATTTTTTCTGTTGTAATTTGATAAAAATCGAATTTGATAAAAACATGTAAATATTGATAATTAAAGTAATCTATACTGCTTGAATAAATATAAAATGTCCTAGGAGAGTATTTTGTAAACGAGCGCTCACAGTGCATACTTTTAATTATTTTCTTTTCCCAAAACAGGTACAAATTGCATAATACACAAGTTCTAGTGTATGAATTTATTGATTTCAATAGTCATCTTTTGCATCCGTCATTTCTATTTGTATATTACTAATATTTACTCCATACATTCAACATATTCCTTGTTATAATTTAAAATAACGTTGGACGATAATCATAAAATATTATCATTTTTACGGTTTATTTCATAAATGAAGTTTTTTGCATAAAACGCAACCGAACGATTAGTTTATCAGACTTCCTCGATCGCGGTAACACGACTCATTGAATGTGAACGAAGAATAAATTATTACATAGGCTGCTGTCTTCGAAGTGTTGGACGAAGACTTCGCAACTTTAAATATTTTCTTCACCGTCACTAATTATTTCTCTTATTAATCATCAAGAATCTAGATATAGTCGACTTCGCATTATATGCATAATGGAAAAACGTTAGAACGATGAACAGTTATATAGTATAGACTTCCAAATGTTAACAGCATTACGTGAAAAGAGCTGAAAACAAATGATGTATGTATGCATAATGAAAAGAAAGTAGAAATATTATTTATTTAAAACAAAATATATTAATAAAACATATATTTGCATAGTTACACCGTAATTTAATTTTAACAAAATTATTAAATTGTAATACTAGTCGTTAAAATGAAGAATTGTAATAACGTGCGAAACATGCTTTCTTAAGTATTAATTCAAAAATACGATTAGGCATACTCTGAATTAATTTTCTCAAAATTTCTTTGCTAATTAAATTTGAGGATTCAATAACATCTTCACTGAGCTGTGAAACGTTTGTGAACTGTCAGATATTTGCATCGATACGCCGTATCGTAATACCCCACATTTCCATAGGATTTTGATCCGAGGAACATGTTGGCCATTTCAATAAATTGCTGTTAAAAGTTTCAAACCACTGTTACGGTTTCTCAAGTCTTATGCATTGGGACATTATCCCGACGATGTGTCCATGAAATCTGATTTCTTCCACGAATAAAAGGTAACAAATGATCTTCCAGTATTTCAATGTACTCCGAACTATTCATTCTGCAAGAAGGAGGAGATAATTCAAGCTTGCCATTAGAGCAAAATGCAACCCAGTTTACAAAAATACTTGGATCCTTTTCGAAAGTCCCTCCAGTATGACATAAATCTATCTGGACCGTCGAGATTGAGTTTCTTCTCGTTGGAAAAATAATATTAGAAATAACATTGAATACGATATGATCCCAACTTCAATTCATGTTTCTACGAGCGTACTCGAGTCTGGCTGTTTATGGCGTTTTAGAAGCGTAGGTGCAGACATCAATTTTTGTCTTTTAAAGCTGGGGTTGTGTCAAACGGTCCAACGTAAAATATCTAGGTCGCATTCGTTTTCGATTTGTTTTACAAGTATTGTAGGGTTATTTTGATGATATTTTATAATATTGCTATCGTCGGGGAAGTTTGGTAATTAGATTTAGGTTGGTAAGAGAGCTGAGCGTGTGGTGCGAGAGTCCACGACGAGTAAGAGAGTTTAACAGAGTTACGTGCGAAAGTGCATCACATATTATGTCGAATGTATAATTATTAGTTATCAGGAAAGAGAAGGTTATTCACCATACCGAAACCACTGATCCTAACAACAAATTTCTCAACTTGCCTTTCTGTACAAGAGCATCGCTTCTTTTTGGGTCCTCCTTTCTTGCTTTTTCCATGCTCAATGGTATCGCGTACAAAATTGGACACAACTTTATGGAAATGCCTAGATTTCCGTAGCATTTCACGAATTCCCACTTCTTGTTCCGTACATACTAAAATTGCGCCGTGCTCTTTTTTCATTAAAGTAACTATCACGTAGCACGATAGGAATTAACTAACAAAGATTCTGGTTGAAACAAAATACGACAGAAAAATCTCTGAAGTGTGTTCAAAATGATAAGTGTGTCTAAAATGTTTCTCGCATTCATCTCGATATATGCAAAACAACTTCAATATTTTTTATACGCGAAGTTCATTATTTCTCATGCTTTCTCATATCATGCACTTGGTTTTCCTGAATTGTTCTTTCAAAGTTTAAAAATTTTATAATAAATAATAATTTTAATATATTCAAAAAGGACAATCATCTTTTTGTCGATATTTTACTTTTCTCTAAACTTTCGCTTACTTACCTGTACCATTTACTTGCTTTAAAAACTATTCTGAATTCGCACGGTGTTCATTAATTCGATACGAAACAAACTTTTTGGACAACCTAATGTTTGCACTATAATTACCAATTCAATGTTGAATGCCCCTGACTTGGATACGTTAACCCACGGTCAGATTATCTTCATCTAACAAGATTTGTGACTCTAAGTTTTCCGTAGTGTTCTAAGGATTCCCGGAACTTGTATTTTGTGAAAATGCAAAGGTCGCTACTAAAGGCTATTTTAAGTATGTATGATATATGAATGATAATTTGACAGAATAATTATTCGCAACAAATTATAAGAAAAAGAAGAATCTATTGCAAACAACGAAGCCGGAGAAGTATTATTATTTTTTAATTAATAGTCCAATATTTTTCATCATGAAATTTACAAACAGTTACGAAGCTTGACAAAATTTCGAATTGTTAAGGTTAAAATGAAACATTTTGTCATAATATCCAGTATTTAACTTCGAGTGACTCGTTCCACCGTAGAAAATTGCTACTTCAATGAATTCTCGTTCTTTATATTTGCCTAACCATTCATAGCAGTAACTACGTTAAATCCAATTACGTTAATTTGGCTACTTTCATCACACAGTACTTTTCTAGTGCTCCAAAACTGAAAATTGGATATTCCTTCGCGTTCAAAGCCACGACTGAAGCTTAATTGGATTCAACGACTCCGTAACGAACGTAGATCGTATTATCGAGATAATAATGCTTGCAAGTTTCCAAGGGAAATACTATAGTATAAATTATTTGTAGAACACATTGTTCATCGTTACATAAAAACTCCATTAATTTAAACTGAAATTAAGGAATCTTTCTTAATTTCTTAATTCAGAATGGAGTGTATATAAATAATTGATGGTTACATATTAACTATGATATTAAAATATTAATTACATTAGATATAATACTGTAGTCATCAAAGTATTGTATTGTTTGCACTTTGAGATATGAATTATTGTCTACGATCAGTTTTCGTTCATGTTAGCATCCTACATAACCTAAAATTAAATTCCAAGTTGCGAATGCTTAATACAAAGTTTAAAAAGATATTGCACTTCTCAAACTACTAGATGAAAATATACTTTGACCGACGTAATTATATACAGTAGGACCTCGATTATTCGAACCTTCGGAATGTGAAATCTTTAATATCCCAATTGTTTCAGATGCGAATAGATCAATCTAAGACGATCAATATGCAACACTATTGTACCAATTGATAAAAATTAGATATAGCATGATAACCGAGTAGATGTTTTAATATTCAATCAGTCATGTTTCCCTGTTTAGTTCGGATAATCAAAGTTCGACTATAAGTTCTTGTTTGTCGTCATTTCAAATTACAATAATTTTTTTTCGTGATCAATGAAATATTAAGATCAATGATATATTGAAAGATACAAATGTCTCGTAGGAAATTCGAAATGTTATAAGTAGGAGGTTGGTTATGATGAGTGCTTCGATGTAGCGCGTGCGTTGGGAAAAAAGTAGGAGGTGCTTGATTAGCGATTATTGAATTAGCGGTCCCTCTTACCAGTGAAGAGACTCTGACATTATTACACCAGACATAATTCCTAATGTCTAGCTCCGTTTCGTTGTAACTTTCCCTGTACAAGGCACAGAAAAATGCTAGCTATAACAACTTACAGATATAATTGATCATATTTGTGGGGGAAAAAATGTTATCACCATTATTTATAGCATTGAAAGAAATGTTTACAGTGATAAATATTTTATTTGTAGCTTCTAAATCAGAACTTAAGTATTATATAAACGCACTAGAGCAAAACACTCGTTATTTTACACTAGGTTTACGGGACACTAAAAATCGCTATTATATGTTACTTTATAAACATAACAAAAATGCATGTATCGAAACTTTTAGATGTATTCATATATGTATACCTAAAAAAAATAAACTTAAATAATTCCTCATGGATGCATCTTTACAATGCCAATAATCGTATATGAAAAATATAACCCGTCATTTTGATGGGTCCCGTAAACCTAGTGTTAAAGACGTCTTTGAAGGAAATCTTTTTTTATTACCTCCAAATCACACAGCCTCGAAACCACGCAAACGTCTTTTTACCACTTTCCTTTTCTTCTAGTATAAGTGGGTCTAATTAGGAGTATAAGGAGTATAAAGTATGGAGTATAAAGGGGTTTCTCATTTGTGTATTATTTCTCTATTGTTGACAAAACGTTGAGCTAACAAAACTCTTGCACACGAGCATATCTATTGTGCAACTAAATATTGTACAATTCTAGGTAAATAATGCTTATACGAAATGACGTTACACGCTTATCGAACAGGATCAAAAAAATCAGATTTTCAATGGCAACGCTTATCGACCGGAACCCGGCTATTCGGATTGAAACTAGTGCTTATACATACAGTCTTACGCGACAACCGAACAGAGCCGGTACCAGCGACAGGTTTTCATTCCACTAAGCCGTTAAAGAGTATGTAGCAGACTTGGCTACGGCCGGTAGGTAAAGCGTTAATATGTACTATTCCCGACAGCCAAAGTGGTACTCGAGACGACACAAGGGCAAGGGGCGCGAACTTCACAGACACACGATGCGATACACCTGGAGTAGTAGTTGTAATCTTCTCAGCGAATAGTGAGTCAGTGAGGAGCGCGTGACTGAACTGTGTACGCCTGACCAATCGGACAGTTTATTTGCGAATTCCTTTCGAATTCCTTCCAAGTCCCACTTCGACTGTCGTGAATGGTATATGTACAGGATGTTCACGTTATTGCTAAACAGCGTTTCTCTTGCAATTGATAAATATTAGAAAATAATGCGAGAGGAAAGAGCAATACTGTTTTTTACCAGAAAACGGAATTTGCCGTACGTAATTCTTTTGTGTTTCCACTATTATTGTACAGATGAAGGTGACCTTCATTTTTTAATGGAATGCTTATATATCTTTATATCAAATGAAAGCGTGTGCAAAGACAAATTCATTCGTATGCGACGCAATGACCTTTGAGGTCATACAAGGTCAGAGATGGAAGAAGTATTTTGAACATTTCGTACGCAATATTTCGTGAAGACATTGTTTACAATATATCGCTCGGAGATGTAAACGACTTGACAAGCAGAATAACGCAATTATTTGCATTAATATCTCGGACAACATTAGAAGAAGCTACCAATAATGTAATTAATCGAGCCGAGATATGCATTCGTGCTCAAGAAGGACATATTGAACAATTACCGCAGTCTCGTCAACAAAATAAACTTGTCAACGTATCAGTACGAAATATTCAAAATGTTTCTTCCATTTCTGACCTTGTACGACCTAGAAGGTCATTGTGTCGTATACGAATGAATTTGTCTTGACGCACACCTTTGTATGATATAAAAAAATACATAGCATTACATTCAAAAAATTTAAGGTGACCTTGTTTTATAAAAAAATTGTGCAACCACAAAAAGATTAAATACAACCTTTCTAAAGGCTGCAAAAAACAGTATCACTTTATCCCCTCCTTTTTTTTGTGATATTTATTATTTGCGAGAAAAACATTGGTTAATAGTAGCGTGAACACTGTAGTTTACAAAGTTCTCGAACATATTTAATGACTTTAAAAACATAAAAATTATTCCAAAATTTTACGAGACACTTTTAAAATCCCAATGGAACAAAATATTAACTAAATTTTGTGAAGTCACAGACGACCAACCTTGGTACATATTCAAAACGCCTGGTATAGTATGTGTGTACAGTTAATTTTATTGTAAATTATTGAAGATACAAACAAGCTTTTCTATTGACATTAAATGGTATAAGAGGCTAAATATTTTAATGGTAGTAAATTCATTTTATACTATTAATTTAATAGTTACGATAACCTTATTTCGATTGTTAAGATGCACTATATTCTTTCTGTAAAATCACTTAATGTTGCTTTTGACAACAAATTCAATAACGTATAGCACAGAGTTACACTTACGATTAACAAGAATTAATTGTTGAAAATGTCAACTAATTAAATTGATTGATTTAATCGACTAATCGTAAATTGTTGATTTACAATACTCATCGTGAAATATTAATTAAAAATTGAAATTAAATTGAAATTCTATTTGACGCAGAATGTACCAATACATAATAACAGAATTCTACTTATATTACAATAATAATGTATAATAATACTGCACAAAAGCTCGCATACCTTTTTATAGGAAAGTTAAAAAATATATGTATATCACCAAAAAATATTGAAAAAAATTCAACGAAAGGTAAATAAAGAAGCGTTGCATAATAATTTTTATGCTTAATTTTAATTTGGAAAATATGTGATGAAATCTGTGAATCATTATATTTGATAGCAGCGTTCTCAAATATTTATATCACAGTGAACAGAATAGTGAATCGTTAATCCGCATATCCATTAGTTAACTAATTTAGTCATCAATATAATCGGTAATCAAATACTTATTTTAATTAACTGCGGTTATGTGTCAGTTAAATTAAAATATTAACCATTCGTTTCAATCATATTCAAATAATTCAATCGTAATCGTTAGTCACAAATTACACTAAATATTGCTCATATCTGATACAAAAGATTCAATTAATGTTGAATAGTTTTCGAATTATTATTGGAATGATCTTGTGAACAAATTATTGGATGGTTGCAAAAGTTCGCGTATGACTGTCAGGGACGTCGATACTTTCTTTCACGAAAAACCACGCTACTTTCACGGGAAAGAGATACGCCAGATTGTAAAACGTTGGAAGATAATTATAAAAAATGCTGGTGACTACATTTGTAATTGATATAAAAAAAAAACTGTTATTTTAAAACGTGACCGCTTGTTAATTTTCAAGCGGGATACAAACGTTTGTAATCATCTAATGCAGCGGTGCCCAGCGTAGGGGCCCCTTACGCGCTTGCTTCCCCTTCCTACTGTCAGTTTGTACAGGCGCAGTGTGTTCTCATCCCGCCGACCAAGAAATCGAGTAACCGACCCGCGCGTCATAGAACAATCGACGATCGTCTTTCTAACGCGGGAAGCGGGCATATTGGTAATCGGTTCGACGCGTCTCGTTGCTATGGAAACGGCGAACGGTGGTGCCGAGCCGAGTTTCGATTGCTCTTTTTAAACTGCTTAGGCGCAAACCGCCATTGATACTGCTGTTTTTAATTTGAATGATTAAAAATAAAGTGTATACCTAGGTCTCTTTTTAAACGACTAACTTATGCACAGTATTTTTATTGCGTATTAAACGCAAAAAGTGTGGGAAACAAACGATGTGCAGAGTTTTACAAAATTAAAGTTAAAATATCTCCTAAATTAATAACTCCTCAACGTATATGGGTACAATTTTTAAAAGGGAATGAAACTGCATTAATCATAAAGTTTTTCATATCTACAAAAATAATGGATATATTTAAGTACTAAACTTTACTAGACTATGCTGTGTAATATAATTATACACAACAATAATAAAGGATGTTCATTCAAACATACAAGGTTCGATCAGAAAATTCGAGGACGTAATGTGTCAAGTATGGCAAATATAACTTTTGGATCTAGGGTATGGTAGCACAATTTTCTTTATAGTTGAGTTATCCTTGGTTTTCGAAATCATGTCCTACAGATTCAGGAATTTGAAATAACCGATTTTATAAAGCAGAAAACTCGCATTTCTTCTTATAAACTTGGAAAACATGGAGTTGGCAAAACATTTTTGGAGATACTGCTATAAATCGTCAATAGGAAAAGGGAACAAATGTATCAGAAAAGGCATAGCTCTTATCACCATGCTGCAAACGGCACTTCTCATTCAAGAATTTCTGACCAGAAACTTGTTTGCTGTAGTTCTGCAACCACCATGCCCCCCTGATTTGTTTTCATCTGACTTTCCTTTTTTTCTGATTTCGAAACAACTACGAAGAATGGTAATCTTGACATTAATTCATAGGTACTTGTTTGTTCTTTTTTTCACCGAATTCTGACCCTTTCCAAAATTTCGAGTGTATTTCGAGTGGAAATTACTTTCCATATTTTTGTTATTAGCTACGTATTTCCAATTAAGGATGGAATTGCACTCGAGCTATAGGTACTTACGAATTCAACTAGATTCTAATTTCACTTCATGAGATTCCAATATTATCTGATTCTACGATTCTACTATTACGTGATTATTAGAATTCTACTCGAACTTGCAAAGTTTGAGAACGCATAATGCGAGTTTTACAAAATCGAACCTCGAGGAAGCGTACTATAAACATTATATGAAACCTATACAAAACTTGTCAGAGATTGAATATGTATGCAAGAAACAATCGCTTAATTTTCTCAAAGTGCTTATAAAACATCCGAACTTATCCCGTTTAGGTTTCAGTCTATTTGATACAAAATATCGTATTATTTCTTTGCTGTATTAAATAAAGTGTTTAGATGCACTCCAATCTTAGACTTAATGTTTATCCCAACCGCAATTTCAATTTACTTACTGTACGTACATGTAAGTATGCACATATTCAATATCACGTTTCTGCATTAAGTGCACACTCTTTGTCATCATAAACATGATGAAATTATGTATAACTTTCGCTCGACGAATACAAGATTTACCTTGAGAAACATTTTTACATTGGTCATCGCTGAATATCATGCGAGCACCTTAGTTGACAAGTGAATCGAGTCCCTTTTCTTAATATAGTAGAAATTGGACTTCCGTGTAATATCGTACAAAAAATTAAATAGACAATGTAACTTGATTGTAATCAGATAAAGTGAAAGAATAGTAATTATGTAATTATAACTTAACATAAAATCCATATTTTTTTTCAATAGTAAACAAACAGTAAGATAACGAATAATGTAGCGCCATTATTGCACTGAATTGTGACAATACTTTTTTGTGAGAAAGCGACTCACGCCATATGGCGTGCTGCAGATTCAATACATCCAAAATCTGAATCATTCGCTAAAATGAATGTCCTGGTATTAAGAACTTCTGTTCTATAACCTTCGCTGCAATATCATCGCTTTGCGCTAATTTTAACACAGACAAAGCTATTTTTATATTACGATTTTGTCCAGTACAAGAATCACTATAAATCTTATCTTTATTACCAGCAGCAAATTTAATACGTTTAACTAAACATGATGCTATTTCTTGCGATCCTCTGGATGCTAATGTTTCATCCCAAACATAAAAGTATCCTTTATTTTCACGTAAGCCGCGAATATCGAGATTATAACAATACATATTTCTCTTGTAATACGAATCAAAAACTGTTCATATTGGAAATGGCAATGCTTTCTGTAAATCGATACTACATACATAAATATTATTTGAACACTTTGCATTTTCTATATCCTCTTTCATAGATTTACGTGCTACTTCTACTTTTCGTAAATGTAACTCATGTTCATCTTCAAGTTTTTCAATATCTTCTTGATCACTACTTTCTTGCATCTAGTTTAATTTTATATTCATCACATCTCTTGCATGTATCTTTCCGTGGTGCTTTAAAATTGTAGATTGAAACGTGTATTAAAAAGATGTCGATACATGTGCTCTTTGACTGGTAGTATGTTTAATTCAGAGCATTTTTCTTTATACAACATATACATTTTTCGAATATTGAGATTTTCATTTGGATACTGTCGGTTTGGATTGTGTTCACAGACAGGAAAACTTTGAATATGATCACAAACATTTTGAATAGCATCTTCGCTAAGTTTACGCGGATTTGACTACCTCTATCGTCATTTCCAACAGATTTACCTTCTACATATTTTATTATAGCTCTGTTCAAGCGTCTCTCAACAGTTTTCAAACAATGGTAGAGTCACCGATATTGGGTAAACAATATACGTTACTGCTATTTTTCATACATCTACTTTTATCTCGCGGTCGTCTTCTTTTTATAGGTACGGTTCGTATACATTCACAAAGATATGCATTTTGTGTCTCAAGGGATCTTATTTTCCAAAATTTATAGAAGCGATTCTTCCGTGTTTCTTCATCGACTCTGTCACAATCTTTATTTTCAAACTTTTTCGCAGGAATTATATTATTATTCCGGTTTACGTATTCTGCACCCGAGTTACGAAGTCGTTTTGCAACATTTCTAGCCCAACCGTCACTATTTCTTACTCTTTTCCGACTTTGTGTAGGATTTGCGTTAACCTTATTCATTTCGAGCGGATATAATATATCGCAATGTTACTGATACGGAAGCTAATAAGATACTAAACAGTTCTAGAAGTTAATGTGAACATGAATTACTCTCGTCGGCTTTAATAAATACGAAACGATTGTCGCGTATACATATACCAGTTTCCTCCAATCGAATGTAACAGTAGAGTAAGTTCTGTGGAATAATGGAGTAAGTCCAAGAGATGGACTTATGCCATTATTCGAGATATTTTTACAGTCACTTCATTTATGATGTAAAATTGACTCTTATTTTTGATTAGCATAAAACAAAGTATACACAAGTTAATGTGTTAAATAAAACAAGCATTCTTAATACTTACTGTTTCTGTAAAAAACTCCATTTTTCGTAATTTTGGACTTGTGCCACTTGTCAACTAAGGGGCTCGTGTGTCATCGCATAGCGATAAGAATTGCAAATGTACCTACAATGAACTCGTACTAATTATAGGTTAATGCACTGTACATTTTATTTTGTCTATGTAATCAATCTTGCAGTCAATATTTTAATCTACACGAGTAATTTTATATTTATATTTTATATGAATTCTACCTCATGGCCTGGTTTTCAACAAACAGGTTTAATATACACGAATAGCGACAATAGCTGTCCTCCACACTGATCTTACATGGCAATTATTATAAGCATCAGAATAGTCACGTCTCTTATTTTG
The DNA here is from genome assembly GCA_913789915.3 of Sphecodes monilicornis. Classification (NCBI taxonomy): domain Eukaryota; kingdom Metazoa; phylum Arthropoda; class Insecta; order Hymenoptera; family Halictidae; genus Sphecodes; species Sphecodes monilicornis. The sequence goes on along the minus strand of OU565297.1, from coordinate 21,837,398 downwards.
AAAAATTAACTAGAATAAAATCAAGATTATATTCTTGCAAAAAAAGAGGATTAAGTTCCACAAAAAACACTATTTTCTTTTCATGACTGTAAAAGATATATTTATGTCTTCTTCATTTCTATACTCTGCTCTTTTCAAAAGTATTATTTTTATTTGTTCATTTCCTTTAAATATCTTAATAATTAACAATCAATTTATTTACTATTTAAATTTTTCAAAGAGTTAACGGTGTTTTAAGGTTAAATCAAGTCTTGCAGAAATATAACTATTTCGTTTCTATGAACATTAAACAAAAATAATATTTTCCTTTGAAAGTAAAGAATAGGATGCTTTACCAGTTCTCTGAAGCAAAAGTAATAAATTCTTGCAAACAATTATTCATCTCCATGGAAATTGAAGACCTATTGAATCGAATGTAAGATTATCTTGAAGTAGGTTTTAACCCGCGGATGACAGAACGTGGATCTATTTGGATTCAGAGTTACTAACATTCCATCCAAATTCTAAATTGTTTGCAGCCAGTTCGAATCATTAGCTATTCGCATTAGGCTCGATAAGATCAGAAGTGATCTCAAGCTATCAACATCTAGCTATGGCTGCTACGAATTTGTTAAAAACGATCCACCTTGCGAGGGTTAAACGTACCCATCGTTGCTTGTTACGTTCTTAAATCTTAGCAGACCAATCGCGAACCCCAGTTTCACAAATGATAAGATCTTCGCGTGCTTAATTTTGCGAGATAAAAACTTGTGTCCCGAAAGTACGCGTCATCGTGCAATTCGCGTGTTCTAATCATTTCTATCGATCGCGAAGAAGACACGAGTAGGTACCCGATATAATGAGTCATACTGTAACGGTTTATAGAAGCAGTTACGATCTCTATTGTACAATACTTTCTATTGACTCTGCTGGAATAGTCCTTGAATAAATCGAGACCCCGTTCGTGCTTTTCCTATGAAGGATACCTACGGTCAATCTTCCCCGCAGTTTCCAGGTCTCGCGTTTACCTTTTTTACGGCACTACCGGAAATTTTACTCATTTCACGCCTGTGTAACTCCTGCAAAAACCGGAAATGAGTGAAGTCGTCAAACATCTGCTCGCTAACGAATCAAGAACACGACACTATATGTATCATAGAATAACTCACAGATTTTTACTAAACGTATTGTTACGAACATGGCACGATTAGCACACCTGTTATATCGTCGTTGCCTGGACGACGATATAACAGGGACAAAGGACGAGTCGCTTCAAGAACCTCGTACCGAACGGACGTGTCATGGATAAGTATATTTCCTCTGTTCAATAAAGAGACTCTTGTTTTAGTACAGGACTGTACCTTTATTGTAGCTGCGCCTAAATTACACGGCCGCCCACGTAACATTAGTGTCAGAAGTGTTGTGAACGACGTAGAAATAGGCGACGCTGACGTGTCAAGGCCGAGTTTTAACGTCCCTAACGCTAGTCCGAATGCGGGTGACGGGATTTCGTTGGAGGGTCTCTTTGCTGCTTTGGTTCGGCAGTCGGAACAGAGAGGGGAGCGATTTGCTGTTCAGTCCGAACAGAGAGAGGAGCGGTTTGCTGCCCTGGCAGTGAGGCTGGTGAACCGTATGGACGGCGACCGGGCCATGCTGATGCAACGCTTGGACACCGATCAGGCCAGAATTGATCATTTAGCTACTTCTTTCGAGAATTTCTCCTCTAATTTCGGTAATTGTGTATGAAAGGTCCCACCTCACCGATTTTGATAAAATTTAACATTCTGAACAACTTTTTCCTATACATATAACCGTCGCACAGCCTTAGTTTTTGAGATATTTGCGAAAAACTACAGCTACTTCTACATTGAATTTTGCCTATACGTGCACGTCCGCGCCGTGCGTATGCGAAAGCATGATGCGACCGCTCGTCAACTTTTTCTACAAATGTATAGCGCAATTGTCGAAGGATCTATATGCCGCGTGAACTTTTCAAAACATATGATGACGAAGAATGAGTATGTTACGGTAAATGTGATTAATCCGATGATTATGTATAATTGCCGGTTATTGTATATAACCACCATGAAGTTTGGTCTGGGTTAGGTCCTAAATATTCAAGAATTGGTAAATGTGATGAATTATTGACTATTTAGGACCTAACCCAGACCAAACTTAGTGGTGATTATATACAGGGTGGCCCACATAACTCTGAACAGCTCAATATCTCGAAAACTTTGCCATCGATTTTAAAGTTCTTAGTCTTAAATTGCATGAAACTGAAGGGCCTTTCTGACTACATAAACGTGAAGTGGCCTCCCTTCCCCTTTAACGGGGGAGAGGAGGTACCTTTGTAATTTTAAATGGAACCCCCTATAAAATGTTACATACTTAGATTCTACAGGAAAAAGCAAGTCAATTTTGTCTGAAACATTTTTTGTCAGATACTTCCATGATGAGATATAACAGTTTGAAGTTTCGAGTTGTAGGTACTTGAAGCGCTCGGAAATAGCGTTATGGAATTATACGCGCTCGAGTCCTTTGCTTATTCGTGAAGAAATAAAATGTACTTTAAATTAAATGTTCAAAATGTCCACCACGGGCTTGTAAACATTTATTTACTCGAAACATCAAAGTTGTTCTAACATTTTTTAACATTTCGGGAGTCACTGAAGCGCAAGCGTCACGTATTCTTTGTTTCATATCCTCTTTTGTCGTCGGTGGTTCAAACATAACTTTGTCCGTTACATATCCCCATAAGAAAAAATCTGATGGTGTTAGATCGGGGGATCGAGGAGGACATTGACGAGGTCCCCCACGACCTATCCATTTGTTCCCAATTTTTTCGTTCAAAAATTTCCTGGTGATGATTGCAAAATGTGGAGGAGCGCCGTCTGGTTGGAACCACATTTCTCTTCTAACGTGCAGTGGCACATCTTCCAAAAGCGCAGGCAAATGATTTTTTAATAAATCACAATAACTTGCAGATGTTACAGTTTCTTGAAAAAAATAAGGTCCAATCGCAAAATCTTCTATTAGGCCACACCAAACATTTAAAGACCATCGATGTTGAAAGGGAACACATCGCATCCAATTTGGGTTTTCCACGGCACAATAATGCAGATTATGTCTATTTACATGCCCTGAATTCATAAAAGTGGCCTCATCGGAAAAAAGTATTCTGCACAAAAAGTCATTTTCCACAACACCCTGCAGCCACTCACAAAATCTTACGCGGTGATCGTAATCTGCTATCGAAAGCTCTTGTGATAGAACCATGTGATATGGATGATACTTTTGCCGTTTCAAAATTCGTTGAATCGATGAACGACTAATATGTGATGTTTGTGCAAGCGTACGTTGACTAATATGAGGATTTAATGTAATTGCAGCAAGAATACCGGCACTATTATTTTCATTAGTGACATCTTTAGGTTTATTGCGAGTTTTTTTACACAATTCACCGTGCTCGCGAAGCCGCTTTTCTAAATTATGAAATGTTGCACGACATTTTTTGATCCCATAACGTTCAAAAAATATCACTGCTGTACGCCGATAATTTTTATTGGCATTCACCTAACGTTAATAACATATTCACTTCTGTGTCAAAAGTAGCCATAATCACAATGTTACTGCTTGAATAACAACTCTAAACTGAAAACGTTTTCATAGATAAGTGAGTGAAACTCAAGAATTGTAAATATTATTGTTTGTGTTTCTTCACGAATAAGCAAAGGACTCAAGCGCGTATAATTCCATAACGCTATTTCCGAGCGCTTCAAGTACCTACAACTCGAAACTTCAAACTGTTATATCTCATCATGCAAGTATCTGACAAAAAAATGTTTCAGACAAAATTGACTTGTTTTTTCCGGTAGAATCTAAATACGTAACATTTTATAGGGGGTTCCATTTAAAATTACAAAGGTATCTCCCCTCCCCCGTTAAAGGGGAAGGGAGGCCACTTCACGTTTATGTAGTCAGAAAGGCCCTTCAGTTCCATGCAATTTAAGACTAAGAAATTTAAAATCGATGGCATAGTTTTCGAGATATTGAGCTGTTCAGAGTTATGTGGGCCACCCTGTATATACAAATACACTTGTTATGCATTCATTTTTCAGAATCAAATCATATCAATGTTCTCGCAACGTTATATAGATGGCAACACTAGTTTTGCCATCCAACATGGCCGCAGTCTACCATCCCTCTCCGCTCGCGGCACGACCCCTCTCACCCATAAACCCACTTTATGCTCAGTACTTTAAGTCCGTGGTCCTGCCTTAGACACAGGGATATCATAAGGGCAGCTTAGGACGGTACATATAGTAATCGGCGACGGATCAGGTACTAACGGGAAAAGCGTTGTCTTTGTCTGTCTGTCCATCTGGGGACGAGCGTGGGAGGTAGCCGTCACACCTCCACAATTTGTATTTAAGAGCTCATAGAATACTGAGTACAATAGTATTTCATATTATTGATGTGATAATGATGTAAATACTTGTATTTACAGTATCACAACTGAATAAAAAGTAAATTACTTCCCTTTTAGCACGAAGTGTACAGTCCTTCGTGCAGTTGGAGATAAATATTTCAATCGCGAACGGTTGATTTTTCGGTGAAATATTACCGCAAGATCAAGTATTCGGTAAGGACTTAAATACAAATTACGGAATTATTTCACATTGCACAACGTGATTAAATACAAAATGCCATGATATTCATCAACTAATTTATGGAATCAATAAAAAAATTTTGTAATGACATATGTAATAATCGAATACAATACCTAAATACATTTCGCATTTGAAAAAAAGAAATTACAAGTTGATAATGTATTTGTTATTCTATCATTTTCTGAAATTCTTTTTGCCCATTACAGTATTTACATGTCACTGAATGTATCATAGCATAGAAAATTAACTGCATATACTCGTACCTAAACTATTTGTGAGTAACCAAAAAATTTGTGATTAATTGAGAACATGAATATAGTTGAATTTTTCTTATTTAAGAACAAAAACATTTTACACTATAGGAAAACAGGATGAATGAAATTAAAAAGTCATATTTAGTATTGAATTTATTAATTAAATCATTTGCAACACATTTAATCCACGAAGTGAGTGGATCATTCATCATCGCGAAATTCGAGTTCCGAATTACATCAACGGTCAACATTGACTGTACTTTTACTACCCCACGCGTTATAGTATCATAATACCGTATAGTATCATAAACATACCAATCCCTTCAAATCTTAATGATTGGACCTTTGGAAATAAAATATGGGAATGAAAATAATATTAAACCTTGATATGATATATCAGAATAATTAAAGATCACGCATAAAAGTAGTATATGCTCGGACCTTACGCAACAAAAAAAACCTCAAAAACTGGACATCCTATGAGAAATACTCTTAAGTGAACAATTTTCCCCGTTTTATAGCTTATTGCTGCAACGTTAGCCAATATTTCTGAAGTGTTGTGTCTTTCGTAACCTTGAACAAAGGAAAGTTTTTTATTCAAAATTGTGCATAATTGTATAATAATCCGGAAATAAGGTACAACTACTAACGATAATAGAATTGATTACATAAAAATGTATCTAGAATTGTATACGTTAAGAGATATAATTGAATTTTTGGTAACAACACTATATAGGTAAATACAAAATAAGAAATCATTCTAAAAGTGTATAAGTGTAAGAATAATCAGTTTTGCTTCATACTATCGCTTAACCGGACATTGTACTGCTTAATCATTTCGTCTAATTAAGGTTTCACTTCCATAGCTAGCTTCTTCCTGTATCAACAATTCATATTTACCATCACAACTATTGCTACTCGATATCTCGTGTAATCAATGTGATTGTCTGAACACCTACGATAGTGTAGTTCAGATAGGGTATAAAACAATTTTGTTATGTCAATGTTAATATTCGTGCAACTATGTCATAGCTAATTGATTATCTCCCACGAAACGCGATTTTTATAATGTTTTCTGAAAACATTAATGGTCTTTTTCTTTAACGAGTACCGTAGTAAAAGTACATAGTATGCGCTTTATCTGGGTGACTAATACGAAGACTAATCATTTGTACCGATATTAGATACTACGAGACATTGAAATATTCGACGTATTCAGAGAAGAGAAGTTAAATTAAGAAGGAAATGAACAATTGTTGTATAATAATCGCAAAAGTGAATGACGAATTAACTCGTCGTCCCCGGTTAAAAGGTTAACTAGTAATAATAGTTTATAACAACAAAAGAATATTACAAGTTGCATAGCATAAATATATGTATACATTCCAGTGATTATTAAAAAAAATCCCATTCATTTTTCAGATAAGAAAGATCCCGTAATCCGACCTTTAACAGCAAGTAACGATACAAAGCTGAGAGTTTTTATATACATACTCGGTTATCATGTTATTTCGCGAACGAATTCAAAGAACTTGCAGTTGAAATCCAAGTTTTCTCTACTTACTACGAGTAGACCCCAACGTCTTGTTGACGAAGGCGGAAATACCGAGACCGCATTATTCTTCCTGTCTGCCTCGCTCTTCAACTTCGTTCTCGCTTGCGGCCACGAGAGAAGTAGCCTTTCGAAGTCTTACCAGCTACGCTTGCCCACGGTTGTCCTCTTTCTTCCTTTCTGGCCAGGTTCCCTTCGCCCGTTCCTCTTTCTTGCCCTGGCTGAAAGAGCGACCGTGTTCCCCTCTCCAACTCACTCTCTCTTTCTCGGCTTCAGTCAGATATCCCTATTCTCCTTTCACTCTGCCTTCCTCTTGATTACGCGTTCGCACTACACCCGCGGGCCACAATACTGGGTACCCATAACGACGCGTTCTCTCGACACTCGCGGGGATACCGGCTCCCTTCCAGATCTACGAAATATTATTCCCTCAATGCGGTTGCATTCATGGAACCACTGATCAACGACCGAGCTCCCTTTGTCAAGTTAATTTGCGTCCGTCAACTCGAAACCAACTACGGTGCGCGGCGCGGACCAATTTCACGATCGAGATGCGAACACGCGAATTTTGAGACGGACCATGGCTATTGTCACTTTGTAATGAATTATTTTACGCTCGTACAACTCTGGAATTGTATTTATTTTATGTATTAGGTCAGGCATGTCCACAAGTAGCTCACTTGGAGGCAAATTCGAGGGAAACGCCTGCTTCTCCCGCCCGCGCCCGCGCGTCTCGCTCTCCGTGCTGGCCGTAGTCCTCCGAGCTCCTCAGACCCGTGCCTACCGTGGGTCCGAGAGTCGCCCCAACGCACAGTGGTCCCGATCGAGAAATACGGGGACATTTTGGTATAACTTTTAAACTATTAAAGATATCGAAGTGAAATTTGGAGTGAAGAATATTAACAAGAATTCATTTTTAATACTGTAAAATGTAATATACTTTATGTTTATTTAATAGCCTTTCTTGCAATTTTTAAATATGTGTACAAGTATAACAAATTTTAGCGCTTCTTTTTTTAAATAAACAGGTCCAAATTAATTAATTAGTTAATAATACTCTTCTACTTGTTTAACGAATCGCTAGTGGAGTAAACTTGTTTCTGTATTTTCCAGAATCTCCAGGTAAGTTTTTAAAATTCACAAAGTCTATGGTACCTGTATAAAGCGCAAATTAAAATATAAGCAATAATAAATACAATAAGTTTAATTCGTGATCAGTTGAGAGTTATGTGACACAGACTTAAATTAATTATTCTTACCTTCTCTGTTAAAAGTTTTTATTTAATTATTAGTTCCTCAGCCTCTGAGTCCAGAGTTTTAGGTTTATTATTGTTGGACTTTATACGCAAGGAAGATATATATGGATCAGAAGTTAGTAATAATCTATGAAATATATCTTCATTTGGAGCAGTGCGTGAAAATTTTCGGCTTCTATTACTTCTATAATTTTTAAAATCTTTATGTCTCCTCTCTAAGGTCTCTTCAGACAATTGATTTATTTTGTAAATCACCTACGCTTTTTAAAATTCGTTTAGCCGCGTCATCTAGCAAACTTTGTAACTCAACTTTTGCATATTTTTCGGTTACATCTATAGCTTCCTTTGGTGGATAACAATTTTTTTTCCTTTTAATAATGCCGCATACGACGGCCATTGATTGGTTTTGTACAGTATAGCGTCATTTCTAATGGACGTATACTGAAATTTGGACAGGTCTGCTGTTATAAACGTACAAAGAGCTCTCTCTGCTGATAACATTTCTCTTTTATGCATAGAATTTATTTATAATTGCATTCAAATTACAATGTAACGCTCAAACAGTTGCACGATTCACTCTCGTATGGCTTTGTATCAACTGAATGCAGAATGGCAGTGAATATCATTGTTGAAGGTTTATATATATTATAGCATAAACATTTGAAAGTGTGTATCTTCTGAAGAATTTCCTATGATGTCGCTCTATGTCTTGAAAACCTCGCTTCGTGTGGCCAAAGGAATTTTAGTGTAGCATAGTCTCGACGATGAATGCGCCCGTAGCACCTATACGCACAGCGAAGCACGCAGCTTTAAACAATGATAATTTGTAAAAATGGAAGTAGGCGATTCCGATTCTTGCAGGATTATATAAAAGAAAATATGCCGAGAATAGTCCACTTTGTAAAATTCTGGGAATATTCGAGAGTCTAAAGATATTCCATGTGAATTACTAAGAATTTTTAGGATTTTCCCCAATGGAGTCAGCATTAAATTTGTTTTAAATAACAAACAGTAATGCTTAATTGTCAGTGATAATTTGTAATTTAAAGATATACTTTTCATTTAAAAAAAAGTGGTGGAAAAATATTGAAAAGAGTCGTCAGGACATGTTAAAGAAAGGAACCAATTTCTTCCATGAAAAATGCTATCTTCAAAACATCCAACTTTAACTGTCGATAACAGTAACAATTTTTATTGCAGTTTATTACTTTTTTCATTTTCGAGATTGCTGGAAATTGAGAAAGCAAAACATATTCAACAGACATCTATGCGAGATAGTTGATTTTTTGGCAAAATGTCCCCATATTTCTGGATCGGAACCACTGTGCGACGCGCCACACGCGGTACATATTGCAAGCGGTAGGCACGGGTCTGAGGAGCTCGGAGGACCTAGTCCGCCACGGGAGCGAGACACGCGGCCGCGAGAAGTAGGCGTCTCCCTCGAATTTGCCTCCAAGTGAGCTACTTCTGGACATGCCTGTATTTCGTCGTTCAGAATATTCGACGGTTCGCTCATAGGGAGCACGCTGTGTCGTATGTTGCGTTCACATTCTCTAGCTGTTTTCTTTTGTTTGTTACAATTTAGGTATTGCGGAATAAATAAACTCTATGTGTTCCGCATATTTTAGTGAAAATGGTTTTACAACTGTGATTCAAAATGCAACCTATTGATTGAGGAAGCTTATTACGATAATATTATTTCTGCAGATACATGTGAATTGATTTATCTGATAAGGAATGCAATGGAAAACTCTCTAATTTGAAAACAGGCGAATTGTTACTTTTCTTGAAGAGAGATCCTGCTAAATCAAGAAACGAGCTTGCAAAACAGTTGGAGATAGACAAAATTACTACTTGTAACCGATTAAAACAATTTGGCAAGATGCACAAATTTTCCGATACAAAAAGTAGTAAAACTATTAAAAACTGGTAAAAATAGTTTTTTCAACTCATTACTACTTCTGGGCATGCCCGTTTGCATAACATGCTAAATAATGTCCACAATATTCACTTAGACAAAATTCTACGAACACAAATGTAAATTTTTTTCTTACTCAAACAGGACAAAATAATAGCACATGCACAAAAAATCTACGCTTCTATATTGTGTATGAGCTACTGAATAACAAGTATCGAACATTAAACATATGTAGAAAATGTGTCATAACATGTTGTGATTTACATTTGTTAAAAATGACAATAGATTAATATTAATAAATGATTATATAAATATTAATAAAACTGAGACGTGGAAAGTAAGTAAATATTCGTGAAATACATACCATATCGAAACGAAAAAATGAACACAAATGTCAAAAGTCACAAACGGAAATCTTACAGTTGTAATGGATTTATTGAAAGATCCAAAATTTATGGAAAAAAGAGTTCTGGATGTTTGCAGATCTTATCTGCTCGCGAAAAAACGGGCAAAAATACGAACGTTATCAAATTCAGTGACTACGACACAGAGCCAATGGAAGCAGTCATATGACGGCAAGTGACCAATTATGGTTAATTATTCAAAAGCACGATCAAAGCGATATTAAGAAAATGAATCTTATTAAAAGACATTAAAAAGGTATCGTAATTTGTGTTGATGATATTTTAATCTATTGATGCAATTATTTTCCTGAATTGTTTACCATTCTTAAAATGTTTCAAACAAACCTTATTCCATTTCCGAGGGTTGTGGTGGGGGGGGGGGGGGGGGGAAGTAAATTTATGTAATTAGTCGGTTCTGTATGTAGATGGACGCTTTCTGTAGAAGGGTCGCGTGAAGGTTAATTTTACCTTTATAAATAGACTAATATGTCTCTATAATAGGGAATTGTTGAAATGGTCGATTAATATATTAAAATTACATGATTACATTTAAGAAAATATAATACAAAATGTACTTCCTCTACGAAAGAAAACAAGTTACATTTGAAACGCTACTCGAATAATAGATAAACAATTCAGTGAGATAGCTGTATTTATAACTTAAAATTTGTTCTGCATACATTTTTTTATATTTTTGCGGAAAGTATTATAAAATAAGTTTGGAGAGAAGTAAAAGAAAAACCACTGTAGAAACGTAACATTTCGATCGATGCATGTCGTATTTTTTTCAAGATACACGTGGAACTACAATTCATATTGCCATCGCTAGCAATCAATAACGTGTCTATAGTCGTTTGAACCTGTCGCCTAATTATTCATGCGAGTATGTTTCTAGAAAGAAATGTCGATGACTGAAATTTCCTGAAATATGATCTTGAGAGAATTTTTTCATATGGTTTTGTTCGTAAATAATGGTTTACACGATGTAACATTCGCAAATTTCATCTTCTTTCAAATAAGTTAGCAGTTTAAGCCTATATGACACTTCCGTAGTGAATATAGCTGCGCGTAAATAATTAGGCTTCAAGCGTCCATATATGTATATTTTATAAATTCTTTACACAAAGATTGGAGAGGTTTGGCGAATAAAATATTTAGTATAAAATTCTTATAGGATTCTATAACAAGATAGGTTGAACAAAAATGTTACGCACTATGTCTCACTTTATAAATTGGAAAAAGAAAAATGCATGAGGAACATTTTTAATTTATAGATATTAGATATACAATTCGTGCGAATATAAAAATTATGTAAAAATAAACGAACATGAAATACACATATCATATTAATATGTGTACGTGTAACTAAAATTTGGACATTCGGTAATTCTATTAATTATGCTTTGATCTCTTATTAGATTAAAATATCAAAATAATTTAATTTAGAGTCTGCGATACTACATTTATTACCAAAAAGTGTTTTTTTATTAACATTTTAAATTATATTACATCACAGGTTATCTACTGATTTGAAGATTGTTCTTGTGGCATAAATTTGTATCAATGATTGTAATTATTTACACTTGTTAAATTGAAAATATTTCACCTGGAAGCATCAACTTTTCTAAAAGTGGAGTGATTTTACTGCTAAATTAATCTAATTGTTTATTCATATCATTCTTCAAGAATGCAAATAGTGTTAACATATGTATAAATATTGAAAATATGCTCATAAAAATGATTCTTCAAATATATTTGTAACAATTCTTTATATTTTATAGGAAATTGATTTTGTTCTTGTATTGCATGTAAAATGCAATGATACGTAATGATGAAACCAAGAGTAGTGTCTGGTAATCTGGTGATACATATTTCTGCGTTGATACATTTTGGTGGGTGTGACGATTAGTGATGACTAATTGATAGTTAATTATTTCTGGCGAGAAAATATGTATGCAGATAGGAGTATCCTCCCCCGTTTTTCGATTTGTGTACTGTAAATGGTAGACATTCTCACTAAAGGAGGGACAAAATGAATGTACTTTATTTATAATTTTGTTACTTTGCTGTAATCGAGTGTTAATAATACATTAATAATTAATAGGTCAGAAGATATAGTACAGTCACATGTTTATACTTTAATTCCTATAGAACAGTTTATTAAATCTTTTTATATTATTTCTTCTTTTCGATCAAATTCATGAAGTTTTTATTACCTATTTAAATAGAAAGCAAAACAACTAACAACGAGTAAAAATGTTTGATAGAATAGATTGCAGATCGTAGAAAAATTCGTCAGGTATAGTAATAAAATAAAAATTGTTAATGCACTAAACTTCAATCGAAGGAAATTTTGCTGAAGATAAATAAACAAGATAAGATTGCAAGTATGAAGTATCTACTTGAAACACATTCCATTTCCAAGAAATGTTTAATTGATCAATCTACTAATTACAGAAAAATTATTATGACACATCAAGAAATATCTATATTCGTTCTACTAATTTATCAGGTTATCAGATTACTTGATACATCTGACATACACACGTAACACACGAATTTCATCCCGTTCTCAACACATTCGCAGTCGGAACTACAGCGACTAATTACGCCCATTAGTTATCTTACTTTCTCAGGGCATTGTCTTCGAGCATGTACGTTTTGCCTAATTGAATAGTTAGCGATAGTTAAATATTTCAAACGTTATTTCGCTCCATAAATTATCCGGTCTATATTGTGCGTACGGGAGGCACGAATCTCTAATCTAATCTACAGTGCAGAATTTAATGTTACATGCGCGTGCATTAAATTGCTAATTGGCTGACTTTTCGGACACAATTGCTAAACTGTACATGTTCGTGCATAGAATTTGTTTGAACTGATTTATGGTGACTGGAATTCATCAGAATTCTATTACACTGAACGCTTTAAAGCTACCATAATTAAGATAAACCATTTTACTCCATTAATAATAAAACAATTGTGCGTTTTATTAAATGATTCAATTAGTCGTTTAATAATCGTGGCTACAGCGAGAAAGAGACGGACAACCAATCAGACAAAGATTTTACTCCAAAAAACGAATAGACAAAATAATTTATTTTGGAAGTGAATTTTAGATTTAATTAATCATTTCTGTATTATTATTTACAGTTCCCTCGTTGGTGGGTTACACTCCAAATTTTATGAATCCATATATTTCAATTTATTTTACATGCGAAAGAGTGTTACAAATCTTCAACTGACATTACTTTTACATCATATAATAATTTTAAACAATTTCCGTATTTGACATTTCATACTTTTCCATTTTTCACAATGAAAAAGCTGATAATAACAGTTAAATACTAATATAATATTTGCACGTGTAAATTAAACTTAATTTAATCGTATTATTTAAATAGTAATGTTATATTACGAATACAATTGGAACGAGTTTTACGTTGTATTCGCACCAATGGATGTAATAGAAGACTGTGCATAATCTTTATTATTTAATACTAGCCATACCGCGACCGGTTGCATATTTTTTATTTTACAATTATAGAAATTACAATGATGCTTTCATTAAAAATTATTATACAAACTTCTTCATTCAAGCTCGCGTTGTTATAAAAATTGTGAGAAATCTAAATAAACTCAATCTCGTAAGATTTTGTGCCCGGTACGACTAGTATTAAATCCTAAATAATATTTGCAACCTCTTTTTTCCACGAATAACATCGTGTTTTTAGTAATCAATTAACAACATTATTGACATTAACAAAGGCACAACTAATATAATATTTGAATATTATTCATTAATCATTAAAAAGAACTATTAGCTTTCATTAAATTTGTATAGGAAAATATAATCGATAATAAAAGTAATCAATAATATACATGTTTAAGAATAAAACTGTCATTTGTAAATTTGTTAATCAGTATTCTTTTTAGTTGCAATTAATAAATTGAGAACTACGTGTACAGAATAGTTTACCAAACCACAATCGATTAATGAAGTATCAAAGTTTTTCAACCTTAATTATCGTTACCAAATAATTGGGAACAGTTTCAGTGTGGTACACTTTTCAATAAAAAAATTGCCGGAATGTTACTCATATTTCCTTCTCGTGCGATATTTATTCACACAATATTTTGTCGGATTCACATAATGTAGTTATGCATCTTGAATATTACCATCGACAATAATATTAAATTAAAAAAACAATGTGCGCTCGTAACGGTAAAAATAATATCTACTGAAAAAAGGTACTACATACTTTCGTTCGTACATGTACGCGGTCATCATAATTTCTAATAAACATTGTTACGATTACATCGCGAAATGCGAGGGCGGGAATATTCGGAGCAGTTCGACAAACAAACAGCTTAATTATTGGAGAAATTCGTCGCAGCAGTCGGCTGAATTGAACGGAATTGCACGGCTGATTGTCAATCGTACTCGTCCGAGTAACCAAGCGTTGAATTTCAAACTAACAACTCCCTATAGAAGGAAGTACGTAGCATCGTTCAGATTCCCGCTAGGAGTATATACTACCTTTTAATACAATCAACACTTTTTCGCTTCTCCCTTCAATTTTCTCATAATACGGTTGAAAAAAAGTACGACGACGCCCATTACGGTGACTAAATACACTATCAAACAAACACTAAACTTTGCAACTAACGAGATGGTAAAACATTATTTCGTAACGACAACCTTGCTCGACCATCGCATCTAATTAGGTTAGTATAGAATGAAGCATTCGCGTGAAAATAACAGCAGCCAAACGCAGCATCGTTATCCACGAAAATGATGGAACAAATTAAGAGAGACAAATACAGAGTAAAGAAATGATAGAAAACACAGATAAACACGAAACGTATTAAACAACGAATTTTTCAAAACAGCGACACAAGTTGAAATAATGTTAGCAATTATAAAGATTACTAATGTCGATAAACTTACGTTTCTCGTACGACTAATAACATATGGCTTCAGCACTGTTCAACAGCGAGTAAAATAAAACTTCGATACATATTTTTGTTAGACAATAACGCGCGACAATTAAACATTTCAATTTCAAACCATCTTAGTGGCTTTCATTATGACAAAATACTTTCTCAATCATAATTTTTCTATTCCGTGTCGAACAAGACAATAAATCACCTACCGCACGTACCTAACAATAACAAATTTCATCGGTGATCAGTTTCATACGATAAAAAAGAAAATAGAGTTTACACCGCGATAGCGAAAATGACCGGAACAGAAAAAATAACGTCCGCAATCGGAGTCGAATGGCACAATGATTTTTCACAACTCTGAAACCTTGGCTCCTGCAAAAACTGGAAGGATGCTAACCTTCGAATATTCGTGATCGATGAATGCAAACAAATTACCGATGCACTTTCGATAGGTTTTCACCGGAAGTGTCACTTACTTCCCGGCTGTCACGCACACCCGCTAGTTAGTTTCGAGTTCGCGGAAATACTCGGATTCGATGACTCGAAAACATGAACAGATACCACTACTAACAACAATAACACGCACTGAACGACGCTCGGCGCGAGACTGACGACGCGACGTGAACGGTGCACGTAAGCGTGCAGTTTCGGAGCGTCTCAACGTTTACCAATCAGTACAGCGGATTCTTGCGTAGCTACGCGTCCGCGCACGCGCATTTACACTGGAGTCAGGCCCGTTCGCCGATTGCCGAGTCAGTGACAACCAGGGCTGAGGAAAATTTCAAATAGTTTCAGACAAAATACTGAAATACTTCCACAATATGAAAATACTGTTTCATTTAGTGCTTGAATCAAATGCTATTTGAAAATATATACTATTTCATTGAATGCTTTAAACTTGAGCAAATTGATACTATTTACTATTTACACTCGACTATGACATAATACCATTTACTATTTCTATTCGATTGTAGGAAATAGGGAATTATATCGAAAAATTTGTTCTGTTTAAAGCGAATAACGTAAATCCGTAACTTGTATTAATTGCTTTGGAATATTTTCGGTTATTCGTAAACAAAATAAATGTATTTTATCGATAAAACTCTACCTACGCGTTAATGTTAAAAAGTGCTTATTTTAATAATATTATTTGAAATAGAAACTGATGGAAATATTATTATTTGAAATACTTCTACCTTATATTTCAACGAAATACTCATTTCACAATAGTATTTGTACGAGTTGGGATTGAAACACATATTTGAAATAACTATTTCTTCGTGTAACTACTATTTCAAAAAAGTGTATCTTGTGTCACTCGAAATAATAAAAATATTAATTTCCATTTATTTATTTCAAAAATCTATTTTTCCGCAGCGTTTGCGACAACTTAATCGGACGATAAGTGACATCGGAGAATAGCCTCTACGTATTTCACAGTAACATTGTTTCTATGGAACAATTTCAGGGATCATTTCTTACTTGTTTAACACTCGGATAGTGAATCTTTTTAACAATTTATACAACTGCTACGTATGTACAGTATCTACTGTGTAAAAGTCTTACAATTAGACCACTTACATTACGCTGCACATCTTCGCCAGTTAAAGAACGTACTCACAGTTAGGCTATGCATATACATATATTTTATTATACTAATATCATAGCATAGCATATCATATAACATTATAATCTTATAAATTTCGTAAAAACTTTAATATTTTGTATGGTCACGGCCACGTTTTGCCTTAGTTACAGCGTCAACTTTTTTTCGTACATCATTTATATAATTTATTGATAACTCCGACTGAAAACAGTTCATCGGCATCTTTTGGTTGATTTTCTCCTCGTACTTTGTTCAAATAATCCTAAACATATTCATTAATATTTAAATCGGAACTTTGAGGTGTCCAGCTCATAAATCCTTCGCTACATTTTCCAAGAAATACAGGAAAATGTGTATTTTTATAGACCAGGTATGCCACAACGAAATATCAGATTTATTCAAATATAAAACAATCTTTATGCTATGGCCTAAGCCATTTTTCAATATACGTATATGAGAATGCTTATATAGCTTTATACCAATTTGATACCTTTATTTATCAACACTTTCCATCAAATTTTCCTAGATATCTTTCAATAGGTGTTAATAGGACATGCAAACTTTTCAATTAATCATTCAAAAATGAGAAGTTAACTGGCAATTTCTATGCTCTGACAATGAGCGAAAATAGAACCAAGCACCGTTATCCGTGTATGTATTTACTATACACTATACACACATACATAATGCTCCCTTGAACAACGCGAATTGTTTTCTAAACTTTTGACATTCATTTCAAATCAATTTACATATTAACTATCCCTTTGCAATAGCATATAACATAAAAAATAAGAAAATTAAAATTTATAATATAATTTTTTTTATTTTTCAAAAGTATAAAACCTTAAAAATATTTCTTCAAAATTTCATGTTTAAACTTATTGAAATGACAAAGTTATGATGATTCCAAGAGGATGGTGTCAATATGTACAAAACTATACGCGTTTTTTTCGAAACGTACTCTTTTCACCTGACGTGAACAAAATCTCAAAAACTATTGGTCTGAAACTCTGACAAAATATTTCGCGTACTACTAGCTTTTGCCGGTACCAAAATTATAACTTTATGTTGAATTTATCATACATTTTATTAAACAATTACTGAAAAAGAATGAAATTTGGGAATATAGAATTTAAGCGTTCGTCATTTTGCCAGCTTCCAAAATAAATGATTTATTTTGGTAAGGGCGATACCGATAAACATACCGACTAAGAATCATCTTGATCTTTTTGTTTTAGTCCTCTCGGAGATTTCTAATCATCTATGCCAGCAAGATACGATTTTTGAACACATAGTTATTGCAGGCGAGATAGAACAAAGAAACAAGTGATTAAAACTATATAAAAGTTTGTTTTGTATGACGAAAGATAGTACCATCATTTTGAAGAAAATTCATGAAGATTTTTAATTTTTCAGCCTTCATATAAGATTGCTCCGTTAATCACGTGTATTATAATTTATTTTGCAGCTATAGTGATTACAACTCATTTGTCTTTCATAATTTTCTAGAAGAAGAAGAAGAGAATTTTTTGGATTTAAAAAACTTAATGACATACGTATTTAACAGATTTAATAGATCTTGCAAGGCAAGCGGTTAAATAATAAAAGTTATAAGGTCACACCCTTCAGACTGACCTATTAGAGTAGTGTTTTCCAACCTTTTTTGTGCCATACCCCACTTGAGCCTTCCTAAAATTCTTATGCCCCCCCCCCCCACATGTAAAATTAAATTGTTCGTTGAAGTAACTTAAATGGTAGGTTTCAGGACGAAGTCACTAGGGAATTGTAGAGGAAACGCAGTAAGTAAATTTTCAAAACATAATGGAGAACTAAAATTCAAGTACGAAGAAATGTTAATGAAAGATTTTTCTATAATATTTTAGTTAGTAGTAATTATTTATTATTATATTTAGTGAGATCCTTGCTCTTGATGCTCGATGCAAAGAGATTTTATGTCAAGTTCCAATTTAGTTAACTTCAGTCCCAAGTCTCCCCGTTGTGTTATGTCCAGCCGATTTCTTCTTTTTAGCAGCAAATCACTTATGGCACTAAATCCATATTCAGCTAAATATGAAGATGAAAAGATATTTGGTTCCTGTTTCGTCACAAAGCCATGCCACCGCTCCTTTTATATTAAATAAAGTTTTAATTGACTCATCATTTTGCATTTCTACGATTCTTCTTGGTACCGCATATTTGAAATATCAGACAAGTCGACTAACATTGGCTGCATCATCCAACTTGGAAAATCAATTTGTATCAAATCAGAAAATCTTTCTTTTAAATCAGCCGATAGAATTTTCAGATGATCGACAATAATCACATTTTTGGAGCCAATGAAACTTTTCAAAATTTTTGCTTCCAAGATATTTCTGACATAATTCAATAAAGGTAATGAAACAAGAGTTTTATTTGTTCCTTGAAGTTCCTTGAATTTAATATATTTATTTTTTCAAAAATATCGGCTAAATAACTCACGAATGCTTTACCATCGATCGTTAACAGATACTTAATATCAGGTTTGTCACTTAAAAAATCACTGAGAGTATCACGTAGCTGCATAAATCTTTTCAAGCAGTTCCCGTTTGAAGCCATCTTATTTCAGTGTGAAGTAAAAATCTCACGTGATCTGCATTTTGATCTTCACAAAATCACGACTAACTATGTAATCTCCGGGTTTTCTTTTGTCCGGGCTCGCTAATGCTACGGCCGCCACACTGTTAAACTCTGAACGAGTCCATTTTCGAATTGCCCCCCTGTAGGGCGTGGGCCTCGCGTTGAGAAACACTGTTCTAGAGGTTTTAGACGTCGCTCGTTTCCTATTCAAAAGTTATGAACAAAAATATATTGATGCTACTACATTGCAATTTGCCGGTACATATACATATCTATTATGTGACCTTGGTTTTGACACATGTTATCAAGGACACTCTCTGAAATTTTGATTTGGTATGAGTAGTGGTTAGGGACGGGAGGTGGCGGGAAAGGCCGGCCATTGAGCTAACCCGCCTACGCCTGCAATGTTCACATTTTGCATCGATTTTTGTATGTATGGTATTAACATATGTTGTCAAGATTACCCTTTTGTGTGACGTGTTATGACTTATGGTAGTTATGCCTCAATTGAGGTACATACTCGGAACTATGTATATACAAGGTGTCCCGAAAAGTATGATCGTAACCGAAAGAGATGATTCCTGAGGTGGTTTCAAACAATTTTCTCTTTCACCAATTTGCGCAAAAACGCTTTGTTTTCGTGTTATTAACGAAAAATACGGATCAATCAGAGCGCGGCAACAGCAACGCATGCTCAGCGGGACCTGTCGCCGAGCCAGGTTCATCCGCGTTCAGATTGGACAGTGCTTTTAGTTAATAACTCGAAAAAGTCTTTCGTGTTAAGAATCATCTCAAGGATTACCCGTTTCAGTTACGTTATATCGGTCTTATCAGATCTCCATTTCTGTATATTAATATTCTGGTAAATGATTTTGCATAACTGGTACTGTTGCGGATCGCAATAACGAGGAACGGCGCGTGCCGAAACGCCCGTACAGCGGCTTAGGCCGCGCGATTTACAACTCGACAGCAGACACAGAAACCCTACGGACTGGTACCGAATTTTTATAATTTACAGCTTTTTAGGGCCACCGAGACCCTACCATAAAACAGCCGGACACCACGCGCGACAGGACAGAAACAGCGACGAACGCAACCATAAATTTAGACATCGACAAGACAAGACAAGCTTCCTGACAGTTTACCACTCCGATTTCCAAACTTCCCAAGAAACACCCACGACCAATTAAAAAACGCAACATTCCACCATCTATATCGACAACCGACCAATGACGACACAACCGAGGTGACGTTAGACGAAACGTAACGAGACGCATCAGATCCTCTTAAAATCTCGAGCAAAACACTTTGAAATCGCTAACATCGCTCAATACAAACCAGTACCGAATTCGGAACGCACTCTGTATATATTGAACTTTAAATAAATTGTGATTAGTGTACATAGTACACCGTGTGTACAAATCAATCGAACAAGGTGCTCAGTGACTAATACTCATTGAGAGAAGGCGCAGTCATCATAATCCTGCTTCCTTCGTATACAGGTACTATCCCACGACGAATTTGTTTCGGCTTTAATCTCTTTTATTCCAACTTTACTTCCAAATATTGGGTTATAATCAATGGTCCCCTTCAAATATCTTAGTATTTTTTTCAAACCTGTCATATGTAAAATTTTTGGATTCTTATTAAATTGTGACAGACTACTCACCGCATAAGAAAAATCTGGCCTCGCATGTACGCTAATATACATTAATCTCCCCATTAATTCTTGATACTCGTAAGCATCATACACTTGACTAGTTTCATGATTATCCAATTTTACGCTTACATCCATAGGCGATGATTACAGTCAGTCATTCCATACATTTGTAGCAGTTTCTCAATATAATTCCTCACATGTACTCTAACTTTTCCTTCTTCTTGCTCGATTTGCAATCCTAAAACATGTTTTGCTTCCCCCAAAACTTTAATATCACTTTTATTTCCTACTTTCTCCATATACTTTTTCTCGTATTCATTGCTGCTTGATTCTACGACCATGTCATCTACATGTACTCCGCAATATAAAAAATTTTCGCTTTCCTGCTTGAAAAATAAACATCCATCTTCTTTGCATTGATTAGATCCAACTTCTAATAATACCTTTATAAGAATATGATTCCTGATCTTCCAGCTTGCTTCAATCCATAATCCATATACACTCTTCTTTAATCTGCACACATAGTCACCCCCTAGTTCATATCCCTTTGGCATGTCCATATAAATTTCTTCCTCCAAGGTCCAATGTAAAAAAGCAGTTTTAACATCATATTGATTTATCTTCTTCTTTTTCTCCGCACTTATACTAAACAACATTCTCACTGTCTCCGTTCTAATCACTGGTGCGAACGTCTCAGTAAAATATAACCTGGACGCTGTCCACATCCAACTGCCACTAAACATGCTTTATATTTTCTCTCCTTTGTATCATGATTTTCTTTGACACTATACACTCACTTGCATTTTATTATTTTCTTTTCTTTCGGATGTGTCACGATGTCCCAGACTTCTTCCATTGCCCGTTCCCATTTCTTCCAATCTTCCAATTCTTTCGTTTGATTTATATTCTTTGGAATTTCTCCGTACACTATCAACATTGCAGAATGTTTCTCCTTTAATCTTTCTGATCTTTTTAGTTCTCTTCTTTCAGATAAATGTTCTTTTCGCAATTTCATAAATACCTTTGTTGTTCCTTTCCGTCTTCCTTTTGTTCGAATTTGAATTTTCTCTTCTTCATTTTCTTCTTGCACCTCTTCTACTTGATCCTCATTTTCTTGTACATTCTACTCAAGAACCTCATCCGTTGTTGCATCTTCGTAAAAACTGACATCGTTGCCACCATTTTCCTCAACTATCTCATTATTCATTATCATATTTCTTTCAGAATCTAAATCCATAACTGCTAGGTCTTCGTCATTACTATTACCTCCTTTATTTTCTCGTTTCCCATTATTGTTCAACAATTCAGCTCCATTTTTACTTTCATCAAACCTGACGTCACAATCGCTCCTGACTTTTTTTGTTTCAGGTAGATATACTCTGTAAGTATTATGTTTAGCATAACCTATGAAAACTCCTTTAAAGTTTTCCAACTTTTATGTTTTAATCTTATCTTATTTCGCACATATGCAGTACACCCAAATTTCATATATTGTACAGGGTGCCCCACATAACTCTGAACAGCTCAATATCTCAAAAACTATGAAATCGATTTTAAAGTTCTTAGTCTTAAATTGCATGGAACTGAAGGGCCTTTCTGACTACATAAACGTGAAGTGGCCTCCCTTCCCCTTTAACGGGGGAGGGGAGGTACCTTTGTAATTTTAAATGGAACCCCCTATAAAATGTTACATATTTAGATTCTACCGGAAAAAACAAGTCAATTTTGTCTGAAACATTTTTTTGTCAGATACTTGCATGATGAGATATAACAGTTTGAAGTTTCGAGTTGTAGGTACTTGAAGCTCTCGGAAATAGCGTTATGGAATTATACGCGCTTGAGTGCATTGCTTATTCATGAAGAAACACAAACAATAATATTTAAAATTCTTGAGATTGACTCACTTATCTATGAAAACGTTTAGAGTTTAGAGCTGTTATTCAAGCAGTAACATTGTGATTATGGCTACTTTTGACACAGAAGTGAATATATTATTAACGTTAGGTGAATGCCAAAAAAATTATCGGCGTGCAGCAGTGATGTTTTTTGAACGTTATGGGATTAAAAAATGTCATGCAACATTTCATAATTTAGAAAAGCGGCTTCGCGAGCACGGTGGATTGTGTAAAAAAACTCGCAATAAACCTAAAGCTGTCACTAATGAAAATAATAGTGCCAGTATTTTTGCTGCAATTACATTAAATCCTCATATTAGTCAACGTACACTTGCACAAACATCACATATTAGTCGTTCATCGATTCAACGAATTTTGAAACGGCAAAAGTATCATCCATATCGCATGGTTCTATCACAAGAGCTTTCGATAGCAGATTACGATCACCGCGTAAGATTTTGTGAGTGGCTGCAGGGTGTTGTGGATTTCGAACATTCATTCCAGTAATAAATGTGATTATTTACAAGTTCAAGTTCATGGTCGAATTTCTGTTACCGTTGAAATCTGAAATGTTGCTGAAAGTAAGTTCTGCATTAATTAGCAAATTTTAGAGTTCACGGTCGTTTCAAGGTCGTGCTATTAAGCATGGATGAATGCACAATAATGTTTGCTATAACATACAACAACAACAACAAATATGTGTATGTATATAAAGAAACACGAGTGACCATGAAAAAACGATTAAAAAATTACAATTTATAAAAAACGATTCTTCCATCCGATTCGTCTTTTGAAACCATTTGGATTTCGTTAGAAACATTTTTTGTATTTTCAAAGGTAGAGGCGATATTTAGGTGTCCTGTTTTAGACGAAACATCCTATATTTAGACGTGATGGGGCCAGAAGACTTCTAAAAGTTCGAAAACTTAGACAATTCGAAAAGTATTAAAGAGTACTAGACAAGTTTTAGTTTTGTAATATAAAAATGTAATGCATACTTAAATAAAATAATATATTAATATTTTGAAACTTCAAAATCATATTGTTTATTGTTGTTAATAAATTTTTGATTGCCTCGTGGGATTGCTCATGAAAACAGTAACGTGTTTAATTCAATGTTTTTAGTAAATAAAAAAATATATATATAGGAACTGTTGCTTAATAATCTATATGAGAAAAAGAAACACACGATATAATGATAATGTTATGAGATTGCACAATAATCTTTGGATTAGATTTTTAGTTATTACATACAGATCAGACTCAAGACAGACGCGTGATAACACAGACAGAAAACGGCAGACCCTGCTAGAACAGACAAAAGACACGCAGCATTCACACCAACGTACAGGCACACACTACACACAACGCGATCATACCGAGCAACGCTGTAATACCAACTAACGCAGTCATACCAACTAACGCAGGTATACAAACGCATAAAATAAATAACATATAGGGAAACTAATTAACAGTCTTCAACATTTATTTTGGAAAACGTATAAATTTCTGTAATTTGTTCAAATAAGTACATATAAATAGATAATAAAACTTGGAATTGCATGTTTTTCTTCATATCTGCTGTGTTTCATGGTACCGTAAGACAAATCAGTGCCTATATTGTTATTTGGCATTTTTGCTACAACTATTAGTGAAAATATTCATGAGTTTATGGTTATATAACATTTATGTCTTACAATTAGATTGACTTGCCAAATATTTTGGCACCACGTGACAACTGTGACAAGCATGCGTTACCCTATTATTGCAAGACTTTTTTTGTAAGACTAATGTGAGTTGTGGTGTAATGCAATATACATATATCAAGTGGAAGGTAATTACAAAAATTATTGGATTCTAGTCATTATTAGATTGCGGATCTTTATGCAAAATAAAAAGTTTGTGCATCCATTGCAGGATATATTATCTAAATAAAAATGTTTATCTTTCATTAATCATTTTAATATATTGAAAATAATATATTAATACTTCTGAAGTCTTTTAATATTACCACTCTTTTAAGCTGCACCTATACATTTATATCATAAATGCATAAGCTCAGTGGTCTAGTCATTATCGAACTATACGTATAGTATTGGTGATTGCGTAATCACGTGTATTATAGGCCATATTTTTCTCCGAAGCGTGTGTGCTTCTATTATAAAACGAAAAAATCCATGCGTTGCTACCGTTTGGCACGGTCCACAGGTTTCCTCGTTACGAGGCGTGAACTCGAAAATTGTGCTTCCCCAGCAGTGAACGAATTACAGCAATAACGAGCACTGATTAACTTAAAACCCTTTCGCTGGAAATTCAAGAACGCACAGGCGTTTCTGTGTAAAAACATTCTGGTTTGATTTTATAACGACTAGAACTCCTTTCGTGAAAGTTACTATAATTTTCTTTTTAAAACATATAAAAATAGTTTATGTAACACTCAATTGCAATCAGTGATTTTTGAATACATGTACAAAATACAATGAAACTGATAACTTTAATTGAGTTTGATACAATTTACATTATATTTTTAACCGATCGGAAATTATAATTTAGTTCCATTTTTAACAAATGGGAATATACAATAACATAACAATAACATTATATACAGTCGAGGATAAAATTAAATGGGCGTCCTTTAAAATCTAATAACATTTTTTAAATTGGACGAAACGTGTTGACTTTGTTGAGATGTTAAAAGGATTAGTGTAGCGGCCAGCAGCGGGCGATGGTTTATTATAGTGCAATCGCTATTGTGTCCTGGGATCGGTACGCGACTCGTGCAATCTGGCTACGGCATGGGTCTGTCACCGTCTTCTTTGTTAATGCAATTTCCGACCCAGGGCACAAGTCCCTGTTGTAAAACATCTGGGCACCAATAGTTTAGTTTTCTTCGAATCAGCGCGGCTATGCACTCGGGGCCCTAGCGCGGTATCGCTGCCAGATGCCTGGGATTCCCCAAGCTTCGCTTTTCGCAGCTTTTGGGACATGCTGGCAGCGTCGCGAACACCCCTTCTCTTAGCTTGTATGACTATGCATTTTGCAACGCCCGCGACCCTTGCGATTGGTTAAGTCCGTTTCTTGTATCTTGGTTTTAGTTTCCGCCCACCCTAAGTTTCCCTGGAGTGGGGACAAATTTCGTTTTAGGAAGGGAGAACCGAGGAAATAAAAGAGATAACTCGGGCTCTCCCTGGGTGATTTTGTACAAACGCGACTCAGTAACAGCAACCAAAAAATTAGTATCATCTGGTCAACTCGTTGATATATACAGAAGTCTGCAACTTGTTCGATAAATAAAGAGTGTTGGAGTTTCTCCCTTTCGGAAACAGTTCATATCGTAGTTATTTAGTCTTTCCAATCGCGAAGGTTTGGAAAGTGATCCTTCGATCCTAGTAAATTAGCGGGCACCTCGCGGTGCAAATACATTCAAAGCCCGAACGATCATCGAATCAACCGCAGGCGTAAACAATTAGTTTACTAGGTAATGTATAACAAAAAATAATTAAAAATAACCGTTACGCAATAATAATAATTTCGATTGTGAAGTAATACGTCACCCCCAAACACATAATTTCATAGTTATCGTTAAAATTATTCATTATGTTTAAATATCGCGTTAGTTTGAATATCTTGTTCGAATTTCGCGAATATCGCGATCTGTATTCGTTGGTGACCCCTCCGATGTTACTCGTCCCAGGAGTTCGTTAACCCACAATAAATCGAGCAAAAACGGCCTGACTTTTGGTTACCGATAGAAGTCAGCCGATAAACACGGTAAGCCGTTGTGCACCGGTCAAATAATGTTCAAATTAAATTCGTTCGCGATGGTACGGTGAGAGAGAAAGAACAATGCATATACAGGGTGTCCCAAAAATGTCTCGCTTCCTTCAAAGGGGAGGTTCCTGAGGCCATTTGAAGCGACATTTTCCTTTGCAAAAATGGCCATTTCGGCTTTGTTAAGGAGTTATTAACGAAAAACACGGACCAATCAGAGCGCGACCTAGACAGAAGCCGAGCGATGGTGATATACCGCGGTCGAAAGCAAGGAACAAACAAGAGAAGAAAATGTTTCGAGTCAAAGATCTGCGTGTCCCAGAGAGGTGTTGTCGTAGCAGGTAATAAACGAGGAAAGCGCATTGACTTCTTCGTTAAAACGTTTAGCATTTTATTGACCTACTGTACACATTTGGCAACCAGAAGTCAAGGCGCTTTCCTGGTTTATTACCTGCTGGTACACGCGGATCCCCCAGACTCTCTGTTTAGGGGCGGTCGTGGTGTTGAGAGGCCGTTAACCTCGTCAGCTGTCCTAAACTAGTCTTCCTACGATCGCCAGCATGGACGGACGGTTTTTCGTGCACGGGCAGTCGAAACAGTCGATTTAGGTGCATCAAATGTGAACTAGTTGTGCGTGATATTTGGACTTCTGTGAATCATTTGTGCGGATTTCATTCAACATTTGTGGATCCAATGGATATATGTGAATAGTTTTACTGTGATAGTGAATAAATTAACAATGTGGGCCGGATCGTGCAGTGAAAGGACATTGACTCCTTCTGCTCGATAATTTCATAGAGCGAATAATTAAAATGTTCTTGTGAATTTAACGAGTAGGCAGGTTCAGTGTTGCACATAGAATAATTTGTGAATACAGGAATCACTTTCACCTCGCTGGGGCTCTACAGGAGAACCAAGGTAAGCAAGGTTTTCTCAGTATTGACGGTGTTAGAGTGTCCGGTGCTGTTCGTGCCGCGCGCCTTCGGGGCCGTTCGCGACAGTAATATCGCGGGGCAGCGTTCGCTTTAAATAATTTTAATTCTGTCAATTTTAAAGTGTCTGCCTTTTCAAAAATAGATCCGTAAAGAGGAGACTTGGAGCTGTCACCTCATTTATTTTCGAATTTTTAAAAAATTCCCGGCTATAAGAAAATTGCATTTGTTTAAAACATTTTCAAAATAAATGGTGAAGAAACCATTTTTTCCAAATCGAAATATTTTCAATAGATACTTTTATGTGTTCACTATAAGCTCCTAAAAACTCATTTTCCTCAGTACGTTCTAGTGTTATAATTTAATGAAAAAAAGTTCTTTACACGTCTGTAAAACCAACATTTTTTAAGATTTCAAAAAATCCTTCGCGATTCGTTAATAGGTTACTAAAGACTAGAACATATTCAAATTTGAACTATCCGACATAGGACTCGAAAAATTTTCTTCTCTTGTTTGTTCCTTGCTTTCGACCGCGGTGTATCACCATCGCTCGGCTTCTGTCGCGCGCTGCCGTCTCTGCCAATACGCCTCTAGGTCGCGCTCTGATTGGTCCGTGTTTTTCGTTAATAACTCCTTAACAAAGCCGAAACGGCCATTTTTGCAAAGGAAAATGTCGCTTCAAATGGCCTCAGGAACCTTCCCTTTGAAGGAAGCGAGACATTTTTGGGACACCCTGTATACAGACATTGAACCGAGACAGACAGGCAAGAGAGAGAGACAGCGTCGCGTAGCGGATCAGCTGACACTCGCGCGACGTTTGTCTAAGCCTGCCGGTTCTTCGTCACTTGCTCACGAGACGCGCTAGGAGCAACTTGCTCACGAATCGTGCTAACGGTCACTTGCTATCGGGAAGTTCTAACGGGCACCTGCTCCCTAGTTCTTCTGGCTGTCACTGAACTCTTTGATCGCGCTGTTGAATTCTTGTTTCAAGTCTTCGACGGCGAGCTATTGCAACGACCGCTCGAAACTAACTGGCCTCGCTTACGAGATCGTTCCGCTCGGTAAAAGAGAGGAGATAAGCCTAGCGAGTTTTATCGAACTCTGGATTTTCCGAGTTTCGATAATTAAAAGTATTTTTATACATTTTTCACTGCCGTACGACCTTTCGAACCGGGTTGAGCTCGCATACGAGTTCGCTACAGGAAATTCGAATAGCGTTGTACCGGCAATAGTGACACGATCAAGCCGCGGCATCCCCCGGGCTTTGATAACATAAACAGTGCACGGTTGCGATCGCTGCTTAGACCTTT
Organism: Sphecodes monilicornis; assembly: GCA_913789915.3. Taxonomy (NCBI): domain Eukaryota; kingdom Metazoa; phylum Arthropoda; class Insecta; order Hymenoptera; family Halictidae; genus Sphecodes; species Sphecodes monilicornis. The sequence continues at coordinate 21,808,622 of OU565297.1, read as the reverse complement.
CTAACGTGGCTATTGTTTCCCCGCACGACAAGTGTATTTCGGAGTGATTGACACGAGTTACGTGTTCGTTCCCCGAATTCACTGCATGCCATTCAAGAAATATTCTTGCAAGGAACCATGATTACGCTTCCTTACGGCAACCCGTGTTTCACGGAGGACACTCTTTCAGAGAACGTTCTCTGCCATACGCCCTGGCATACGCTTTGACGTCTCAGCGCAGCAGACGAACCGATACTCTGATTGTGATACGGTCAATTCATTATACGCGTTGCGGAATTGATCGGTCCATCCACAGGTCCTGAATCGTAAGGCCCAGACTAGTCACCCTCCACAGACTGAGAGCGTGACGACGAGCTCGGCAGACTCGACCCGTTCAACCGATATAGTTGCACCTGCCATATACACCGTCGCATGTACGACGGAGATAGTATTCCGAGTGGGGATCGCGACTGGTTGAACAACGCTTACGCTATACGCCGTTATTATTGTGCGCAGATAATAATTAGTGCGTGTAAGTGGTGAGTTGGACCACGTTTTCCACCGAGAGAGAGGAAGAGAGGGAGAGAGAGGAAGGGAGAGAGAGGGAGGGAGAGAGAGGGAGAGGGGGAGAGGAAGGGAGAGTGAGGGAGAAGGAGGGAAAGAGAGAGAGGGAGAGAGGGGGAGAGAGAGAGAGAGAGGGAGAGAGATAGAGAGGGAGAGAGAGAGAGAGGGAGGGAGAGAGGGAGAGAGAGAGGGAGAGAGAGAGGGAGAGAGAGAGGGAGAGAGAGAGAGAGGGAGAGAGAGAGGGAGAGAGAGAGAGAGAGGGAGGGAGAGAGGGAGAGAGAGAGGGAGAGAGAGAGGGAGAGAGAGAGAGGGGGAGAGAGAGAGGGAGAGAGAGAAGGAGAGAGAGAGGGAGAGAGAGAGGGAGAGAGAGAGAGAGAGCGAGACCACGCACGCGGACCGCGTGCCAACCAAGGGTTTTTTGATTCAATAAACGGCCCACCATTAGGTGGGTCACTATCAATATAAAACCGCTGTACAAAATTTGCTTTCCCACAAAATTCATATTTCCTCATATTCGAGCCACCGTTAAAAAGTCGTTGAATTGTATTATACAGTCCACCTTTTTAACAGCTACTAAATAAGAAACCAAATTTGTAAGTCCTCTTATTTATTAATATATTTATTACTGTTTTAAACCATATGGTTTATTTAGCAAATACAATTATTTTATATTGTACTTTCAATTAACATATAAGTGGGAGCTTACCTTACTCTTTACAAGACAAACGTACATTATGATACTTTCATGTAAATTATTTTCCTGAGGATCATCGGAATAGTTTGTTTTAGTTTAAATGTGTGCTTTAGAGAAAAATGATACATATCTTATCGAAAGAGTTTTTAACATAATAATTTGCACTATAGATGTGATCTTCATTATCTTGTTAAGTATTAGGCAAAGTATAAAGTATTAATAGAAAAAGACAAGTAATTATTTTCCTTCGTGTATTTTCATATAGATATTATGCCAATTATTATAAAAGAATAATTGTATGTAATACACATACTAAGGTAAAGACTAGTAGTAAAGTATTGATCTTACAAAAATCTCTTTTATGATTCATAAAAATTAGTCGGTAATTGTATAAAAAGAACTTACTTTCTTCTTAGAAATAATCGCAATAATTTATTATAAACATTTCAGCCGAACATATTTTTATCAGTTCTATTATCAGATTTAGTTAAATATTAGATACAACTAGAGGATTCTTACATGAAGACACTTCACCGAAATACATGTAAGACAACTGTTGATAGTAATAGTTATAAAAAATTCAAAGGAAGAGCTATTTTAATACACTTTGATAAACAATTTTTCAATATAGAAAACACTTATCTTATACCTTTACTCAAATTTCATTTTCTATGAATTGCGAAATAAAAATGTTAATTTGCATAATATCAGACCAAATTATTATTGAAATTGGTATTAATTTATCCAACAAGAGTGAAATTAAAAATTTTAGTCATGTTCAATAAATATGTCGTTTTACCTCTAATTTCTTGTGACTAAAATTTTTATAAGAAGTAGAAACTGAACTTCTATGTAATTAACATTCTATAAATCTAGTTACTTAAAATTGGAAGTTTATAAATACACACGGTCTAATTGTTGTTTTTCAATCGGAAAAATACGATACCGTGTTTCTAAAAATGATTCTCGAAGTGCAGAGGACAGTGTAAACTAAATTTCATCAACAGCGTCTTGATGTTTCTGTTTGGCAACATAACAGTATTTGCAAACGATATACAATTTCACCGCGTAACGTCGACATTTTGTGGTAACATCGATCGATCGCCGCACATTCATGTTCCTGACGACTTCTCCGCGAATAAAATATTTAATCGGTCGGACTATGCCACCCACAAGCATAAGTTATAGAAAGGGTCAATAACCTCTCAATCGATTACCTCTGCGGAATATGGTCAGTTATGTATTTATTGTACTACGTTTCTCAAACATGCTGTATCAAACAAAAGACAAATTTTTAAACGCCTTCAAAAGACAGATTGACTCCTCCAATTACAAAATAACACATTAAATTAGATTTTAATTCATAGGACGCATTATTTAAGGACAACAGACGTTCTACAGTATAACATTTCTTCCAATGTTATTTCATGTTTGCATCTGTTTTCCTTTTGTAGCAACTCATAGAAAATTCCACATTAAGAATATTTATTTCTAATAATGTGTTGTAGCATGCGTCGAAATTTCTAGAATGTAACGCAGGGCGTCGAAACATTTCGAAGCTTCTCGAAATTAGGTTGTAGGCGATTACGCGAGGAAGCGACGCGAAGTGCGACGCGAAGTGCGACGCGCGGTAACACCGGCGAACGCTTAACAACCGCGTTGTTGATTCTCGCGGTCGCGGATAACAACGAATAGGTATAAAGTGCGGACTCGCAGAGGCCACGGTCCTTTTGCTGTTTCGAGAGAGAGAGGACGAGGTAAGACCATCGGCCGCTCTCGGAGGGCAAACTCGGCTCCGGCAGGAGAGTTCGGCGATCATACCTGGACGCCTGTCGAACGAGAGAGGACAGAGTAACTCTTGGACGCCTGCGTAAAGAATTAGAATCGCGAAACCGTGCGCGAGTTTACGTGGAACTATAAGATAGCGTAAATCTTACAATTTTCAAATAAAACAAATCCTTGTCCGTTTATGTGATATCCTTGCTCTACCGATAATTTATGTAACTCCTAATCCTGAATAAATCCTGTCTGTCCAGCATTTCCCTGAAAACTTTATTTGCGATGGCTACAGTGTCTTTTACTCTCCAATTCGCCCACATATATCATCTTTTAAAGCTGTACCTACCCACATGTGACAATTGTCAAAAATTGTTATTTAACAGTAGAACATATGTAACGGTCTGGCTTCGCGGCCCGCGATGGTGGACGCGAAGGGTCCCTCCACTGAATGCTCACAGAGCTAGTCCAGGGTACGGAGGAGGGATGTAGGAGCGGAAGAAATAAGAACCGCTCGAGTATGGTCACGAAGAATGCTTTATTCAGTTTCGTGTCGGTCGGTGACGCTCGAACAACCCGCGACGGGAGGCAACCGTCTCGGCTTGGCCGCGGACGGCCCGCGTAACATACGATTGCCTATGGTAGGCGCGCGGTGCCGGTAACGTAGGTGATGGCACGATCGGCGCGAGGCCGCGGTGACGGGCGCGGTCTAGGGCGAAGGCACGCTACAATTGCAAGCCGCAGTATGTACACGATGCAGAGAAGGCGCGGACGCGATACAGGGCGCAGTACGGACGCGATACAGAGCGTATTATGGACGAGACGCGATCGCGATACAGACAAGACGCGGATGCGATATCGGACGCAGCACGAACGCGATACGGACGCGGTACGGTGGAGACGCGGACGCGATACAGAGAAGATGCGGACGCGATACAGGATGCGGCACGGACGCGATTCGGACGCAGTACAGGCGCGGTACAGAAAAAGATGTGGACGCGAGACAGGACGCGATGCGGACGCAAGACAGACGCGATACCGGAAAGATGCGGACGCGGAACGGGACGCGGCAGAGAAGATGCGGACGCGATACAGGACGTAGTACGGACGCGATACAGGAGGTATTACGGACACGATACAGGACGTAGTACGGACGCGGTACAGAGTGTATTACGGACGCGGTACAGAGTGTATTACGGACGCGGTACAGAGTGTATTACGGACGCGGTATAGACGGGCGCGTTACTGGGCGCGGTACCGTGTTGCGACGGGGACTCACGCCTTTGCCGGCTGCCGCTCTTACCCCCTGAAGGACCTGCGGGGCGAAACTGCGACAGACGCCGCCGGACAATGAGCCGGCCGAAGATACGGTGGCCGCGTACGGACTGGCCGCGAAAACGCCGGAGCCCCACGCCCTTTGCCGGCTGCCGCTCTTACCTCCAGAAGGACCTGCGGGGCGAAACTGCGACAGACGCCGCCGGACAGTGAGACGACCGGTCAAAGCGGTGGCCGATTAGCCGTCGGTGGGGAGCCGTGGAGCGCGAGGTGCGTTACGCCTCCATAGTGTAGTCCTGAGAAGGACTGCTCCGGGAGACTCAGACGAAACAGTGATGCGGCCGGGTTTACATACCCGCCGCCGTTTACTTTTCGCCGCGAGAATCCCCTTCGTCGCGGTGGCCCTCTCGCGGCCGCGGCGTGAACTAGGCCGTGGGGGGCCTATATCACCGCCGCTGTATGTTTTCTGCCGCGAGAAGCCTCCTCGTTGCCGTGGCGCAGTTTGGTCTACGCGAAGGGTTGCTTCGTCGCACATATAATGTGTGACGTTGCAGATTTTGCGACGTCACTTTTCCGTTAAATTTCGCGGCCAGAAAGGCAGGTCGTATGGACCGGACCGCCACCTAGCGTACCGAACCAACACTCACGAATCTCGAGAGCGTTTCCCGAGGAAATTCCGCGTAAAACGAAAGAGGAGCGGGTAATTTGAATTGCGCCTGCCGAGTACGGCCAAGTTTCAGGACGCGCCCCGTACACCACCAGCCCCTTTAGAGGTTCCACTGGCTCGCCAAAACGTCCCGTCGATGGGTTAATAAAAGGGCTACCGACGCACACGGGCTGACAAACCCGGAGACGACACAGGCCTCGAACCCCCTCAACACCGGACTTTCTTCGAAGAAGAACTCCACCATGGAGGTCCTGCTGCCGTCTCAACCCGCGGGAACGGGTTCCAAATGCGAGGGTGGTGCAGACGAGCCCTGGGATCGTCTTGGACGCCCCCTGTTTGCCGCGAGGCAATCGTTAACGGAAATTCGGATGTCGTCCAGAGCCAGGTAACATCCGTGGGAATCCACCAATTATCGATTTCCAGTACGAGATCCGCCAATAACAAATTTCGCGTGCGAGATCCGCCAATTAGGGAAACCCAATAATAAGTAGGGTGGGGATTGCCGGGTAGATCGTCGTTATGATCACCGCGAAGGATCACTGTTGTGTCGCCTACCGTATCGATTAGATTAGTGAGCAATTCCTACTACAGTGCGAAAACGAACCGAGCCAGGATACCAGCTCCGGAACACGGTAAGCCGACGAGTGAGCCTTCCCGTTACATATTTCGCGTGATTGTTCGTATTGTTTCGCGTGAGGATGAAACGCTTCTCGTCTCGTCCTCGATTTCGTACGCGCCGAGGCGCTTCTCGCCTCGCGCCAATTGCCGGCGTTTTGAGGAAAACTCGTATTTCGTGTTACTAGTAAAAAGGGAGTTTTCCTCGGAGGAATCGCGTCGAGAGGAGTGAGTGCGGTTCTCTGCGTCGTATCGTGTTCGTTTTGTAGATCGCGAACGTGTATCAACGTGTATCTCGCGTCACCGGGTATAGCGTGCGTAAGAGCGAACGAGATAGAACATCGCGTGCCGTCGCACGCTCGCCGCGTTCCATTCCGGGAATCCACGACAGTCTTACCGAAATTGCGCCGAACATCTGCGTTGCGAATTATTATAAAAGTCCGTGCGTACCGAATATCGTCCATCCGCATTTTCCGGACTTGCGAGAAACTGCCAATCCCGCGTAACGAACTTCCATCTGTTCCGTTATTCTGTATAAAGAGCGCGGGCTCTCGGGTAGCGGCCACGTGGCCGCCACATTGTACAATTTACACCATCTAGTCAATTAAATTCAATTCCGAGAACTATAAACTGTCGTTTCTTGGCCTACGAGACCCTTCCTGCCGTAAGGGCCGTCCCCGTCCTTCCTGCGTCCGGACCTCTGACCCTTCGCGAGCCGCGTTACGTCGCACGAAGCTCGGTAACAGAAATTCTCGTTTCGATTCTACGCGTACGTAAATCATTTCGTTTCGCGTGGTATCTTCGCGATACCTGGCGCCCGAACATCGTCCGTGGGTATTGGTATCGAGCCTTCGAGTCGCGTTTTTTGTGCCGGGTGGACCTCGTCCGTACGGACGGCCGATGCACGGTCTACGCGCCTATAAAATCCCGGAGTTGACCCTTTTCTCGTCCGCGAAAAAGAGGCAACGTCACAAATGATACATTGTCATAATTTCACTGACAATTGAGAATGTTCAACATAGGCATAACACTAAAAGAAATTACTGGCAATCCAAATTAATTAAAAACACTGTTAAATCATTAAAAGATATTAATCCATTAATTAAGATAAAATAGTTCAAATTAATTTCTTAATTATATAAGTTGCTAATAAGCAATTGTAAAGATAAATTGCTACCTCAAACAGTTTAATAAAAGAGAAAAAGGAACAAGTTTTATTGGTAGTTATTTTTTGTTCAAAATTTTATTTTCATATGAAAACCGTTTAAAAATTTGTGACGGCTACGCCGGGCCCCTGACGCGGGACAACCCGTCCGACCGCCGCGTCCGCCGATCCACTCCCACTTTCCACCCGTCCACGAAACTTGCGCCTAGGCCGAGAGGTGACCGCCGCGACGAGGTGGATTCTCGCGGCTAAAAGTGGGAGTGGGTGAGGATATAAAGCCGTTCGCGAAACCGATTCGAGGCAGACAGGCGAAGAGCCGAACCGTACGAATCTCGACCTTTTCGTTTCTTTGTATGAAGAGCGCGGACTCTCGGGTCGTGGCATCGTGGCCGCTCTTTTTGTAACCACTGACATCGATTAAAATTAATCTCGAGACCAAATGAACTGTCGTTTCTCAATCTGCGAGATCCGCCCTGCCGTAAGGGCCGTCCCCGTCCTTCCTGCGTCCAAACCTCTGACCCATCGCAAGTCGCGTAACGTACCTCGAAACTCGATAACGGAAATTCTCGTTTCGATTCTCCGCGTGTAGGAAATCGTCTCGTTTCGCGTGGTATCCTTCCGATACCTGGCGCCCGAACATCGTCCGTTAGTATCGCTATCAGTTTTCGAATCGTGTTTTGTGCCGGAAGCACCTCGTCCGTACGGCCGGCCGAGGCCCGGTCGCAGTGCCTGTAAAATCCCGGAGTTGCCTCCATTTTTCGCCCGCGGAAGGAGCGCCGGAAAAAGGGCAACGTCACACCTGACACCGCCGAGCACCAGGTCCGCGAAACCGACCGCGCCACGCACCAGCTTCGGTAAACGCGAAAAACCTCGAGCAGCAGTTATCCCGGCGGAAATGTAAATTACCACGTATGTTTTTATTGAGATTTCAGGAGTAAGAAACGGTGAATTCAGATATCGTTTGCATGTGGCAATGCAAAGACTTTATTTCGAGCACAGACACAAACAGATACGACTTTACTCGGGCAACAACTCAGGCCACACTGATCGGCTGTGAGCGCGACAGACACAGAGAGAACGAACGCGTGACATTCGCGGATGTTTACCTAAACCGCGGTTTACCTATTTCATAGAACAGATTGAGCGCGAAATATGACTTGCTTATTTCAGCACTCCCACTCAATTAATATTTCAGCGCTACCGTATACAACAAAACATAACTCGCTCTAGTCTATACATCCATGCAACACTTACGCATCAAACACACAAGTTTCTGCTTACATAATGCTTTAGTAAGTGGGTCTGCTAATTGCTCGGTAGTAGATACATAAACAACATTCACTTCTTCGGATCTTTGTTTTTCGCACGTATAAAAATATTGCGTTTCAATGTGTTTCGACCGCTTCGATATAATAGGATTATTAACCAGCTTAATGGCAGCTTGATTATCGCAATGAATCGCCTTCCAAGGCGTCTATTACGATGGCTTGATCTCTAGTAGAGTAAGTTGTAGTTTGTACAGCAGCGGCGTAATTGGGAGCTTGAGACGGTGACGAAGAGGGTTTCTGGTCAGAAGACATCGTTGAGTTTAAAGGTACCATCTGACTCCTGTAGTCAGAAGTCAGTGGAGAACGAGAAGAGGAAAGGGAAGGGTGCATACTGCACCCTGCACCCGTTGCAGTAGTAGAGGATATAACAGAAAACACTATGTGACACTGTTTACCTGAGAAACACAAGTTTAACTATAATAACTGCACTAAACACTTGAACACGTAACCGTACGTTCGAGAGATACAACGTAAACACGACCTATCAGCACGACGGTCAAAGCCCGAATCTTCAATCAGGATGTGTTTAACTGAAGTAGGGACGTTGCAGTGGATGCACAACTCGGGCTGTTCCTTCGTTATTAGGTGTTGGTGTGTTAATCTGCAGTGGCCAATTCTTAGCCGTGTGAGGATAACTTGGTTTCTTCGATTTACAATGTTACATTGGTGGTTTTCAAATATATTCGTTCTGATTTCTTCGATCTTTTGTGGTATGGATTGCATCCATTGGTTGTTCCAGAGTTCCTTGTTTTTCTTATGGAGATATTTCCTTATGTCGTTATGAGAATATGGGAGGTTTAAATATTCCATTGTTGTCGCTTCTTTGGCGGCTTCATCCATTTCATCGTTTTCGCGAATTCCAGTGTGGGAGGGGATCCATGTATATATTACTTCTTTGTTGGTAGAAGAGATTTCTGAACTTAAGTTGATTATGGATTCGATGATAGGTTCGTAATTTTTAAACGGTTTGAGGTTACTGAGGTTTTCTATTATGCTCATCGAGTCGGTGAAGATGATAAATTTATAGTTTACCGATAGCTTTATAGTCTCAAGGGCTTGCTTTATGGCGTAGGCTTAGCAGAAAAAGATGTTAGAACAGTCGTGTAGTCTATATGCTTGTAGTGTTTTTGATATTGCGAATGCGCATCCTGAGCCATTCCTCGTTCGTGATCCGTCTGTGCATATTTTTGTGTAGTTACTGTATTTCTCTTTGATATCCTTAAAAAGTTGCTGGAATACTATAGGGTTAGTACATTCTTGTGGTGTTTTTGGAGGGTGGTATCTATTTTAAACGGAGGAATATCCCATGGATAATAATTTGGAGTTGATCTTGTTACTACTTGGGGGAAGGTGATGTTAATATCCTTTAGGTAGCTATTTAGTCGATGGTGGAGAGGTTTTGGGTAAGTTTTCCTTTTGTTGTAGCTGTTGGCGTGTCTATTTGACAGGACATTGGGATATGTTGGATTACCGGGATGGGTGGATATTTTTGCCGCGTAGGAGAAACACAGTTTCCTTCTTCTGATATGTAGCGGTTCTTCGTTTGCTTCAACCAATATACTCATAATAGGGCTGGTTCTATATGCACCCAGAGCCGATCTTAATCCAGTTGAGTGGATGGAGTTTAAGCTGTTTAGTATGTGAGGTTTTGCTGAATCCTAGACAATGGCTCCATAGTCGAGTTTGGATCGGATAAGATTTTTGTATGTAGATAAAATTATTTTTTTGTCTGCACCCCAGTTGGAAGATGAAATTGATTTAATTACGTTCATACGACGGATGCATTCAGCTTTTAAGAATTTAATGTGTGGTTTCCAAGTGAGTTTTTCATCAAATATTAGTCCCAGGATTTTTGTTGTATTTGTCCTTTCAAGACAATGTGATCCCAGAGTTAGGTTGATTATCTCGTTTGTGTTTCTTGATTTGGAGAAAAGTATGTATTCCGATTTGGGTTTAGATATTTTGAAACCTGTTTTGTGACACCAAAGTTGGATTTTATTCAGTAATTCTTGAAGTTGTAACTGAGTGGTTTTTATGTGTTTCCCACTACAAAGAACTGTGATATCATCGGCGAAAATGTATATTTTAATAGGTCGCGGTATATTGATAGTTATGTCGTTGATTGCAATTAGGAATAGCGTTACGCTCATGGCAGATCCTTGTGGGACACCGTTCATGATTGTGTGTTTTTCTGAAAGATGGTTTTTGAATTTAACTCTGATTGTTCTGTTTTGGAGGAAACTAATAATAAATTTTAATATGTGGCCGTTGACACCGATATCTAGTAATATTTTGATGATTCTGTCTCTCCATACCATGTCGTAAGCTTTTTCCAGATCTAGATTTATAGCTATTTGATGTTGGTTCATAATGAGAGAGTCACAGATTTTGCTTTCGATGTTTATTAGGTGATCCAATGTTGACCAGGTTAATATTTTGTTGACGATTTTTTCAAGTAACTTCCCTAACGTAGATGTGAGCGAGATTGGTCTGTAGTTTTGCGGATTAGAGGAGTCCTTATTCGGTTTAGGAATTGGGATGACGGTAGCTTCTTTCCATTTATCAGGGAAGACTCCAGTTGATAGTATATCGTTGAACAGTTTTGTTATATATTGTATAGCATTGTGAGGGAGTTTTTTTAAGAAAGATGTTGTATATTCCATCAGGTCGCGGGCTTGAATTTTTCGTGTGCGATAGCATAGTTTAGACTTCTGATATCGTTATAGGACTGTTGATACTTTCTTCAGATTGTGCAATTGATTCAGTAATTTGCGAGATATTTATATGTCGGAGAAGGAGGTGACACTGCCGTTAGATCTTTATCCATGGCTTCATTTCCGGACACATTCATCGGGGCTGGGAACTCGGGCAATCCGTCAAACACTTGTAGGCCGAAATAACAAAATACTTTATTAGTATCTAGCAGCATGTGCTAGAATAAGTTCAGAAACGATAAGACATGCACGTGATGCAGGGATACGAAGATTGCAACTTTGCATTGACGCAAACTTATTTTACTTATTATTTAACATATTTTATTACCATATTTGACCTTGCATGACCTTCAATGATAACTCGCTGAATTCGTCTCAACACTGGCTATCACATCGTGATAAAAAAAACATAGCATTCCATTTAAAAAAATAGAGTTGACCTTGAAATCTCCTCTATGTCTCCACCCACGCAGAAAATGTTTGTGTCACAATATGTCCCCCTCTATACCGTGTAAGTTTTCTATATAACATTTTTTCATATTATTACAAATAACGGCAATATTCAAACTGGACATAGTTATTGCCTCACTCTTTATACCGTCCTAAGCAGTCCTTACGATATCACTGTTTCTTAGGCAGGGCCCGCTAGATAGCTTTACTGATGACGAGTCCTCTAGCAGGCCCAGATCTCGAAACACGCTTTATTTCCTTTTCCTCCTTACCCACACATTTCAGCCGCCGCCAAATTGGAGACACCGACGACGAGAGCACAACGCAATAACCGCAGCAGACGACAAAACTATAACCAGGAAGCCAAGACCTCTGCCAGGCCACCGCCGTCGATATAATTTTTTTGTTCAATTCCAAAACAGTCGTCTTTTAGGGGAATAACAGACCTCCAAAAGACGCCTAACAGACTCCCAAATAACGCCTAACAGACACCCAAAAGACGCCTAACAGATCGTAGAGAAACGCCTAACAGACTACCAAAAGACGCCTAACAGAGCCCCGAAAGGCGTCTAAGAGGCGCCTCAAAGGCATCTAACATGCGCCCCAAATGTGTCTTTGAGACGTACCGTTTTGTAACAAACGACGCTCCAGCGACCGTCGAGCGACCGTCGAGTCGTCATTAAGCCGCCTAAGTGTCTTGCGGCAGGCGTCTCAAAGGCAGATTTGAGGCGTCTTTGTGCTATCTGGGATGTGAACAAGAACACGAGGAAAGAAAGGAAGAAGAAAATTCTTACTGGAATAGTAGCGGGGTGTATACTGTGAAAAAAGAATTATGTGTCGGGAAAAAATTTCTCAGACCATTGATTGTAAAAGACTTTTTGCATTTGCTTCATTTACATCTTATAAATATAATTACATTCGTTCAACCGTGATAACTGTATAAATACACTTTTCACATTGTTTTAGACGCCCATTGGTGTAAAAATGGCAGTAACCGCAATATTTGACGCTTCTTTGTATTATGTACTATTGTACAGTGCTGTGAAATGCAAGCAAACGAAAAACATTGTCATCTTTTACATATACCTACATGACATACTTTCTTATATGTACAACGATTTCATGAACACAATACGATAAAATTTCGTATTGTAGCTACTTACACATAGAATGTTGATTCACGCTAATTTAGAAACTTTCTGCATCAAGTTCGTATTTTAATGGAAAAAAAATAAGTTTGACAATATATGTATATTTTTTTAAATAGTGGTACCTCACCTTTGTGTTCACCTATGATCACTTCAATGAAAAATAGGATTATAAAATATAATTTAGAATAATATTTGATAGCAAAATTATGAAAACCACCAATAATAATAATAATAATTGCTAAAAATATTAATAATGTCACGTACATCAATAATATTATGCACAGTAATTGATTATTTGCGTTTACAACTGCTTCAGATTCATTTTATATTTCATGTAGATACTCCAAAAATATTTATAATCATTGAATCTATTATTGACTATATTCGAAATGTCTCCTAGATATATCATTCTCTCTCAACTTCAATTAGGGAAACGATACTACATATACTCAACCTGATGTTTCATATAGGAGAAATGGAAATCAGTAAGTTCTTATAATACCGCTTAAATGTTTGTGATGTAAATTGTAGCAACAGTAACATATATTTTGGCAGCTTTGAATTGTATTTGGAAGAAAATTCTGTTTAACACTACTGAACACTTTTCTCGTAAAGTTTGTAATCACTGTTTGCAACCATTGAATTTTTAGAGTAAACAGTATTTTTAGAAACCCAAGATCTGAAATAGAAAATGCCACTTAAAATACTAGAATTTTATGCTAATATTTATTCAGGAACAAAACATCTCCAGGCCTTATTTGAGAGAAAACTGTTTAAAATGTTAGAATTGTGAAAAAGCGTTTTATCTATTCAACGTTATTACGTTGCTTAATGTAATTTAAATAGAAAAAAAGTTGAAAGGGTAAAGACTTCAAAAAGATATTTAATAAAAAACTATTATAGTTCCGTAATTGATACCATTGTATGAAATTTGCAATTTATTTCTCAATTTGAAGTCACTTTGTATATCAGTTCTTATAAATTTGTTTGTACAGTTAAAAAATTCATTTTCGCAAAATTTGGTGTTTAGATAATGTATAATACTGGAATATGTGAAATGAAAGCAGAAAATTTCGATCTGACATGTCTCCAAATGTAGTTCAACAAATAAAATTTGATATTTATATTCCTTAACATGGAGTTTTCATACTATATAAAAGTACAAATATTAGAAAAATACCTTACCATTTTTTATTTTCGAAGAGTTACTCATATGACGTTTCAAGCAATATGATTAGTTCTGTAATGTCATAAGGCATTTGTCAAAGCATGGCAACTTCAACGCTGGACTAAAAGTAGAAGTTTTATATTTTTGATTATTCAACACTCAACAATTATCTCCGGTTTCTTAAAGAAGTTGAATGGTTTCCCTAATTGCTAATAAACCCCAGTTTGTTTACTCATAACGTTACATTAAATACTCGTGAAGGATTAAGACAAAGCAACGATAAAGGAGAATGATTAAAATCAATTAAAATAGAAAATATATTACATAACGATGTCACAGAACTGCCTGAGCAAGTGATACGTAAGATAATGAAAACTTTAATACAATAGATCGACTTTTTATAAGCAATATTCTTTTAGATTTAGATCTTTCTATTCATTGAGTTTCGAGGTAGTTAATTCGCTTCTAACTTTCATAACACAATGTACAATTCTATTGCATTGCTACTATTTTGTTAATGTTTTAGATAACAGTATTGAATTTTTAACGGATACAAGGCATATTAAGGTTCACATCTGTTAAAACAAGAAAATGAAAATCTATTTTTAAAAAGAATACTTTCCTTATAATTTGATATTCATAGTTCCATGAAATTTCAATGTAAAAGATCCATGAAATTTCAACTTTTGATTAAAACTAAAGTATGTACAATTTCTATTCTTTACAAGTTCTTAGACCAGTAAGACTTAACCGTATACAAATTATAACGACATTCAGCGACTATCAATTAAACAAAATGTACTCTTATCTTAAGAATGTTTACAACGACACGATTTTGCAGACGTTCTAGTCTCTCGAAGATTAGAAGGAACCTTATTCGAAAGTCAAAACTAGATCCTCTCCTTCTAATCTCATTCCCTGAGACACATCGAGGGTCTTGATCTTGCCAGCCTTCGGTGCCTGCACCACCATTTCCATCTTCATGGCCGATAAAACGATCAGCGGTGCTCCTTTCTCTACCGTGTCACCAACTTTTACCCTAATGTCGATCACAGTGCCAGGCATCGGAGCTCCAACTTGGCTTTTATTTCCTTTGTCAGCTTTTGGATGTACATGAATTTCCTAAGAAACAAAAATATTTCGAATTTTTTATTTAGAAAATTTCTTTTTATTTATGAGATTGTAACATAAATTCGTTAGGTTGTCTTCAGTATTTTCCTTTTATTTATTAACACAAATTACAATCAAACTATTGTAAAATCGTTGAGTTATTTGCATTCACAAAGAGTTAAAATTAGAACATATATATATATGCAACCGAAAGAATTTATGTTAAAACTCAACAAACTGTATAAAGTGGATGAATACACTTTTACTTTTAAACTAAAATAGAGACGATTCTTGAAAGTAAGCGATGACGATAATTAATTATACATTTACAGTGGCAGACATGGTTACTTGATAGATTACGCGGTTCAACACCTATCTGGATTCATAACTTTGAGCAGATAGGTCTAATAGGTGAAATATATTTTCGTGAGCTCAATACAAATCTGTAAATACGTTTTATTATTCAATTTAAAAAAAAAACGCAGATTCTCATCTTTTCTTTGAAGACGTCTTGTGCTTTAACCGTTTAAACGCATTGACAATAGAACCTCCGTGGTAATGTGGAAACCTATTGATACGGGTGTCGCCATAATGGACCACGGACAATTCATACGGTACGAGTCTGAGCTAACTCGAGAACTTGGTACGCTACGGTAAGCGAAACGCGCGGCCGGAAAAAGGGGACGTAGCCCTCGAAAACCGGTCGAAAAGTCAATTTCTTGTCGACCTCTGATTTAGATCAATTTTAAACTCAAAATTCAAAGATTCTTACATATTTCAATGCCTATAGCTTTTGTATGTGTCAACCTTTTCGTTGTAACGTTGTGCATGTACATATATCGCTTACTGAGATCTACAAAATACATATTTTAAAGGCGTTGATTTAAAATCGACCAAAATTACCCAAGACTAATTTTCCTGAAACTTTGCATATTGGTAGCCCTTTGGGTCTAACATTGATTCCGTGCAAAAACTTTTTCCCCAGGACTTCATGGTTACGAGGGGGAAGGGGTCAAAGTACGTATTTTGCGAAATCTATTATGTGCTGTAACTTTTAATAAAAATACGACATCGACCCGGCACTGATACAAAAAAATTATAAAAAATTTAAGTTTCTCAACGGTGTATAAGTTTATGTAATTTATTTATTGCAAGATAATAGTAAGGAGTGTTGGGAGTAGCAGCCGTTGAGAAAACTCGCACAACAGTTTATATCATTTGCGACAAAATTTTTAGTCCATTTTATTTTTATTTATTTATTATTATTGTATACTTTTTAGACCGTTTTAAAAACGTGGTATTTTTATTTAAATACTTATTTGGAATTGAGGGGGATATCGGCGGATACTAGTGTGCATTATCATACTTCGAACTTTACACATGTGTTGTAGATCGTTCACTGAACGCTGAACAAAATAATGAATCTAATCTCACCTTAACGGCTTCTTTGTCCTTGATAAATACAGATCTGAGTTGACCATTCATTTCGAAGAACACTTCGCGTTCTCCGTGTGCCGTAAGATCTTCTGCAACGGCGAGTGTCTTAAATGCTAACGTTTTGCCCTTCTCAATAGTCACATCGAACTCTTCTCCAACCTTCGGCCCTGTCAAGAAAATTCTGGTTTCCAATTTGCCTACTGGTCCATACTGTTCCTTAAACGTTAAATAGTCGTTCGTAACTTCAGGATAGAGCGCCGCTGACATGACATCTTTATCCGTAATGTGTGGATGAGATTCTTTCAATTGAGTTTTCAACGCGTCAAAGTCCAAAAATGGTAAACTTTCTCCAGGTCTACCTTTTATCCTTGGCATGTCTTTCAAAACTTTTGACCTAAAACCATAAAATAGAAAAGAGATTGCTTTACAAATAATTGTAAAATACACTTTTGTAAAGTACTTTTGTTAAATCATAACATATAACTAAAGTCGCGAAGACGATACAAAGGCTGTGATATAAATGTCTATCTTGTGTTGTGCATTTTTGCAAAAACTTGATAATTTGAATTTGATAAGTAAACTGCAGATTATTATGCCAAATAAAAATTGTCTAAATTAATTGCAGTGTACAGTTGTACACTTTTGATCATAAATGCATCAAATCCACAGTCTATTGACAAGCTAAGACAAAGCTGAATAGACTTAGAAAAATTAAATACAAAGTACAATATTTCCCTGGTATCCGTTGACTCAGTATTCGATAAACGGTATAAATCGCATGCCAAAATATATGTTACTTTTTAAAACTAGAGATATTAATGTCGTTTCCATTGAAGATAAGGCAATTTCAATATAATTTCTCTGCACTTTGAGGTGCTATATTTACAATTTTCGTAAATCAAGTTCGCGCTGCTAGTGTTCGCCGAATTTTCAAACTCTAATATCTCGAAAATAAGGCGTCAGACAAAAACAAATATTCTATATTTTCGACTTATTTTCTCATGTATTGGGACACCCTGTAGACATTTGGGATAAAACAGTTTACGAAACTTTAAAGTTGTTTTTTAAGAGAATGGTTGAGTCGAGGTCCATGGTTTCTTTGAGATTTTTGTTCCTCGCGATGAGTGCTGCATGAT
This sequence comes from Sphecodes monilicornis, assembly GCA_913789915.3. Classification (NCBI taxonomy): domain Eukaryota; kingdom Metazoa; phylum Arthropoda; class Insecta; order Hymenoptera; family Halictidae; genus Sphecodes; species Sphecodes monilicornis. The sequence continues at coordinate 21,791,393 of OU565297.1, read as the reverse complement.
GCATTACAAAAAATGTTGACCTTGAAAAAGGGTCAAGGTCAAATTGTCGGCCCATTTTTTTAACAGATATCTACCGACCCAGAGGTATAGAATCCCGCGATGGGTACATCATTTTTTATTCCCCCCCTGTACATCAATTGAAATTACCTAAGCGGCTCAGGGAATCCTCCATAAGGTTCGCCAATAGCACCCTGGAAGAACTCGACGACTGATTTGGGGAATGACAGCTCTTCAGCCTTATTTTTAACGTCATCAGCGGTGAGCTTATTTTGTACCATGAATTGGGCCAGATCGCCCACAACTTTCGAACTTGGAGTAACTTTGATAATGTCTCCGAGCAACAAATTGGCTTCCCTATAAGCCTTCTTGACATCTTCAAAGAATTCGCCCAACCCGAGAGAATAAGCCTGGAATTGTAAGTTCGTGTACTGGCCACCAGGAATTTCGTTCAAATAGACGTCGGCGTTTCCGGACTTCATAGTACTCGTACACTCGAATGGAGCGTATAGTGTTCTCGTTTGTTCCCAGTAAGCGGAGTATTCCGAAACATCGCGAAGATTAAATTTAGTGTCGTTTGGTGTTCCTGCAAGTCATGGAAATATTGTTAAGCATTAAGTATGTAATAAATGAATTGTTACTCAAATATTAATTTACAAAATCTGACATGCGGACAGAAATCTTTGAGTAAGGTTTTCATATGTTTGTGATTAGTAGACTGTAGTTTTCGTCCATTTATTACAAAAATAAATGAGTGAAAAACGAAAGCATAAAGACAATAGAAAAATTAAAGAAGGCTGTTACGTTATTTTCGACTTACTGAAATTATTAGATAAAGAAATGCATGTTTGTATAATTTCCATTTCTTACGATTGACTTAGGACATTTTTATTTTGCATAAAAAATCCGCAGTCTAGTGATCGGTATCCGAAAATATATGAAAAACACAAACAGACTCAAATATTTTTAGTTTTCCGCAATACCTTATTTTCTTGTTAAATGGTCTATTTTTGCAAGAACTCATGTTTTACAAAATCCGAATGTGATAGACTAATTCTGCCTTCGGATTCGCTTTTTAGGAGATTACCCAGTGAATATCGCAGGTTTTTATAACGACTTGAATTTATTGGATAGTGTAATTTATTATTACATACCTATACGATTACATTAATTTTGAGTTAGATTAAAACTATTCTGACAGTAGTAGAAGGCAGCAATTAATTAGAAATCTTTAATACAGTAGTGCACAATTAAAGTGTATAGCCGGATAAGAGCGTCAAACGTGCCCGTGAATCCAATTGATCTACTTACATACCATTCGATAGGGCCCCCGAAGAAAACCCTCTGTGCCAAGCTTCAAGCAAGTTCCTCTACTACATGGGTAGTCACAGGGTGACGACCATTTAATGAATTAAGCTCAATTACTTTTGTTCTGCGTAACAAAAAATTACGAAAAACTTCATGAACGTTCTACCTCAGGCATGGACAGAAGTTGCTCGATCGGAGGCGATTTTCAAGAGTTACACCCACTTCACCAGCCCGCGTGTCTAGCTCTCCGTGATGGTCCTAGTTCAGCGTTGGACTTTATTTGCTCGCGAGGACCGTTTTCCGAGGGCTACGCCTCCTCGACCCGGCCGCGCGTCTCGCTCCCGGTGGTCGTCTACGTGCTCGGACGGGCTCAGGCGCGGTCATAACAGACAAATGAACGTGGCGCATAAGGGGCGACACTCGTTTCAATAGGTTTCCACATTACCATCGAGGTATTATTGCCAATGCGTTTTTTTTTATTAGTGGTATCCCCTGTAGACCTATTCCACTATGTCACACGATAATTTCGGACAATAGCTGTAGAAAATTAATTAAAAAAATAAATTCATAAGATAAATTTTACAAATAGTTTTTAATTCTATTGTTTAAATTTTAATACGGTCCGGAACAACTTGATCTTTGTGCACGTTTAGATTAAAGGTGGAAATAAATTTTTATCACTCAGAAAATTTGTAAATTTTCTGGAAGCATAACGCTTCTTACACGGATGTGTCGTTGCACTGTGAGGTGCGTTGGCTCAGTGCAGCGAAATGTTTAACGCAGTTTTTTATTGTAAGAAAAGAGATCTCCCTTTTTCTACAAGAAAATCCAAAAGTCAGCTTAGAAGAATATTCCTCCTTCTTCAAAGATGTAAGTTTCCTTTGCGAACTTTCATTTGTAGTCGATTTAACGAATCATTTAAATTCTTTAAATTTAAAATTGCAAGGCCCCGAGCATAGTATTTCGGAATTATGCAGCCAAGTCGATTCTTTCTGTGAGCAGCTTGCACTTTTTAAAACACATTTGCACTCTGAACCAAAAATTTGGATCTTCTTTCCCTCGTGTCAACTAATTTTCGAAGAAATCGGCACTAACTGCGATTTTGATAATCACTTATACATTCTTCAATCGATAATAGATCAATTCGATACGCGTTTCAGCGACTTCGACTCGTTTAGAAATGATCTAATTCTCTTCGAGAATCCCCTCACTGTCAAAATTGCAGATCAAGCCCTCGAGTTTCAACGAGAACTGTGCGATCTTCAGCACGACATCTCTCTGAAAACGAGGGAAGAAAAACGAGCCGAATTCTTCAAAACGCTGGAAGAATCAAAGTACCCTATTCTTCGAAATTTTGCGACCCGAATATTCTCAATGTTTGGATCAACTTATTTGTGCGAAAGTTCATTTTCAACAATGCGCTATATTAAATCGGACCACCGTACACGTTTAAATGATTCTTCGATTGCGTCGGCGATGCGAATATCCACGTCCAAACTTTCCATAGACCTTTTCAATTTGCCAAGCACGTCTAAACGTGCACGAAGATCAAGTTGTTCCGGACCGTATTAAAATTTAAACAATAGAATTAAAAACTATTTGTAAAATTTATCTTACGAATTTATTTTTTTAATTAATTTTCTACAGCTATTGTCCGAAATTATCGCGTGACATAGTGGAATAGGTCTACAGGGGATACCACTAATAAAAAAAAACGCATTGGCAATAGTACCTCGATGGTAATGTGGAAACCTATTGAAACGAGTGTCGCCCCTTATGCGCCACGTTCATCTGTCTGTTATGACCGCGCCTGAGCCCGTCCGAGCACGTAGACGACCACGGGGAGCGAGACGCGCGGCGGGGTCGAGGAGGCGTAGCCCTCGGAAAACGGTCCTCGCGAGCAAATAAAGTCCAACGCTGTCCTAGTTCATACGAACGGGTCTGAAGTGGCTCGAGAACTAGGACCATCATGGGGAGCGAAACGCGCGGGCGGGTGGAGTGGCGGTAAAGCTTGACAATCGACTCCGATCGAGCAACTTCTGTCCATGCCTGTTCTACCTGATAGCACTCAAAACTCAATTTTTTCCGAATTTTTGACTGCAAAATCGATATTTAAAAAATTTCATGAGCTCGAATTGCTGATTTTACATTGAAGTTATCAGATGACCATGTTTGCATTATTATGGTAGTTGTAGCTTATTATGGTTGTCAACGTATATATTTTCGGAATAGCATCTGCGTTGCCATCTGCGCGTCCCACCAGGCCCCTTACCATTCCGCCCATTGCCCAGCTGCACTGCTAAGACGGCCTAATTTCCCTCACTCTTCCGCTTGTGGGACCGGGTAGGGAAAATAACGGGTGCTCTTTTGTTTCTTTTGCACTACGCGATGCCACGGACGGCGTGGCTTGGATAAAGTTGGGACACTCGTGAACGTGCTCCGCGCGGTTCGTGGGAAGAGTGGTGGAAGCGTGGACCGGCTTAGCAAGGCAGCTAGGAGAGGGGCGGAAGGGTAAGGGGTCTGCATATGGCAACGCTGCTCAAGACACTGACTGAGAGGTGGGAGAAGAGTGGGGCTGACACATGTAAATTTAACCGTGCACTACTGTAACTACCGTATTACGAAGATAATGCAGTAGAATTCTTAACAGTTTGGATATTTAACGGATTTTGCCATTTGTAGAACATTAGTATTTTGCCGTACAAACACAGTATTGTTGATAGAAAAACATGCGACAAGAAACTGTGACAACATTTCTTAAAAAAAAGGGTTCCCGTGTGTCAATTTGACGCATAATTTGCACGTTTTTTCAAGCCCTTTACCGGCTAGTTCGATGTTTTCTAATTGTTACCCGACAATTATGCGTTCATTGTACAATCCCTTCAGAATACAGCTAGATATATAGCTTTGAATATCAAAAGTATATAGGAATGAACTTGAAGAAGAGAAGAAGAGGCGTTACGTATCTCCTTCGTTTTTCTCAACGTCGCGAGACAAAGCTTTGAAGGATAAGATCGAAATAAAGCCAAGTTGGGCTCATGCAAATGAAATTGAAAAATGCGGATATGCGAGCAACATATTCTGTAAATATTTATTATTTTATTCTAGATCAAATAATTAACAAAGTTATGTATCGTTACATTTCATTTGATATGTTGCCATTGTGTCAATTTGCTACACGGGGGACATATTAAGTTGCAAAAATGAGGGACGTACGAGGGTTAAAGCAAAAGTATTTTCGTTTGTTTCGAAGAAATACTTACCATTAAGTGTCGCAACTATAGCACCCATGGAAGGTTGGCTGGTCATTCCAGACATACTATCAACGGCAACGTCTACAACATCGGCTCCGCTTTCCGCGCAAGCTAACATGGATGCTACTCCAGCTCCGGCAGTGTCATGAGAGTGAATGTGTAAAGGCACGTCAGGATGTTTTTGTCTGATCGCATCTATCAACATTCTGGCAGCATTCGGTTTCAATAATCCTGCCATATCCTTGATCGCTAGGACGTGAGTGCCCGCCTTCACTAGCTCATCCGCTAAATTCGTGTAATACTTGAGATCGTACTTCGTCTTGTTTGGATCGCTCACGTCTCCTGTGTACGAAATCGCAGCTTCGACGATTCCACCAGCTTTGCCGGCCGCTTCCATGCCTGGAACAATTCAATCTAGTTTAAATTACTTGTTTCTAAAAATATAGGTTAAGCTAACTTCACACTTATTTACTAAAGAATTAGTCGAAGGCAATAAATGGTGGAAATTAAAATTGTAAGATTGTTGCATAAGTTCTATCCACCTACGGCATTTATGCAAGCAACATTTCAACTAGTTATTCAATTTGAATACGACTGTCAGAATTAATTTATTTTATCAATACGCATAAAAATATCAATATTAATATTAATTATCAATAAGTATATCTATAAATAACGATATAGTACAATCGAAAAAAAGAACTAGTTACAAAAACAAAGGTTCCAAATTGGATGTGATGCGACATCCTATTGTCCAATCGATTTCAAATTTTGCACAAATTATTTTTTCACTCAATGTCACAATCTGGTGTGTGTGGGGGGGGGGGGGGGATTGTTCTAACACAAATCTGATGACCGAAAAATTTATATCTTTAATGCGATACTAAAGATTGACATTTTCAATAAGGTAATATGAGAATATCTTTTTTCTCGGAAATGATTTACATAAAAAACAATGAATGACGTCATCTATAATTTTTTGCCAAAAGATATAGAAAGGTGTAATCAGAAAACGAAAGTACATATTGCGAATGAATTTGTGAAGATTGAAATACATTCATAGTTTTAGATATAACTATTACGACATAACGACCAACTACATTTTTTAACACATAATATTCGTAACAATTACCTATTACATTACAGTTAATTAACAATTATATTCGTATGTATGTATGTATATGTACATATATCATATCTCTACTAATTTAGAACAATTCTAAACGAAGAACTATTTTTGCTTGAAAAAATTTGTCATTATAGCTGCACGATTTTTTTACTTTCCGTAAGTATAGCAGCCGCTGTCATAGCACTACGGAATACAGTATTTCATCAGTAAATGTCCCAAATGTCTCGCACGTAAATGTCCCTGAGATATCCCCACTAGTGCGGGGTGTACCCCCTTGAGAGGCCTCGGTCGCCAAGAAATATGACACCATGCGGCTCGAGTATATCGGTGAAACCACACTAATCCGAATTTCCAACTTCTTTATTTTTCATTATTTTTTTATTGGACTTCGATGACCATATTCGTGGCATTTTTCTAATAAAAATCATACCAAATATGATATAATTCCAATGATATTTACTTGTGTAATAGACAATTAAAGTTGCGGGTGCGAGGAAGGATAGCGTATGGGAAAGAAAGAGACGCGGAGAGTCGCAGTCGGCGGCACAGTTCAAAGGCTCGCGAGTCCTCACAATGTATTCCAAGGAATAACTTTTTTATTATTACTTATTTTTTTATGAGACTTTTGCTAATACATTTGTGACATTGTTCTGATTAAAATGATACCAAACGCGATATAATTCGGATCATGTACAGGTGTTGGTCGTTATGTATAGGTCAGGTACATAACATCGGTAAGGCAACAGTAATGCAATGACGACACTTTTTCATTTTTTATTAATCTTTTAGGAGACTTTCACCATCATATTTGTAATATTTTTCTGATCAAAATTTTTCTGATTATAAATACATATCTATTTTCTTAATTGACGATGGAGTAAGTTTTGGTGACAGACAAAGAGAGTAAATAGTAAAGGAAGGGACACTGCAAGTCGCATCGTCTCGTTGAAAATATATTGGATAATACGAACAATTGCAAAATATGTCCGGTCCCATAAATTCACCGTACAACAGTTGTCGGCCCTTCCTTGCAAATTGCATCTACGTGCCTAAATCCAAAATGTAAATCCGTGACCGTAAAGCATCGACATTGGTTTTTCCGGATTTTCTTAGGTTTTCCCTTCTCTGCATTCTTACTATGTATGATCGACCAATTCACAGAAGACAAGACGGTTAATGTGGATGTAGCTGAGGTTCTGCCCGTTTTCAAAGTCGCAAAATGTCCCAGTCAGGAGAGTGTGTCTTTACTGCCTTTATCATTTAATCTCTTTGTCTGTCACCAAAACTTACTCCATCGTCAATTAAAAAAATAGATATGTATGTATAATCAGAAAAATTTTGATCAGAGAAATATTACAAATATGATGGTAAAAGATGAATTAAAAATGAAGAAGTGTCGTCATTGCATCACTGTTGCCTCACCGATGTTATGTACCTGACCTATACATAATGACCATACACCTGTATACGATCCGAATTATATCGTGTTTGGTGTCATTTGAATCAGAACAATGCCACGAATATATTAACAAAAGTCTCATAAAAAAGTAAGTAATAATAAAAAAGTTATTCCTTGGAATACATTGTGAGGACGGGCGAGCCTTTGAACTGTGCCGCCGACTGCGACTCTCCGCGTCTCTTTCTTTCCCATACGCTATCCTTCCTCGCACCCGCAACTTTAATTGTCTTTTACACAAGTAAATATCATTGGAATTATATCATATTTGTTATGATTTTTATTAGAAAAATGCGACGAATATGGTCATCGAAGTCCCATAAAAAAATAATGAAAAATAAAGCGGTTGGAAATTTGGATTAGTTATGTTTACATTTCTCGGTGACCGAGGCCTCTCGAGCTCGGCTGTCCTTCTCTACGTTTGGCAAACCTCAAACAATGATATCCCTCGCGTATAAACGTCCCTGCGCAGACCCGTGTTGTGGACTTTTATCGATAAAATACTGTGCACTTTTCCTAAGAGGTATAGACTGACTGTATATTTATACCTCCAGTGTTGACCTTCGACCGTTCAGACGATTATAAGAGCAACGTGTAATACATTTAGTTTTCAATAGTTAAAGAAATAGCTAAAGAGTATGTATGTGAAACAAAAATGATAGTTTTCTATACTTTTTTCCTAGATAGATAGTCTGTGCACTGGTTTTGATGACAACTTTTCATAATTTTATAACAAAAGTTAACGAAAACAAGACAATTTTTATATACTCTAATAAATACAACTATATTTGAATGTATAAAGTTGACTATATTTTAGCACTGGTTCGGAAAAATCTCTGAAACAGTGGTTAAATATTTTAAATTGACTATATGCATATAAAAATGAAAAATTGCTTATTGTAAAATATTTGTCTTCTATTTCAATTGCTTACAACAGAGAATTAAGAGAGCACTTTATTGTTAAATAACATTATTTTCATGTTACAATGAGTTGGAATCTTATAGTTTCATTACACAATAGTATACCATAGCACAGGCATGGACAGAAGTTCCTCGATCGGAGGTATTTTCAAGCTTTACCACCACTCCCCCCGCCCGCGTGTCTCGTTCCCCGTGATGGTCCTAGTTCGTACGACTTGATCTGAGATGGCTCGAGAACTAGTACCATTACGGGGAGCGAAACGCGTGGACGGATCGAGTGGGGATAACGCTTGAAAATGCCTCCGATCGAACAACTTCTGTCCTTTCCTGCCATAGCATCATCATATGCTAAAAATTTGAAGAAATCTGTGAAGGTAATGCTTGGTAGAACAAAATAGAATATAAGTCATTGTCAGAGCTCTTTTTCTGCACATGGCAAATAAATTTGTGTAATACAGAACAATTAAATTACTTACCAATAATCAAATTTGGTAGATAGTTCAACGAGTCAAATACTCTGAAAACGTCCATTCCAGTCTGCACAGCTAACTCGCAGAACTTGAAGACGACATTATCCGGATAGTTAGTATAACCTACAGCATTAGCACCTCTCAAAAGCATTTGAAAGGGGATGTTTGGTATGGCTTTCCTCATGTCTTCCAATCGTTCCCATGGACATTCGTGAAGGAACCTAAGAGCGACGTCGAAGGTAGCGCCACCCCAATTTTCCAGAGAATAAAGATTGTTGAATTTCTGTGCGACGAAAGGCGAAATTGTCAGGAGATCGTGCGATCTCACACGTGTTGCAAGGAGGGACTGATGAGCATCACGGAAGGTGGTGTCCATCAACAGCAACCCTTTGTGTTGCCTTACGGCTTTGGCAAACGCTTCAGCACCTTTCTCTTTGTAGATGTGACGAAAACCCTTTGGTGGTTCCAAAATATCTGAAATATTAGCTGAAATTTGTTGAACATGTTTCAGAAGTTTTTAATAAGCTTCAGCGTGCAGTTGTTAATGAGCCCGAAGCAGTTGCATTAGAATGATTAAAAGAAGAATGAGAAAAAAGTAACGAATGAGGACCCAAAATTAAAGAAATAGAAATTATGATTAATGCGTTTGCGATGGTCAGAATATATCGTCTCCTATTAAGCAAATTCTTGTTTTTAACACGTTGACACATGGAGAAGTATTGAGGATCACGGGGTGAAGAGGGGTACGAGGGGTACAGTACACCAGTCGAACGATAGCGGCGCTGGCATCCAAATCTACTGTTCAATTCGGGACAAAAAGCTGTGTAGCTGGTTTATGGCAATACCGTATCCATAGTATATATATATATATATATATATATATATATATATATATATATATATATATATATATATATCAGTGGACACGGCGCACGGCGCGGCGCACAATGCGTTGAGTACATGGGATTTCGGGACAAAAATCATAATTGCAGTTTAATAATAAATATTATAGAATATTTATATATGTTTATGCGTATTCGTGCCAATATATGCAGTCTACAACCCACTATCACCTTGTCATTCGGTACTATGTAGGTGACAAGATCTACGTTAAAAACTCGTTACATATTATACAAAATATATATATATATATATATTCTTCTCAAAAACTATTTAACGAAGTTTAACGTTAATTTTGTAGCGTCCGGTCGTACGCACGAGAGAAAGTTTTTTCTTTCGTGCAAACTGCCAACGTAATTTACGACTCTCGTTCGACGAAACTATTTTTGAGTCGACGATTTCCAGATTTTTGCCGTCGCATGTTTAGTAGAGTTTTTCCTAAAGTCCTCAATAGTAAACAGGGGAGACCGTCGTAAATTAGGGGATTAGCTTAAGGGCACTCGAGGCGGACTCATTGGTGTAACGCCACGGGGACCGGCGCGGGTGGCCCGAAGGAAAGTCCCACGACAAATTCATCCCCTCCGATCACCTCGCCGTTCCGAGAACAAGCGCGCTAAGGGCGTAAGGAATAGGCGGTGAAACGGAAAAACGAATAACCCTGATTGGAAGGACCCAATGCGTGGGGTTAGCCAATCAGGGTGTTTAGGAATTTTACCAGGGCAAACTCGGGATAAAAGACGAAGCGAGAGAGAGAGTCCAAGGAGATACGCCGAGTCATGTTCAGCGGAGTCGGATTAAACGTTTTTGTACAGTTCATTAAAGTTATCAACCCCTCATACAAGTGATATTCATTGAATAAACACCTTAGAACCACAATTTTAATATTATAAACAATTTTTCAGCAACACCATTTTAGGAGTGTACACTCAACAGGACTACAGATTTACTCCTTAAAGTTAATACCACCGATGTTTGTACACCCGTGAGATGAGAACGTTTATACATATAAAAATTAATAAGATAATGTTCTTTGGCGATCATATCCAATTATTTACATAAATCTAGGAAATAGTCGTTATTGTTGTTGGAAAAATAGTAAACACACTCAGACGACGGCGAAGGTACATCGGCAACCACGGGTCCCGATAGCGCGGTGCCACGGCTGTCGTAAATTATCTCGGACTCTTGATGGTGTAGTAAAAAAAAGCGATTTTTCCGGACGCGGCGACACATTCTAGCCGACTGTGTCCACCAACAAACATCATCAACGACGTCGAAATATATGTTTTACTCTGAATCTTCCATGTTTGTTGTTAATAACCTTACGTTGCATAACAATTTTCAATATGGGTTATACAAATTCTGAATCTACATTGCTCAACATTATATCCATTTTACTATCAAAATATATAATAAAATATCGGAAACATTTATCGTCATCGATGTACTAAAATGCTTCATAATATAGATGTGCCGATCTTTCCGCTATACTCGCATCGTGTTACATTACTCGCGATTTTATTTCGAGTAGATCGCGTCGTGCGAGCCGCTCGTTTTCATGCGTGTCAGAAATTCGGCGGAGCAGCCTCGAATTTAGAACAGTGTTCTTTGACAGTTCTCGGGTAAGTCCTGAGTGATCACTCACAGTGCTCTTACCAGAAGCATAGACCACTTCGTGGCCAGATCCTTCGATGAAAAACTATCCTTGACCTTTAAGCAAGTGGTACAACCTCGAGTCGCCTGCCACTCAGTGATGGTACATGGTCTCGGTTTTTTTGCGCATGCGCGACTAAATGCAGGAACGTACCGTACGTCTTATGTTTTCTGGGAAAGTAGGGGAGAACTGTTATTGGCGGGAAACCGGACAGAAGAGTGCAAGACGACACGACGAGACGACCGTACTTCGAAATTTTGGTAAGTTAATGTTAATATATTCGATTTCATAATGGCAACTAGAATTGGAGAAGGAGCTACTTGCCAATTCATATTTGAAAATCGAAAAAAATTTGCGAAACTATGCGGGGTGACCAAGGTACCCCATTTTAGCCCAACTTTGTACTTTACTGACGCTAAAATCGTCGCGCATGCGCGAAAAAACCGAGACCATATACCATCACTGCTGCCACTCATAAAGATCCCTAACTTTCTAAATATGTGTCAACGACTGCAACGCATCAGACATCTGCACAACTTCAAATTGCTAGCCATCATCTCAGGTTTCTCCGTTGACGGAACCTTGAGAGGCTGCCCTGAATCCCTGGCCCGGTTAAACCTTTTTTTGGAGGACCAATTTTTTAAAACTTTTTTTATGCAGTCCTATAGATTTCGATGAGAAAACACCGGAAATGAAAGTCTTATTGCCAGGAGTTCACTAGTTCAGAAGTTATACGCGTGTAAAGTTGAGCACTTTTAAGCCTTTTTGACAGGTTCAAGCGCCGCCATATTGGTATATTTGCTAGGTGGTACACGTAAGATGGGCTAAGCAGTACCGAGCAGATCCGTTGGATGGCAGGACAAGCACATACGTAATAATAACACATGTACGAAATCAAAATGCGGAACATTATAAGCGTGGCCGGGTCATATCTCCGCTCCCACGATGATCTAACCCCAAACCAATTTGGACTATACCTTCTTTTTGAGATACTAGCACCCAGCGAATATACTAATGTGATGACACATCAATTTGTGAAAATAACTTGAAATTGCTTATGTTTACACGCGTGTAACTTATAAACCAGTGAATTCCTAACAATAATACTTACATTTTCGCAATGTTCTCATCGATATCTACAGGATTACATAAAAAAAGTTAGAAAAGAATTCAAGAAAGATAAAAAAATCTGGTCCTCCAAAAGAAAGAACAGCCACTGACCCTACCGTAAATTAACCAAAAGCAGAGTAGCGTCGGGCTATCTGCATTCTATTACTCTAAAAAAAACAGCCTGTCACTAACATGCGAGTAGCTTTCTTGTACGGGACCTCTTAGCTGCCTGGCGCCCGATACAGTAATTAAATTAGGTTTCCGTTAGTAAAAAGGGCTCCCTAGGAAAGTCGTTTTATCCCGGATGTACTTAGTACGTGCGACCGTGCGTTGCCAAGCTCACGGGCCTATAAGACACGGCGTGATAATTCGGAGAGACAATGTCCATAATTAAAAGTTCAATCCAAAATCTTAGAATTTAAGAATACAAGTTAAATTCAAATATAAATTACGCAACTCTGAATAATCCCGATTGGCGCAGACGTTAAGATATCCGACTGCGAATCCTGTTTTGAGGATGATCAAATCCAGCACATCTGGTAACTTCAATACAAAATCAGAAATTTTAAGTGTCGGAATTGTTTAAAAATTGATTTTGCCCGATTGGGCAAAATCCCCAGAGAGAACTGGGGATAGTTATTTTCGTTCTCGCGATATAAACAACTTTGTGTTACTTTTCAACCAACCCTCGTAGAATACAATCTGTAAAGTTTGTAGGTAAAACATAAAATGGTACCAAAAGAGTTAGTAAAAATTGATTATTATGATCTAGGAAATGTAAGTTGATTTTAGTTTCTGTTCCAAAATATTGAGGAATAAAAAATGTCAGCATTGTCAAAGAAAATAGGAATACAGAAGTCTCAAGGAAGTCAAACGTAAATTAACAAATACGATGTACAGAAGAAGGCACACCTCAGCGATTTCAATGATTTTGAAATATGTCGTCAAGGTTATCATCCTGAACAACTTTTCCCTATACATGTTACCGCTGCTCGGCCTTACTTTCTTAGATACTTTTAGATACCAAAACTATTTGGACGGCTATAGCAAACTCCGCCTTTTCCCAATGACTAAATTCGTTCGTTATGGCGAATTAATAATGGGAGGGCTCCACCCGTACCTCTTTACTATCTCCTCAAGAAATTTAACCCAGACCTAACGTAGGACTAACTAAAATTAGTTTCAAGACTCTACAAACCTAACCTTCCGTGGGGTAACAATCTAGAAACGGAATTCTTTACCGATTTTGACGAGTTTTAGATATACAGTGAATTATCGATAATTGTCCCACATATCTGGCCTATAATTGTCCATGAACTATTCCTACTACCGCGGGGTATACCAAGTGAGAACACTATTAATCCAATACCAAAACTTCTTTAGTTTTCATTATTTTTTATGGGACTTTCAGCAAATTATTCGTGGCATTTTTGTAATGAAAATGATAGGAAATATAATATAAATCAGATAATGGAAAAGAAAGAGTCGCGGATAGTCGCAGCCGCCGGCACAGTTCAAAGGCCTTCGACTCTTTGCATCCGAACCTTTTATCGTTCATTACACAAGTAAATATTATCAGAATTATATCATATCTGGTATCATTTTTATTGGAAAAAAGGCCACAAATATTTTAGTGAAGGTCTCATAAAAAGATAATGAAAAATAAGGAAGTTTTGTTATTGGATTAGTAGTGTTCTCACACCGATATACGCGACCCGTATTGTGCTACATTTCTCGGCGACCGAGGTCTCTCGACCTTCAATGTCCGTCCTTACGTTCGGTAGAGGTCAAAAAATAATATTTTGTGCACGATAATTGTCCTTGGCCAGACCCGTGTTGTGGACAATTATCGAGCATTCACTGTGTTAGCTGAAGCATGATTCTGAGCATTTTTTTCCGATACATGTTATCAATGGCCGAACTTAGTTTCCGAGGCATTTTTAAAAAAACTGATAGGTTCACCACAGCGAATCCCGCCATTTTAAAAGCATTTTGGTTAGTTTTGGGTTAAGTTTGGGGTTCGGGGGTGCAATGGAGGGAACCCTCCAAAATGGACGGGCCCACCAAACACGTGTTCGGACAATTGAAAACGGTAGAATTCGCTGTAGTGTGAGTCCGTTTTTTTATGTAAATATCTAGAAGACGAAGGCCGAGCGGCGGTAACAGGTATAAGAAAAAGTTCTTCAGAATGGTGACCTTAATGACATATTTCAAGGTCCTTGAAATCGGTGAGGGTCCCCTTTACTGTATAATTATAATTAATTCTGGTAATTCTGGAAATTGCCGGAGCTACTCCTGAATGTAAACAAAAAATAAAACGTTGATATATCCTTTTTGCGCAGTACTACAGATCAGTTACACCAGACCTGGGCGACGCTGGCCCGCGGAACAGATGTTGCTACTTTTCGTTTTCGCCTGCTCGGCAAGGCAGTCCCCACCATGACCACTCCGACTTTTCCTTCGACACAATCCCCACGCAGTGATGCCAGACGCTGAAATCGAGGGGAATACAATTTACCCCCTCTTTGATAACCAGAGTAACATCAGTCGCGCGCGGCACGTCACGTGACCAGTCTACGGTCTTAGTGGGGAACGTTGGAGTGTACTCATGGTAGTGGAATGGGATAGTGGAAGGGGAAAAGGAGGAGAGGACAAAGAATCCGTTTGGACCAGTGATGCCAGAATCGTGGAACCGAGGAACTTGCCCCTCCGGTGGATCCTCCGGCTGGACCCCCCACTCTGACGTACCGTCGTCGCCTTACGTTGTTTCTTACTGCGCACGCGCTATACACAAGCGTACCTCGACGCCGTCGAGTCGAATAGGCAGCTCACACGGACAGACTAGACGTTTGTGTGTAGCGCGTGCGCAGTAAGAAACAACGTAAGGCGACGACGGTACGTCAGAGTGGGGGGTCCAGCCGGAGGATCCACCGGAGGGGCAAGTTCCTCGGTTCCACGATTCTGGCATCACTGATTTGGACGCTTTCTGGCATCATTGGGCCTACGGACGCTACACCGGAAGGTTACTCACTACTACTACATATACATGTACATGTATACAAGGCCATTGCAGCAGTGGTGGGGCTCATGCCGAAGGTAAATGTCAGAGTGAACATGGTGGGGACTGACTCGCCGAGCAGGCGAAAAGGAGAAGCAGCAACATTTGTTCCGCAGGCCAGCGGCGCCCAGGCCTGCTTTACACGATAATGAGGTCTCCAGAACATAATAATATTTTCCATCTCTTAAAATAAAATATGAAACAAAATAATATAGCAAAAGAGATAATACATAGTAAGCATACCTGGTAGGTCTTGATCACTGTTCTCCTCAGCAGCTGCAAGCTTAGCAAAGTCTAAAAAAATGGCCAAACGGAAAGATAAAAGCATGCGATAAAAAATGAGGTGTAATAACTAAAAGGTAATTAATATCTAAAAGAACGTGAAAAGTTATTTAACAAGATAGAAAAAAGTGGTAGAAAGATTACACTCTAAACTGGAATTGTCTAGTTGGGTAACTGTTACTTAATGAACACAAAGAAAATTTTCAATTACAAACGTTCAGTCGGATTATACTCCTCGGTGAATACATAAAGCTGCAATACATAAAAACGTGAAATACCATGCCAGATTGTATACATAATGATAATTTCAATGTTTACGACGAGAATGTGAAATATGTGCATGTTATGCACTACCTGTGTTGCCAATTATGGATGCAGAAATAAAGTACCACATAAAATATCGACTGGTGCAAACCCACTACAATTGCCTGTGTACCCAGCAGGAAAGCATAACAAATTATTTCACTAAATGGAAGGTAATAGGGTGTCTATTACTATGTACTACTATTCGCTTTTCATATATAAAATAATAAATACGTGTACCGTAAACAATTCTGTTTCATTGTATAATTACTAATTTATAAAAACTATAGTGCACAGTATAATGAAATAATAAAAAAAAAGTCAAACTTAGGATCAAATGTAGCATTAAATATTGAATGTTGATCTATTCTGTTATACATATCTAATATTATAAAACGATTAGTGCATCAGAAAACATTTCTATTCTAATTCTAGATTGAGAAATCGACTTAAAATGTGCACGATTTAATAATAATTAATATGAAAAATAAATATCTTAAAAATTCTACAAGTTCTTTTTGTTTACAAATTAATTAGACGAATTATTCCAATAATTCGTTGAATTCATCTATGCTACTAGAATATTAACTAGTATCTAATCCTTAGCCTTTTAAATGTTAATTTTCATATTCTATTGTTTATATTTTCAAATATTTATTAGGTCATTCCACATTAGTGATAAATGAACGTATCTTAAAGGATTTTTCAAATTGTATGAATTTTGAATTAAATAATCAAATTAACCTAGGTAATTTATTTAGCTATTTTGCATAAAACATTATACAATGAAACATGAAGTCTTGAATCTACTTCCATCACACCCCATTCCATAATTTCGCAATGTCCATTGAGCGATGACAGTAAATATTTCCAACAATTAAGATCATTGACAGAGAGTGAGTTTTCCTAATTATTTGGTAACGGTATTAAATCCTGTGTCCGTAAGAACAGCTGTTATAGCCGTCCGCCCGTCAGCTGGTAGTACTCTGCATGGCTGCCAGAAGCGGTATATTTCTGCGTTCATTTCAAATGATTTTCATTTCGTCTATTTTAAAATGTCCATAAAGGGAAAACTTTGGTTCTATCTTCATTTTTTCAAATTTTGCAATATGTCTCCGTTATAAAATCACTGCATTTGTTTAAAACAATTGCAGAAATAATTGGTGAAAAAAATATTTTATCAACTAAAATAGTTTTTACTGCATACTCTTATGTTTCCCGTATAAGTACCTAAAATACCATTTTTGTCGGTTTGTTAGTTCGGCCATTATAATTTAATGGACAAAGGTTGACATTTCATTTTACAGGTCTGTAAAGCCAACAATTTTCAAGATATTGAAAAATTCTTTAAGATATACCTTCACTTGTCACTAAAGACTATAACATATTCGAATTTGAACAAAATTTATAAAAAGTGTCCTTGTCTTGTCGACGACAATAAAATACGATAATAAGAACTTCTAATTTATAATTATATAATACAATTGGATCTCAAAAATTTACGATTGCTTACAGGAATAGCATTTTTAGAGTACGCTTTCTGTTGAGTTGCGCGTCAAGTTATGGATTTTAATTTCATTCCAGAAATATTTAAAACTTACTACTGTTAATATAGTAGAAATATTTGAATATTATTTTGAAAAAATCAATAGAATTTTAACGCCGACTATACGGTCAAACGACATTGAACAGCACTATATCAAATTAATAAATTTTGAATAATTTGTATACTAGACAAGATGCTTACTTAAGTAAATTACGGTTTATGGAAACCTTTCTAATGAGATTGTATTTCTTTGACTACGCAGACTTAAGATTACTACACACATTGCATGCAATGCATTTTTCTGCTCATGATTCTGAATCACCGACTCTGTAGAATATGCTCAAGTACGATAGCGGACTCTACCGAAATGGAACGGTCAGCTAATGAACTAAATGAGAGTTCAACAATGAAAGTGTGTGCCCGGAGAGGCTTGATTTTGCAACGTTGTCATCTGTAAAAGTGCAATGTTGCAGCATTAGATTCGTACAGAACCGATATTATAAGGGTTCTATAACTGTTATTTTTTGGTTCTGGATTTCGGTTTCGGTTTTGGTTCTTCAGCGAGTTTGCATTTTAATTTTCTCGATCCGTCCGGTTCGTTGTAGGAACTAGTAGCATTTTATTATCCTCCCTTTACGCGCGGGTGTGTGTGTGTGTGCGTGTATGCGTGAGAGATAGAGACAGACAGATAGACAGAGAGAGAGAGAGAGAGAATACCTAGCCACGCACTGGTTGGTCCGTGCTTTCGTTAATAACTCCTTAACAAAAACCGCGGACACCATTTTTTCAAAGGAAAATGTCGCATCAAATGATCTCAGGAACCTCATATTTCCGGATGTTGAAGGAATTTTGAGACACCCTGTATAGCCGATACAGAACCAAAAAATATTAGTTGCAGAACTGCAAAACCGATATGAGACCGATACGGGACATATTATAGGTTTTGAAGACCCGAAACCGAAATCTAGAACGTAAAAATAACAGTTACAGAACCGTTATAATATCGGTTCTCAAGAACCGTAACCGTAACCGATATAAGCGAGAAGCGGTATTCTCATAACAGTTACAGCATCATTTCAGTTCTTCATAACTGTTTCAGTCAGAACCGATATATAATTGTTTGAAACAGTTATTTTCAGAACCGTTTCAATCATTGCTAAGACTTAAGACTACTACAGACATTGCATCTTATGGACTTTTTATCTAGGCCTCATTAATGAATGTACATTTCAATAGTTTTGTACACTTTAAACCAATGGTTTACTTTCTTTACACATAGTCAATACAAATTCTATGCCGTTTTATTTCTTTAAAAATAAGTACTTGCATTCTTTTCATCTCTAGAGAAATAAGAATTCATTAAATTTTCATAAATTCATTAAATTGATTATATTAAATTTACGTTATAATATTTGTAATTAAATTGTCAAGCAGTAAGCGCAACAATAAAGTGTTTATTATAATTCATAATTATACCATGGAAACATTATCGATCGATTGCAAATGGTTTTCTGATTAAAAGCAGTCTAAACACGCCACAAATTGGATAAGTTGGACGGTGTCAGTATTGAAACATTTCCTTCGAATTTCACCAACAATCTTTATTCGTGAATTATTCGAACTTAAATCTGTGTAATTTTTAACATACAAATATCAGCGTACACGTACACGCGTTGACTGCAACACTATCATGCCGCGATTGTTTAAATCTTCCTTAATATTTTAGCAAGATTTAATGACGCACAAGTAACAACAAAAAATATCTTTTCAGTCAAATATATTGTTTTTCTACATATTGTATAGTAAATTAACGTCTCTTTGGACAGAGTAGATTTAAACTAATACAATAGAAAATTTGTATTGCTTTACATTTTAATTAAAAATATTATAACGAAAATTTAATTTCATGAATTTATGAAAATTTAATGAATTCTTATTCCTCCAGAGATAAAAAGAATGCAAATACTCATTTTAAAAGAAAGGAAAGACAAGAATAGTTTATACAATATGTGTATGCACTCAATAACTGCATAGAATCTGTATTAACTAAGTGTAAAGAAAGTAGAGTATTGGTTTAAACTGTGCAAAACTATTGCAATATACTTTCATTAATGACACGAGTAATAAAAATAATGTTGCGTATAGAAACCAAATTAATTTTACTATAATTCGTGTTTTTGTAATACATTGTTCATAAATATTACTTTTACTGTTCAAATACACGCGGTATATGCATTTGTTGCCACCAAAATAAATATTAAGCACCCGTAGTAGAAAGAAAGTATACAGAATATGTATTCAGTTCTTGCCAATACGCCTAAATTCGTGAACTATCAGTAATATTGGGGGCGACACCGAAATGGTACGGGGCTACTGTGGCCCCCCAAGGCCTAGACAGAAAAGTCCATAAGATGCAATGTCTGTAGTAGTCTTAAGCCTGTGTTCTTAATGTTCTTCATAATGGCGAAATAGAATAAAAAAATGTTCATTCTTTCTTATTTACATTGTTTGTAACTACTGCTAATAATGAATTTTACCCTCTTTATACAGGGTGGCCCACATAACTCTGAACAGCTCAATATCTCGAAAACTATGCCATCGATTTTAAAGTCCTTAGTCTTAAATTGCATGAAACTGAAGAGCCTTTCTGACTACATAAATGTGAAGTGGCCTCCCTTCCCCTTTAACGGGAGAGGGGAGGTACCTTTGTAATTTTAAATGGAACCCCCTATAAAATGTTACATATTTAGATTCTACCGGAAAAAACAAGGCAATTTTGTCTGAAACATTCTTTTGTCAGATACTTAAATGATGAGATATAACAGTTTGAAGTTTCGAGTTGTAGGTACTCGAAGCGCTCGGAAATGGCGTTATGGAATTATACGCGCTTCAGTCCTTTGCTTATTCGTGAAGAAATAAAATGTACTTTAAATTAAATGTTCAAAATGTCCACCACGGGCTTGTAAACATTTGTTTACTCGAAACATCAAAGTTGTTCTAACATTTTTTAACATTTCGGGAGTCACTGAAGCGCAACCGTCACGTATTCTTTGTTTCATATCCTCTTTTGTCGTCGTTGGTTCAAACATAACTTTGTCCTTTACATATCCCCATAAGAAAAAATCTAATGGTGTTAGATCGGGGGATCGAGGAGGCCATTGACGAGGTCCCCCACGATCTATCCATTTGTTCCCAAATTTTTCGTTCAAAAATTGCCTGGTGATGATTGCAAAATGTGGAGGAGCGCCGTCTTGTTGGAACCACATTTCTCTTCTAACGTGCAGTGGCACATCTTCCAAAAGCGCAGGCAAATGATTTTTTAATAAATCACAATAACTTGCAGATGTTACAGTTTCTTGAAAAAAATAAGGTCCAATCACGAAATCTCCTATTAGGCCACACCAAACATTTAAAGACCATCGATGTTGAAAGGGAACACATCGCATCCAATTTGGATTTTCCACGGCCCAATGATGCAGATTATGTCTATTTACATGCCCTGAATTCATAAAAGTGGCCTCATCGGGAAAAAAGTATTTTGCACAAAAAGTCATTTTCCACAACACCCTGCAGCCACTCACAAAATCTTACGCGGTGATCGTAATCTGCTATAGAAAGCTCTTGTGATAAAACCATGTGATATGGATGATACTTTTGCCGTTTCAAAATTCGTTGAATCGATGAACGACTAATATGTGATGTTTGTGCAAGCGTACGTTGACTAATATGAGGATTTAATGTAATTGCAGCAAGAATACTGGCACTATTATTTTCATTGGTGACAGCTTTAGGTTTATTGCGAGTTTTTTTACACAATTCACCGTGCTCGCGAAGTCGCTTTTCTAAATTATGAAATGTTGCATGCCATTTTTTGATCCCATAACGTTCAAAAAACGTCACTGCTGCACGCCGATAATTTTTTTGGCATTCACCTAACGTTAATAACATATTCACTTCTGTGTCAAAAGTAGCCATAATCACAATGTTACTGCTGGAATAACAGCTCTAAACTGAAAACGTTTTCATAGATAAGTAAGTCAAACTCAAGAATTGTAAATATTATTGTTTGTTTTTTTTCATGAATAAGCAATGGACTCAAGCGCGTATAATTCCATAACGCTATTTCCGAGCGCTTCAAGTACCTATAACTCGAAACTTCAAACTGTTATATCTCATCATGGAAGTATCTGACAAAAAAATGTTTCAGACAAAATTGACTTGTTTTTTCCTGTAGAATCTAAGTATGTAACATTTTATAGGGGGTTCCATTTAAAATTACAAAGGTACCTCCCCTCCCCCGTTAAAGGGGAAGGGAGGCCACTTCACGTTTATGTAGTCAGAAAGGCCCTTCAGTTCCATGCAATTTAAGACTAAGAACTTTAAAATCGATATCATAGTTTTCAAAATATTGAGCTGTTCAGAGTTATGTGGGCCACCCTGTATATAGTTACTCCTTTCCTGCCTATAGGTTTAATAAATAATATATTTACTTACAATCAGTGAGTAATCACAGAGTAAGCACGGTACTTCCGGAAATTCCTTTGACCTATTATTTATTTACACAAATTCTAAAATTAGCACGGATTTATCCGCAGTTTACTTAAGTAAGCATCTTGTCTAGTACTACAAATTATTCACATTTTAT
The DNA here is from genome assembly GCA_913789915.3 of Sphecodes monilicornis. Lineage (NCBI taxonomy): Eukaryota > Metazoa > Arthropoda > Insecta > Hymenoptera > Halictidae > Sphecodes > Sphecodes monilicornis. The sequence goes on along the minus strand of OU565297.1, from coordinate 21,769,360 downwards.
TAATTCGACATAGGGCTATTCAATATCATTCGACCGTACAGTCGGCTTTAAAATTCTATAGATTTGATCAAAATAGTATTGAAATATTTCCACTATATTAAAAGTATTTTTCATTAAACGGCCTATGTGTGTATGAGCGTGCGTTCTTGTGTATGACGAGTCTATGCGCGTGCCCTGTAGTGCGTGTATGTTTGCCAGATGTACTTACGTTATTTAACGAGTTCAAAAGAACAAAGAGAGAATGCGTTTAAGATACCGTCTCACGTTATTCGTTAATTATATTGTTTTTACATTTTGTTATATTTAGTAAATCTTGTACTTGTTAACTGTATTTGTTCGATTTTCGTTCAAAACCATACACTATTCTTGCACAAAGAACTTTTTGTTCTCGACATTCGTCCCCGAATTTACATACACTACAGATATACCGGGTAAAGCACTCAAAATAGGTCACCTGAATAACTTGGCTGCTGATGACAACGATCAAAGATACGACAGGTCAAAGTTACATGATCTTAATGGGACGTCACAAGCCGGGGGCTAAGCAGGTGATGCGTGACCGAGGTTTTGTTAGATTTTAATTGGGAACTTGGTTTTGTGGACTGACCGACGTGTATTTCACCGTCGGTCGCCGCGTGGTTTTGGAAATGGAAAATTGGTATCGACTCTCGTAACGTGGAATAGAAGTTGGTACACCTTGAGTGGCTAAGGTGTACCGATGTGGGAACGCTAGTACTGCGATAGAAATATGATGTGGCTATGAAGTTAAGAAATTCGAACTGTTCTGAATTGAAGTACAGTCTATTCAATAGAAGGAGGACTACAATTGTGCACGTATAACGTGTATTCGCGGATACTAAATCCTTTGCTCTCTGATTAAAATGATTGTGCGATAGAATACGTACTCGTGAATCTTCCTATACGCAACGCAGCGTATCAGAGTTTCAACTGGGCCCGCTGATGGGAGGATTCGTGGTCTTTACATACCCCAAAATTGCCTAGAAATTATGGTGGGGGTAGGCATGCATCTGGATGGAAATTCCAGAGAATTTTCCCAGCCTGCTACACCCCCGTGAGAATGGCTCAAAAAGTCACGCAGGCGAAGTCTCCGTACGTAACAGGGGACATAATCTTATGTCAATAGTCTTTTCATGGATACAAAAATAAACAAGATGAAAAGGTCAACTTTGTTTTTTTTTTAAATAACATTGTGGCGGCTACCTCCTACGTTCGTCACCAAATGAACGCCTTTCCCGCTAGTACCTGATCCGTCGTCGATTCGTATATAGGATGGGTCTCGTAACGCGACGATTTCAAATAACTCGTAAGTTATTTGCTGTACGAAAAAATATTTCGAACAAAAGTTGCATATTTTCCGGTAAATTGTCCATTATATTTTTGGTTTATATGTATATTGTATAGTAGAGGACCGAGAATATCTCCTCGAGAAACGCCTTTATGAATTTTTAGATTTTAATGGTTGTTACTTCCAACGAAATGAGCAGATCTATCATACATCCACTGGGATATAAAGTGGAGGGTATTACCGGTTAGGCCTACCTGAGAGAGAATTTTTAACAAAATTTTTCTTTGTACATTGTCAAATGCATCATTAATCTCGAGAAAAGCAGCAAGAGTATGCTTTTTGGTTCTATAACCATATACCGTCCTAAACTGTCCTTACGACATCCCGCGTCTAAGGCACGGGTCCGCTAGATAGCCTTACCGACGAGTCCTCTAGCGGGCCCAGAACGAAACGCTCCCTTTCCTTTTCCATCTCTCTCGGAGATTTCCCGCAGCCGCCAAAAACACTTTACACATGATAATTTACAGTTCTGGAGACTATACAATTGCATCTATGAGAAATTATTCAACAAATTTAATTCTTTGGGTATATATTCTTACGAAAAATAACTAAAAATTTAGATAGACGCTCTCGTTATGTTCATACAGCAATGTAAAATAGTCGCATTTACTGCTACATAAATCTAATTTTAATTAACTTATCGCGCACTTTATTGATTGGCTTATCTATATGTTGATGCAATTGTTCAAAACTGTGAGATAAAACCCATGCCTTAATGCATTTCGATCCTTTTCTACATGTAAAGGAACTACATCCTTGAGAGTTAGCATTAATGAAATTATACTAATTTTTTCTGGTTTTGTATAAAACTCATTTGGAAATTTGATCGACGCTTAATTTAGAATAAATTATTTTCTGCCTAAATGACTTAATAATGATAATTAATTATAGGTCGTTTAAACATTTTAAAACGCTCCATTGTTAGTCAAGGAAAATACCTTATTAAATCATTAAAAGAAGAACGAAGTTGACCTTTGCATTTTCAACACATCACTCTTACAAAAAAGCTATTGACATTAGATTATATTTCTCTTGAAACTATGTAACACTACTCTGAGGCATATTTTTTCTATCGCCAAAAGCAGACGTGTCATTCATACGATCTATTTTAAGCACCTCTTCATTTTTCAGATATTGTTCTTTAAATTTTTAATTCCGCTTCCATTCTGTAGCTTACTTCATTTTCTGTCTCAAACACGTGAATATAGGCAGTTTAAACTACATAGCAAACAACTGAAAGATCAAAAACGATAGGTTTAATATTTATAACTTGAAACGCAACTCATTAATTCCAATAAGTATTGTGCTATTTAATCATCGATGAGCATAAACACCCCTATGCAACATACCATATGCAAAATAAAAAGAGAAAATAATTGGTTCCACTAATTTGCCAGCCCACGCATGAAGAGTATGCGTTATCAAACTTTGAACTGTATACCCAATTAGGTTCATCGAAAAACCAGAATGATAAGGTTCGTTATTCAGCCTCAATGTATAAGTACATGATCACTCTCTTCGGTCTGATACTATACCTAAAGCGATCTGAGGAATTTGCGGCTCTATTTCGGCTGGCTTCAGACTCGTTGCCAGAGGTGTGCTGGGACCGTTTACGAGGACAGAGCCTAGATAATTCAGTAACTTCTGTGCTCGATTCTGAGTCGGTTGGAACTGGAAGAGCTGCGGATTTTCATCGATGAAATACGTATCAACATTTCCATTCAGGAACTTTTGATTCTCCAACACGTTCAGCAGAAATGGAATATTCGTTTTGACGCCACGAACGCGAAACTCGCGAAGAGCACGATTCATTTTCGCACAGCTTGCTTGCAAATCACCTGCGTGGGCAATTACCTGAAAGCAGAGGGAAAATTTGTATCGAATGATCTTTTGTTGAGTATTTACCCCTGTAACGGATGGAGCGGTTACAGGTGAAAGTGATTAATGCAATATCTGGACTGACACTTTATTTTAATGCAAGAGTTGACAGAGTGAAATGTAAGTGAGTGAATGTTTTGCGTTTCTTCTTCGGTATATACAGGGTGGCCCACATAACTCTGAACAGCTCAATATCTCGAAAACTATGCCATCGATTTTAAAGTTCTTAGTCTTAAATTGCATGGAACTGAAGGGCCTTTCTGACTACATAAACGTGAAGTGGCCTCCCTTCCCCTTTAACGGTGGAGGGGAGGTACCTTTGTAATTTTAAATGGAACCCCCTATAAAATGTTACATATTTAGATTCTACAGGAAAAAAACAAGACAATTTTGTCTGAAACATTTTTTTATCAGATGCTTCCATGATGAGATATAACAGTTTGAAGTTTCGAGTTGTAGGTACTTGAAGCGCTCGGAAATAGCGTTATGGAATTATACGCGCTTGAGTCCTTTGCTTATTCGTGAAGAAGTAAAATGTACTTTAAATTAAATGTTCAAAATGTCCACCACGGGCTTGTAAACATTTATTTACTCGAAACATCAAACTTGTTCTAACATTTTTTAACATTTCGGGAGTCACTGAAGCGCAAGCGTCACGTATTCTTTGTTTCATATCCTCTTTTGTCGTCGGTGGTTCAAACATAACTTTGTCCTTTACATATCCCCATAAGAAAAAATCTAATGGTGTTAGATCGGGGGATCGAGGAGGCCATTGACGAGGTCCCCCACGACCTATCCATTTGTTCCCAAATTTTTCGTTCAAAAATTGCCTGGTGATGATTGCAAAATGTGGAGGAGCGCCGTCTTGTTGGAACCACATTTCTCTTCTCACGTGCAGTGGCGCATCTTCCAAAAGCGCAGGCAAATGATTTTTTAATAAATCACAATAACTTGCAGATGTTACAGTTTCTTGACAAAAATAAGGTCCAATCACAAAATCTCCTATTAGGCCACACCAAACATTTAAAGACCATCGATGTTGAAAGGGAACACATCGCATCCAATTTGGGTTTCCCACGGCCCAATAATGCAGATTATGTCTATTTACATGCTCTGAATTCATACAAGTGGCCTCATCGGAAAAAAAGTATTTTGCACAAAAAGTCATTTTCCACAACACCCTGCAGCCACTCACAAAATTTTACGCGGTGATCGTAATCTGTTATCGAAAGCTCTTGTGATAAAACCATGTGATATGGATGATACTTTTGCCGTTTCAAAATTCGTTGAATCGATGAACGACTAATATGTGATGTTTGTGCAAGTGCACGTTGACTAATATGAGGATTTAATGTAATCGCAGCAAGAATACTGGCACTATTATTTTCATTAGCGACCGCTTTAGGTTTATTGCGAGTTTTTTTACACAATTCACCGTGCTCGTGAAGCCGCTTTTCTAAATTATGAAATGTTGCATGACATTTTTTGATCCCATAACGTTCAAAAAACATCGCCGCTGCACGCCGATAATTTTTTTGGCATTCACCTAACGTTAATAACATATTCACTTCTATGTCAAAAGTAGCCATAATCACAATGTTACTGCTCGAATAACAGCTCTAAACTGAAAACGTTTTCATAGATAAGTGAGTCAAACTCAAGAATTTTAAATATTATTGTTTGTGTTTCTTTATGAATAAGCAATGGATTCAAGCGCGTATAATTCCATAACGCTATTTCCGAGAGCTTCAAGTACCTACAACTCGAAACTTCAAACTGTTATATCTCATCATGGAAGTATCTGACGGAAAAATGTTTCAGACAAAATTGACTTGTTTTTCCGGTAGAATCTAAATATGTAACATTTTATAGGGGGTTCCATTTAAAATTACAAAGGTACCTCCCCTCCCCCGTTAAAGGGGAAGGGAGGCCACTTGACGTTTATGTAATCAGAAAGGCCCTTCAGTTCCATGCAATTTAAGACTAAGAACTTTAAAATCGATGGCATAGTTTTCGAGATATTGAGCTGTTCAGAGTTATGTGGGCCACCCTGTATACAAAATCTCGGAAGAAGGTAACGCCTTTTCCGAGAACGCGAGGGTGGAGCTTGCTCCCTGAATGCGCGAGGGTGGAGTTACCTTTTCCCTTAAAACACCGCCCTGATCGGCGGGGGAAAGGGACTCCTTTTCGCCAATTTAGGTGGTTCTATGTTTTGGGACTTTCCTCGACGGGTAGTCCCGTAACGGTACACGGCTGGCGACGTTTTCATCAGCGTAGTCTGCTGTGCACGTGAAAGTAATAAAGGAATAAAATCATTTCCGGGCTTGCAAATATCAGGAAAGGTTTTTCTCGCCTAAACCTTGACATCTGCAAGCGGACTGTTCGAATGGTTATTACGGTCGCCGACCGTGTGCCGCTACACCTCGTTTCAAGAGATTTTATTCGAATGATTTTGCATTCGTTGACATTTCGACAGAGGTAACACATTGATCTAATCTTTCAAAGCCTTTATATTATTTATAATATATGTAATTACCACTTAGCTTTCGAAAGTTAATTTTAATTCTCATTTACCCAAATTAGATCTGATAGAAGCAGTCGATTTTCAGAGAAGTCAAACTAATAAGAATTTGAAGTAATATATTGATAAGGATTTATAATTCATAAGAAATTGATATAATCGTTTTTCTGTCGAACAATAAGCTCATTCGGATTATAATGATTTGACTCCGCGGAGTTTTCATGCAATGTAAACATTTTCTGCTTTAATCGCAAGAAACAGCATTTCGAATAAAAATCTATTTCATCGTTTCATAATCTTAATAAATGGAGGATAACAATAATATTTTGAAATTTTTGTAATACCCAATACTAATATTGACTATTTTGTATTTCACCTCTTCATTTATTTGATCAACCTATCAAATTTGCAGTCTAAAAAGACGTGCAAATTTCTATTGTATTTACTGAATATCTACTATTTTACTAATTAGAATATACTCTATTCGTCATTATATATTCTTGGAACTGCTTATTTTAGCCTTTGGAACAAAGAAACACATAAATTTATTTAGAGCTTATTATTTGATTGTAGTGATAACACAACTTAATAAGGTACGTTATTCAAATTTACAAATTATGAAATGAAGTCGCGATATGTATATTTGCAGAATAAATGAATATTGTAATAAGGGTGAATTTGTCGATAATAAATTGATAATAAAAAGAAGATAATTCAGTATTTTCTAAAGTAAGGAATTTTGTGAAAAAATGTTTAACGGGATTGGAACGTTGTAATTAGAATATTTGAAGATTCTATCAATTAGGATACCACTTTCAAGAAGCAATAACAACCACGTCTCCACATTTTGTATAAGCACTGTGATGTACATAATTCTATGGAAAGAAATTCTTTACCACGACCAATAATGAAAATCATCAGCATTTCTCAAACGCAAGAATTGTTTTCATATGTTGTAGTTATGGAAATTAGTTTCTTTCAATTAATGAATCAGTAATATCTGTATTGTGTCCAATGGTATCTCATAAATCGCATATTCGGCAGTGTATGCTATTTGCTTTTAGTTTTACAAAAACCATTATCGACACCACTCAAATCGTTTATGCTGCCTATGGATAACGAACATACATGTGCTCTAACTTATTACTTATCTCTTATTATCATTTACTTAGATTGCTATAATGAAAATGCTTCAACAAAATTATTAATTCTAATTCATTCCCATTAAGTCCATTTTCATGAAATTATAATTGAGACTACTTCGATGAATGAGCTCTCGTAATCATTGTTACTGAAAATCTTAATCGTAACCAAAGATGATAAAGAATTTATTTCTATACTGAATTTTGAAGTAATTAGGAATATGTCATGTATTCATAAATTGTTTTATTAATATTCAAACTTAACAGTGTACTATACCTTAACGAGAAGGGAATCATAGTAAGGTGAAATTATAGCACCGCCAAACGCAGATGCACCATCCAATCGGATACCCATACCCTCTCCGGAACGGAATACTTCGATTCGTCCGGTGTCTGGTTGGAAGTTCTTTGCAGGATCTTCTGTAGTTACTCGACATTGTATAGCAGAACCTTGAGGACGAATTTTATCCTGCGTCATTCCTAGCTCAGGTAACGTAATACCTTCGGCAATACGGATTTGAGACTGCACCAAGTCGATTCTGAAAGAATGATCACGGATTATTGCGAAGGAAAGCAAACAAATCTGACATCAACCAATAGTTCCTTGACTGTACTAGAATTTCATATATACAGGGTGTCCCAAAAATGTCTGAGTTCCTTTAAAGGGGAGGTTCCTGAGGCCATTTGAAGCGACATTTTCCTTTGCAAAAATGGCCGTTTCGGCTTCGTTAAGGAGTTATTAACGAAAAACACGGACCAATCAGAGCGCGAGCTAGAGGCGTGTTGGCAGAGACGGCCGCGCGCGACAGAAGTCGAGCGATGGTGATACACCGCGGTCGAAAGCAAGGAACAAACAAGAGAAGAAAATTTTTCGAGTCCTATGTCGGATAGTTCAAATTTGAATATGTTGTAGTCTTTAGTAGCCTATGAAGGAATCTCGAAGGATTTTTCGAAATCTTAAAAAATGTTGGTTTTACAGACGTGTAAAGAATTTGTTTTCATTAAATTATAACACTAGAACTAACGTACCGAGGAAAATGAGTTTTGAGGAGCTTGTAGTGAACACGTAAGAGTATCTATTGAAAATATTTCGATTTGGAATAAATGGTTTTTTCACCATGTACTTTGAAAAAGTTTTAAACAAATGCAATTTTCCTATAGCCGGGACTGTTTTAAAAATTCGAAAGAAAACGAGGTAATTGCTCCAAGTCTCCTCTTTACGGACTTATTTTTTAAAAGGCAGTCGCTTTAAAATTGACGGAATTAGAATTATTTTAAAACCTTGCTTACCTTGGTACTCCTGTAGAGCCCCAGCGAGGTGAAAATGATTCCTGTATTCACAAATTATTCTGCGTGAAACACTGAACCTGCCCACTCGTTAAATTCACAAGAGCATTTTAATTATTCGCTCTATGAAATTATCGAGCAGAAGGGGTCAATGTCCTTTCACTGCACGATCCGGCCCACATTGTTGATTTATTCACGATCACAATAAAACTATTCACATATATCCATTGGGTTCACAAACGTTGAAAGAAATCCACAAAATGATTCACAGAAATCCACATATCACGCACAACTAGTTCACATTTGATGCACGTAAATCGATCATTTCGACTAGCCGGTCCGCGAAAAACTGTCCATGAAATCTGTCTGTCTATGCTGACGATCGTAGGAAGACTAGTTCAGAACAGCTGACGAGGTTAACGGCCTTTCAACAGCACACTGCCGATTTTCATTTCAGCAACTGTTCGATGGAACCGTGTTTTCAAATGGAATGGGAAGAGTAAATGACCGCCCCTCTTCAAATCGGGGGTCATTCAGGTATGCTTCTACCACCGAGCGTGGCCATAAACCAGCGCCTTGTGTCGAAGCTCAACCTTGACGATGGCTCGACTTCTGGTTACCAAATGTGTACAATAGGTCAATAAAATGCTAAAAGTTTTAACGAAGAGTAACGGCTTTTTGGGAATATTGCTACTAGCCTCCCCGAGTGACGCACGCGGGGGATCCGCGTGTCCCAGAGAGGTGTTGTCGTAATGTAATAAACGAAGAAAGCGCCTTGACTTCTTCGTGAAAACGTTTAGCATTTTATTGACCTACTGCACACATTTGGTAAACATAAGTCGAGCCATCGCCGAGTTCTTTATTTCCGCATCCTTCGTTCAAGTCAAGGGGATACAAGCGTACCTGCCACCGTACCTGGGACGGTTCCATGAAAATTCCATCGATGGCCATAAACGATGGCATATTTTGGAAAACGTGCAGAGCACGTGGGGCATCGAATGAGCCCAATCGCCTTGCTTACGGTTCGCAAATACTGTCTAACCGCCCGGAAATTTTTTTATATGCAGCTAATTGTAATTTCTTTTCGAGAGACAATTCTTTTTCGATATTAACATCAACATCATCTTCAACGAATTCTTCTGGATAGGTTTGTGTTTGCTTTTTATAAATGTTTTTGCGGAAATTGACGACGAACTTAATTAAATTTGACCTTGTTATTTTCTTTTCTTCCGTTTCGTTTTCTTTATTAAAGTCGTTATATACAGAAAAATTAATTTGTAAATTTCAAATAATAGTAGATGCCCTAAAAAATATTTATTATTTATAGCTAATACCGAAAATACCAGTATTTTACCTTAGCAAATACCGGTTTCACGAAATTGCAAATTAGCACAAAATACCGGTATTCCGTATACCGGTGTAAGAAAGGCTAGTAGCAATATTCCCAAAAAGCCGTTACTCTTCGTTAAAACTTTTAGCATTTTATTGACCTATTGTACACATTTGGTAACCAGAAGTCGAGCCATCGTCAAGGTTGAGCTTCGACTCAAGGCGCTGGTTTATGGCCACGCTCGGTGGTAGAAGCATACCTGAATGACCCCCGATTTGAAGAGGGGCGGTCATTTACTCTTCCCATTCCATTTGAAAACACGGTTCCATCGAACAGTTGCTGAAATGAAAATCGGCAGTGTGCTGTTGAAAGGCCGTTAACCTCGTCAGCTGTTCTGAACTAGTCTTCCTACGATCGTCAGCATAGACAGACAGATTTCATGGACAGTTTTTCGCGGACCGGCTAGTCGAAATGATCGATTTACGTGCATCAAATGTGAACTAGTTGTGCGTGATATGTGGATTTCTGTGAATCATTTTGTGGATTTCTTTCAACGTTTGTGAACCCAATGGATATATGTGAATAGTTTTATTGTGATCGTGAATAAATCAACAATGTGGGCCGGATCGTGCAGTGAAAGGACATTGACCCCTTCTGCTCGATAATTTCATAGAGCGAATAATTAAAATGCTCTTGTGAATTTAACGAGTGGGCAGGTTCAGTGTTTCACGCAGAATAATTTGTGAATACAGGAATCATTTTCACCTCGCTGGGGCTCTACAGGAGTACCAAGGTAAGCAAGGTTTTAAAATAATTCTAATTCCGTCAATTTTAAAGCGACTGCCTTTTAAAAAATAGGTCCGTAAAGAGGAGACTTGGAGCTGTTACCTCGTTTTCTTTCGAATTTTTAAAACAGTCCCGGCTATAGGAAAATTGCATTTGTTTAAAACTTTTTCAAAGTAAATGGTGAAAAAATCATTTTTTCCAAATCGAAATATTTTCAATAGATATTCTTCTGTGTTTACTATAAACTCCTAAAATCTCATTTTCCTCGGTACGTTAGTTCTAGTGTTATAATTTATTGAAGAAAAGTTGCCACTTTTCTTTACACGTCTGCAAATCCAACATTTTTCAAGATTTCGAAAAATCCTTCGAGATTCGTTCATAGGTTACTAAAGACTACAACATATTCAAATTTGAACTATCCGACATAGGACTCGAAAAATTTTCTTCTCTTGCTTGTCGCGCATCTAACAGCTGATCGTGCCGCGCGCCTTCGGGGCCGCGCGCCTTCGTAATATCGCGGTGCACCGTTCGCTTTAAATAATTCTAATTCCGTCAATTTTAAAGCGCCTGCCTTTTAAAAAATAGGTCCCTAAAGAGGAGACTTGAAGCTGTCACCACGTTTTTTTCGAATTTTTCAAACAGTCCCGGCTATAGGAAAATTGGATTTGTTTAAAACATTTGCAAAATAAATGGTGAAAAGACCATTTTTTCCAAATTGAAATATTTTCAATAGATATTCTTCTGTGTTCACTACAAGCTCCTAAAATCTCATTCTCCTCGGTACGTTAGTTCTAGTGTTATAATTTAATGAAAAAAAGTTCTTTACACGTCTGTAAAACCAACATTTTTTAAGATTTCGAAAAATCCTTCGAGATTCCTTCATAGGCTACTAAAGGCTACAACATATTCAAATTTCAACTATCCGACATGGGACTCGAAAAATTTTCTTCTCTTGTTTGTTCCTTGCTTTCGACCGCGGTGTATCACCATCGCTCGACTTCTGTCGCGCGCGGCCGTCTCTGCCAACACGCCTCTAGCTCGCGCTCTGATTGGTCCGTGTTTTTCGTTAATAACTCCTTAACAAAGCCGAAACGGCCATTTTTGCAAAGGAAAATGTCGCTTCAAATGGCCTCAGGAACCTCCCCTTTAAAGGAACTCAGACATTTTTGGGACACCCTGTATACAGAGTGTCCCAGCTAGGAAGGGAGTAGGTGCTTGTAGCACAATTTAAATGGTTTCAAAAAGAAATATCGCGGAGGAAAAATGTCTTGTTTGCACTTTCTTTTCAAGTTTTTAGGCGGTCATTATCATTTTGTATATAAGAAACATGTGTTTTTTTCCTGTTACATCTTGTAGCAGACGTTGTGACTATTTTTTTCGGAGTATTGATCGTATTGTTCGTATCGTCTCATATAACATGGTACTCTGAAGTAATGCGAAAGAAACCGTCTGATTGGTCAGTCGCGCACAATTAAATCACACGGATTCTCACTATTCGCTGAGAAGATTACCACTACTATTTCAGGTGTATCTCATCGTGTAACGGTGAACTTTGCTCCCGTCGGCCTTGTGCTGTCCCGAGTACCACGTTATATGTATGAGACACGTGCAGGAGTCACAGGATACGGTAGGTAAACTTCCTTCTTCAGTTTTCACGAAAGAAAGAAATCTAATGGAGTTAAAGTAGGTGGACCTACTGGCCAATTTACAGTGGCGTGAAAAAATATCCGGACAGCCTTTAAAAACGAATAACTTTTTCAAAATTAGTTCGAACGGCTTGAGTTTTTTGAGATGTTAGAAGGATCAGATTACTAGGTAGCGTGTAACTAATTTTTTCCAAAAATTGCTATTGGTAGGAATTGCTGCGAAGAAAGTAAAGATCACAATCTTCAACTTTTTTATCTGTATCTGTAATGAAAATTTAAAAGACGCCTTAATTTTGTCGGTCTAGGTAAGTTATGCATATATACAAAGTTTCATCGGACTCGGTTAACGTTGTTATGAGCTACAAACATATAAAGCTGATCACATAAGGGTGAAATTCCCAGAAAAGGCAGAAAATTTATGACTCTTACCCTTAAACTCTCATCTTGCAATGTTCGTAGCTCATAGCAACATTAACCGACTTCAATGAAACTTTGCGCATGTATATAGGGTGTCCCACATAAACGGGAACACGTAAATGTCTGTGGTATTTACAGTCCTATCAGAAAACTTCAGAGGACAAAGTGACACTATTGCAAATATAATGGTAAAGAAAAAATTTTTTTATGTCTTGTTTTTTTTAATGAAATTTCAAGGTCACCGATGTTTTTTTTTAATGGAATAGTATATTCTTTTTACGATAGCATAATAGACAATAAAAACTGAATTTAGTGGATACCACCTTTTTGACCTTGAAATGACCTTGAGCAAGAATAATCATGTTGGAGCGGATAAAATGTGGAAGTTTACCACTTACGTGTTTCAGTAAAGATTACGCGTTGTTTACGGCGGGTTGGCCATCCTCATTTATACAATATTGCAATCTTGCATTAAATGATCTGTAGGCATTGTCGATTTCCTGAGATGTAATTGAACGTCGAACGAATTTATACAAGGAACTCTTACTGGTATAAAGTATGCTGCATTTTTACGCCAGGATTTGTCGGGCCTTTTAGAAGAAATTACGTTATTCGATCGGAAGCGCATGTGGTTTCAATATGATGGTTGTCCAGCGCATTATTCTATAGTTGCTAGAACAGTGCTAAATACGAAATATCCTGGACGCTGGATTGGGCGACGGGGAACAATTCCATGGCCAGCCCGTTCTCCGGATCTGACACCATTGGACTTTTATCTATGGGGCAAGATAAAATGTATTGCGTACAAAGATAAACCCACAACGCCAGAGGATATGCGGCAAAGGATTACTGTAGCATGTGCTTCGATTACGTCTCAGGAAACCGACAATGCCTAGAGATCATTGAATGCAAGATTTCAATATTGCATAAACGAGGATGGTCAACATTTCGAACTTTTATTACGATATGTGAAGGTCAACCCGCCGTAAACAATGCGTAATCTTTGCTGAAACACGTAAGTTTGAAACTTCCACATTTTATCCGCTCCAACATGATTATTCTTGCTCAAGGTCATTTCAAGGTCAATAGGTGGTATCCACTAAAATCAGTTTTTTATCGTCTATCATGCTATCGTAAAAAAATATACTATTCCATTTAAACAAACATCGGTGACCTTGAAATTTCATTAGAAAGCACGACATAAAAAATTTTTTTCTTTACCATTATATTTGCCCCCTGCAATAGTGTCACTTTGTCCACTGAAGTTTTTTGATAGAACTGTAAATACGACAGATGTTTAGGTGTTCCTATTTATGTGGGACACCCTGTATAGCCTATGGAGATCTACAAAAGGTATATTTTAAATTTTCATTATAGGCACAGATAAAAAAGTTAAAAGTCGTGACCTTTACATTTTTCTTCACAATTTCGAGCATTAGAAATTTTTATAAATAATTATTTACACGTTACGCAGTAAACTAATCTTTCTAGCATCTCAAAAAACTGAAGCCGTTTGAACTAATTTTGAAAAAGTTATTCGTTTTTAAAGGGTGTCCGGATACTATTGCACGCCACTGTATGGATCCCCAACAGTGTTGAGCAAAATAAAATAAATTTTTATATAAATAGTTGAGTAAATAGAATTTTATTTGTTATTTGTGAGTTTAAATAACAAACAGAAATAAATTATTTGTTTATGGAACAAGTGTAAATACATGATTTAAGTAATGAAATTAATTGTTAGTTACAAATAATTTCTTAATTATTATTTGCTACTTTGTATGTACCATGTATTGCTTATTAAACAAAATTATTTTGTATTATTGTTAGCGGTGGATAGTCATTTATTACCTATGATATGAATAACATTTACATTTTCAGGAGGCTGTTCCCAAGAGATATATGTACAATTAATAAAATTGCCCTATGAGAAGAGTATTCCCTCTATTTGAAATATCAAGAATGGTAATGTTGTAGAGTTGTTGGAATTTAATGATTGGCAACCAAGAAATTGATGAAAATTCGCAAATGGTTGAGTTACTTCCGCATAACTTGTTTGAAAAGCAAGTAGTGTTGAAAGCAAACATGAACTGTGATCTGTCAATTGAAAAGTAAGACATAAATTTCATAATTCTTTCATTACATAAAATAAAATAAAACATATAGACAAAATAAAAAAAATGTTTATTATTTACTCCTCCATTGTATTCAAGTGAAAAATAAAATTCTACTTACAAATAAGGAAGAATTGATTCTTGTTATCATTTAAATGTATTTTATTTAAATGAAACGATTAATTCTTATTTAGAAATGACATTTTATTTGTATTTATTATTTTGCATTTATTAATGTCACTTGGTTGATCAGTAATTAATTTGAACAGGAACATTATTAATGTTTCAAACGTCCATGCTATGTTTCACCATTTTCACTGCTGTTGGCGTTCGTTTGTGTAGACAATTATACGAATAAGGAGACGTGTAATAATGGGATGAGCACTGTAGTTGGAGTGGAGTAAGCGGTGCCGACACGCGGCACAATTTAGTTGGTCGTTCCGTATCCATTGAGATGGAAAGCCGTATTCGTTTGTATCCATCATTCATGTAGTTTGTCAAGTATTTACACACACACACACACACACACACACACACACACACACACACGCACACACATATATGTATATATATACAAACGTACAACAATCCTGGTAGCATAGCGTGATTCCAGAATCAAACAAGTGCAACGTGAATTTGTGAATCAGAATTGGCAGCAATTAGAAAAGAACGGAATAACGCATGAGAAAACTATCCCATACAATCCTGAGAGTAACGGCAAAGTATTGTAGAAAGGTCCAATAGGACTATATTAGAACGCGCAAAAATGCTATTGCATAGTAGCTCTTTGCCGTCAAAATTTTGGGCTGAGGCTGCGGCCTACAGAAGTCGCGTGAGTAACCTCACCCCGCGGAAAGATAAAACGAAGATATCATTTGAATTATACTTCAAAGTAAAACCAAATGTGAATTACTTGCGAGTTTTCGGATGTGTAACATATTATTAGATTCCGAAAGAAAAAAAAAACAAGCTAGACTTACGGGTAGAATAGGTATTTTCGTAGGCTATTCCCGGGAAAGGCGAGGATATAGGATATACGATCCAAATACAGAACAAATAGTAGAAGAAAGGTCAGGGGGCGCAGTGGCTCAGTGGATACAGCGCGCGACTACAAACAATGTGGTCGTGAGTTCAAATCCCACCGCCGTCACCAATGGAAATATTTTTCTATGTGATATTATACTGCGTCGTTGACCATTAGTGGTTCGGAACCCACCGTAATAAACAGTAGGTCCCGCTGAAAAGTAAGCTGAAATAGGCTGAACATTGGCGTTAGGTGCGAGTGGACAAAGTGGAAGAAGGGGGAGAATGGTAAAATGGATTTGAAACCCTGAGGGGACCAAATATCAATACTTATAGTAGAAGAAAGGTCAGTGAAGTTCAATGAGAGAGAGAGAGCCGGGAAATAAACTCATTAAGGACAATAACGATTGCAAAGAAATATATGATTTCGAGCATCCCACTACATTGCCATGTACGAACGAAACGTCTGATAATAACGTCTGAAAAATATTTTACGTAGAATAGAGGACACAGAAAGAGATGAGCGAGATGCAACGCGTAGGTCATAACGAATTAAAGATAGAGATCAGGTTAATTTGATATACAGTACTGAAATATCGTCTAATTATCTAGAAGCAAAAACAAGCGAGAAATGGCTAGATTGGAAAGGGGCTATGGAAAATGAGTTACAATCTATTGAGAAACACTCGCATCAGGTTTAGAAGTGGTCGACAAGCCAGTTGATAGTAAAATCGTTAAAAGTAAGTGGGTTTTCACTGCGAAGGAAGATAAGGAACACAATAGTGTTAAATACAAGGCGCGGTTAGTTGCGGCAGGTTACAATCAAATAAAACGAAAGGATTACGATGAGTCGTATGTGCCAGTAGTATCTGCAAAAGCATGGCGATTGTTACATTGTAAATTTAAATTCTTTGACGTCCAAACAGCATACCTATTCGGTGAAATTAACGAAAAGGTTTATCTTACATTACCACCAGGATTCGTAAACTATTATGGTGACAATAAAGTCCTGAAACTTAGAAAAAGTATATATGGTCTGCCGCAATCCGAACATAATTGGTACATAAAGCTCAAAAATAATTTAACGAGTATCGGTTTTAAACCATTAGCGTCGAAAAATTCTATTTCTACGTTAACAGAAGGGCGGAACTTCATTGTAATTGCAGTTTACGTCGACGACCATACGGTTCCATATGAGAGTACGGATTCAAATTGCATTAATAAAAAAAGAAATATTTAACAATGAACGTCAACGGATGTAGACGATCAGGAACTGTATCAAGAAATGATTAGCGAGCTAATATACATAGTAAACCGAACTAGACCACACATCGCGTTCGTGGCATGATAATACCACGTTTTCATGTTTGTGTGTTTGTTTGTTTGTTCGGTACAAATCTTGCAATTGATTTTACACTAACTTCCCGATGAGCTAGAGACTTGAAATTGGAAACGTAGCTCAGAACTGGATGACAATGCAGTATTCAAAAATAAATTTTTTAAAAAGTCTATCCGTTTAAGAGAAATAACAATTAAATATTTTTATCGGTCATCGCGTTCAGCGATCCCCACTCCGCGCGACAACGCTCTCTACTTTACTATGCGTACGCACTCTGACTCGTCACCACTCCACGAACCCACTTCGCCCCGACGGAGCTCAGTATATGATAGACGATCGGTAGTACATCATCGCTTTGTTTACCAAGTGAAAGAACCGTTACACCTTTCTGTTATAATTTCATCAAAACGTTTAAAATCGATTGAAATATACGTGCAAGAAGTAGAAGAGGAAGCCTTTTGACGTTGGGGAGCATGTATGATATAGGTAATAATAACATCGTGTACGAGATTAGAAATTAACAAAAATATGTGTTTGAAAGTGTCAGAAATAATGTCTACAAAAAGAAAGGAGCAGTTCGTTAATAATGATTTTCACAGGGAAGCCGCCAAATCACCAGGTATGTCATTGCATATTTTGCGTTAAATATTTTCTTGAAAAAGTTACAAAATTTGTTGAAAGTATTATATCATCAACGCAGCCATCCATTTGAATATGTTTAAAAAAAATTTCACACACACAAGATTAAAAAGCAGAAAATAATTATTTAAATAAAAATAAATTTTTAAAAATACCAGCTATTCATAATTCACAATTTCAAATTTTTGTTTTTATTTTCAAATTATTTTATACTTTTTAGTCCGTTTTTTAAAGATTATTTTATACTTTTTAGTCCATTTTATTTTTATTTTTTTCAAACTATTTTATACCTTTTAGTCCGTTTTTTTTTATTTATTATTATTTTATACTTTTTAGACCGTTTTAAAAACGTGGTATTTTTAAAAATTTATTTTTATTTAAATAATTTTATCACAGTTCAACCAGCGACCAGAGAAAAGAGAGATTTATCATTGACCAAAAGAGTGTTAAGGTACTTGCGAGGTACGAAAGATAAGATACTCTACTATAGCGACAAACGTGGTAAATTAGAAGCGTACTCGGATGCGAGTTGGGGAAACGTAGAAGGAGGTAAATCCTGCTCAGGGGGAGCGATGATGATAGGCGACTCATCAGACATGTGGCGATGCAATAAACAAAAGTGTATTGGTCTTTCGACGTGTACAGTAGAATTATTCGCCTGCGCTGAAATAGTAAAAGATACCACGTAGATTATTAATCTGTTAGCCGCAATGAATTTAGAAATATTCTGTCCAAATCCAACAATCAGGTATTGTGATAACACGGCAGCCATAGAATGGGTGAAAAATGCTCGTTCTTCTAATAAAACTAGACACGTAAACTTAAAGTTTTACTTCGTACCGAAGCGGTGACACGAGAAAAATGATTATGGTCTCTAAGTAAAGTTACATTGATAATCTTCCACGAGATTGTACAAAACAAAGTCTGAATTAAAAACTACGTTACTGATAGGGGGAGAGTGTAGACAATTACACGAATAAGAAGATAATGTAATAGTGGTAAGAGCACCGTAGTTGGAGTGGGGTCAGCCGTGCCGACACGCGGCACGATTTAGTTAGTCGCTCCGTATTCATTGAGATGGAAAGCCATATTCGTTTGTATCTGTTGTGCTTTTAAGTTAGTTACTTTACACAGCCTCAACCAGTACTTTCTTAATTGGGGCAGGTTCTATTGACCCAATACCTTGTACTTTAATAAACAACTTTAATGTATAACTTTAATATATGATAGCTCTATATATGTATAAATAAACGGCCATTTTTGCAAAGGAAAATGTCGCTTCAAATGGCCTCAGAAACCTCCCCTTTGAAAGAAGCGAGACATTTTTGGGACACCCTGTATAAATATACAATAGTTTGAAAAACACGATTTTCCACAACATCTCATATGTACAGGTCGGCTCCTTTTTCTGCTGTCATCGCTGCGGATCCGTTTCTGCATTTAACTATTGCACGATTTTTATCAAAAATCACCGTGAAACCGTATTTAGTGATTTCCCTAGTAGCATTTATTGTTGGCGGTTTGTTGGGCTTACGTTGCGGTACTGGGTGGCAAACCATTAGAAATCTAGCTCTTTTATGCAGTTGGAACAACGATCACGCCCAACGTAGGGCCAACGATCATACCCAAAGTAGAGTCTACGTCGCTATAATACGCTTGTTCTGATCCTCTCCTTTAAGGTTGTTTCCACAGAATATCATAAATAATATTCAAACAATGTATCTCCACGGTAAAAATTTCTATATTAAATGTGTATATCGATCGAAATTTTTGATTAATTGTGTTCGAATTTCGGCGCACAGGTTCGATCAATGATACAAATTAGCAATTTTGCAAATTAGAAACTTCTTTAGAAACTCCACGTTTCGACCCAGATGTGGGTCTTTCTCAAGTCTTTCTCAATAGGGATAACAGAATAGTGAGGTAGGGCATTACATTATTTCGCGATCAAGCTTCGCGGCGTCACAAGGGTGTATAGTTTAAAGAATATTATGGGTATATGCACAGACTTAAGATACCTACACACATTGCATGCAATGCATTTTTTTGTCTACGGTTCTGAATTACCGACTCTGTAGAAAATGCCCTAGTACGATAGCGGACTCTATCGAAATGGAACGGTCAGCTGGTGAACTATACGAGGATGCAACACATAAAGTGTGTGTCTGAGGAGGCTCGATATTACAGCGTTGTCAGCTTCAAAAGTGCAATGTTGCCGCATTACGTTTGTCACAAGCGATGAGATAAATGTTTTGTTGTCCTGCTTTTCGAAGCTGTGGAAATTCAGAGGCACGTTGCTTTGAAATCTAAACCACAGAAATTCCAATCGTTGAAGATTTTATTGAACGATCATTTGAATGTTCGATGACTTCTTCAAAAATCATTATCATTTTTTTACATTTTTTATGCCAATATAAAATTATTAAAAAGTTTGCAATTTTCAATTCGTGGTTTTTTTATTACATATATGTACACCTGATTACATGAATAAAAACCATGTTCACCATGCAATTTGCAGAACACACGTGTAGTTTTAATATTATTTTCATCATTTTTATATTATTAACAAATGTTAACTTATCAACATAACTAATTTGAATTTGAATACGAAAGGTATTGTTTTCCGATATGAAAATATTAAGAAATGTATAAACATTCGCGGCGTGATAATTGTTACAGTGTACACGAGCATGTGTAAACTGATATTCATATATATTAAAAATTATGCGGATTAGAATACGTCGTCGAAAGCCTCAAATAAAATTCTTTCCTGAACTTCGAAGAAAACTTTTCCATACAAATACAGTTTAACTTGTCCGATTTGTGGCATGTTTAGACTTATTTTCATCAAAAAAGCATTTGTAATCGACTCATAATGTTTCCATGGCAGAATTATGAACCATAATAAACATTTTATTGTTATTAATACGCGTTAGTGAAACCTTTACATTGTTGTCTTCAGGAGGCACACGTAGCGGCGACGTACGATATGGACGTGATTCAGCATCAGAGGCAACATTGTAACACACATTGTATTGTAAATAAATCCAATTTTATTTATTATTAACATTATCATAATGGTAAAATCACATATCGATTGAAAATGTTTTTCTGATCAAAATAAGCCCCAACACGACATAAATCGGATTATCATGCAGCGTACATTGCACTGAAAACTACATGCGAAACATTTCCGACGACAAAATCTGTCTACAGAAGCCGATGGAATTTGAAAAGTCTCGAGCTCGGTAAATGTGGTAGTGCTTGTACGTGACCACTAGTTGCTCACGCTATTTGTTGCTGCACACAAAAATCGTCGTAGCTAAATAATCGAATAAAACTGGGCGCTGAGTCGCAAAAAGACGTAAATAGGAATAATAAATCACGTTAATAAAATTTTAGCAAGAATTAATGACGCACGCTATTAAAACAAAAATTGATATCTTTTCAGTCAAGTATATTGTTTCCTAAATATTGTATAATAAAGCAATGTCTCCTTGGACACAATAGAATTAAACTAATACAATAGATGAAAATTTGTATTGCTTTACATATAAATTATACAAAAATATTATAACGAAAATTTAATTTAATGAATTTAATGAATTTAATAAATTTATGAAAATTTAATGAATTCTTATTTCCCGACAGATGAAAAGAATGCAAGTACTTATTTTAAAAATAAGAAAACACAAGAATAGTTAATATATGTGTAATGTGTACGCACTCATCAACTGCATAGAATTTATATTGATTAAGTGTAAATAAGAAAGTAAACTACTGGTTTAAAGTGTATAAAATTATTGTAGTATACATTCATTAGTGACACGAGTAATAAAAACAATGTTACGTATAGAAACCAAATTAATTTTACTACAATTCGTATTTTTGTAATACTTTCTTCATAAATATTGTTTTCACCGGTCAAATACACGCGCCGTATTCATTTGTAGCCTCCAAATCATATTAAACACCCGTAGTAAAAATATAGTATACGGAATATTCAGTTCTTGCTAATACGCCTAAATTCGTGAACTATCGGTAATATTGAGCGCGACACCGAAATGGTACGGGGGTCACTGTGGCCCCCCCGAGGCCTAGACAGAAAAGCCCATAAGATGCAATGTCTGCAGTAGTCTTAAGTCTGTGGTATATGTTACGGTAAATGTGATTAATCCGGTGATTATGTATAATTACCTGTTATTATATATGTATATAATCACCACTAAGTTTGGTCTGGGTTAGGTCTGGGTTAGATCCTAAATATTTAAGAATTCAACACATTTACCAATTCTTTACCTAACCCAGATCAAACTTAAGACCAAAAATTATGCATAATGTCCGATTCATTGCATTACCCGTAACAATTATATCTAAGAACAGGTAATTATACATAATCACCGGATTAATCACAATTTACTGTAACCGATACACAAATAGGCCAGATTATACCTCGCCTCATCAATGCCGAACGACGGTTACGCATATTTCAGGGTCATAGAAATCTGTGAGATGTACTTTTTTTACCAATAATAATCACTGAACATAGTGGAATTACAATACATATCTTAAGAAATGTAATAAACGATTACTGTAGTTTGCAACACTGGATAACATGTGCTATGTCATTAATAGACTAAGAATCTTTAGGCATTTACGGCTCATGAAAGTTTTCAAAAAATGCTAGAATATAAAATTCGACAGAATTTAATACGATTTTGATTTATTTTGGATGTACAGAGGCTATTACCATTGAAAATAACATTTTATTTCAATCTACTTTCTTAAAAATTGTCTACAAAAATCGAGAAATGCATAAACGTCTGCAATCTAGTTATTAATAATTAAAAAAATAGTCTTTATTGCCGTGCACGAACAATCTAATATTAGTTTTTACGGACATCGTTAATTCCTCCTTCTCAGTGTATGTATACTAAACTAGACTAAAGTGTTAAAGTAAATAATAAATGTTTCAGCACACATAAGATCTATAGATCCAACGCTTTCGTGTAGAATTATTTTGCAAGATAAATGTATTTTACTCACCCAGTAATTTCTTCCGTTACTGTATGTTCGACTTGAAGCCTAGCATTAACTTCAATGAAGTAGAAGTTTCCAGACTCGTCGGCCAAAAATTCAACGGTACCGGCGTTCGAATAACCAACGTATTTTGCCAATTGTACAGCGTAGTCAGTCATCTTGTTTCTAACTTTCGGATCTAATAATGGGGCAGGAGCAATCTCAACGACCTATAAGTTTTTATCATAATTATTAAAATTCCTAGGGCGCAACAATTTATGATCAATGACAACTATAAAACTTCATTGTTCAAGACTTTGTCATAATAGATTGTCCATTCAAATAGTTTATCGCTTCCATCGGATATGTTAGTTTAGAATGTTTTATATCATAGGTTTTTTTATTAACCTGTATTATACACAGTTTTGCATCCATGACCTTGAGTTTTGAAAAGTATGAACACGTTCGGAAAATCAAGTTAAAAAATTGTTATTGTCCGTTAAAAGATATGATTAAAGATGGAGTAAACTCGTATTTGCATGGTTATCTAAAGTATTTTAAATCTGTAAGAGTAAAAAATAACTCGACAAAAACGATTTTGTTCCCTTTAAAACATCAAGCGTGAGCGAATTCGTTTCGAGTGAAAAATAACTATGTATTTACAAACGTCACATTATTAGTTTTCATTTAAGTGTAACGGCTAACGTCGCATTGTATATTTTAGTATTAAAACGTATTTGTATAAAATGACTATTATTATTATTATTACCATTTATTATTAATTCTTATTAACATTTCTATAATTATTATCATAATTGTATTTTCTACGTCGCTAGTCAAATGTAACGTTCGACCGAGCCGTGAACTGCGAATTGCGCATGCGCAGACCACAAGACGGCCTGCGCCGGGTCATATAAATAGAGGCACCGAAGACGCTTGTAGCGAACTCGTTTTTCGATCGTTCACCGGGACGCTCCTCTTGTAGACAGCGAATGGTACCAGAACCGGAACGCTCCTTCAGGAGGTAGTAATACTACGCGCATTTATTTACCGATTCCAACTTGTATTGGCCTTCTTATTTCAATAAATATTGTAAGTGCAAGTCGTAGATTTCAATCTTTTACCGAAGAACGAACCCAACGTCCCAACCTACGCAAGGGAAAGCCGCTCTTCCCTTACAACTTGTTTCGTCCTCTTGTTTTTCCATACTTAAGGTATCAACGAAATACTTGGACGTTACATAAGAGTCAACAGATTACGCGAGAAGAATGATTATAACATTCTTATAGGGTGAATTGTTGTTTAACTTTTTTATTGGCGGACAATATACCATCGTTGGTTGCATTCGCGAAAAGTGACGATGACTATCGTTGAACATGAGTTATTATACTCAATATAATTCTTATATTGTGATTATACTCAATGTAATCCAGTGGAGAGATTGGTAATAAGTCGGGACAGAGGCGCGATAAAAAGATATAAAGAAAAGACAAGCAGGAAGATATATTGTACACAGAATGAAAGAGATTGATAGAAGTCTAGCAAGAGTTGAAGACAGTGATAAGGGAGTCTATGGAAACAAGAAAAAGATAAGAATGAGGAAAAGGAAGATATGATGCAAAGGTTAAACTTTCGCGTAGGGTATACAAAATTTCTAACTTTCCTGAATGTAATATCATATGTTATTGTTAACATTTAATTTGAAAATAGCAGATAATGTTGGACAAGGAGCTCCAAAGAAGCGTAGAGTTCTATACATCAAAAATTTTAGAACTGTGAAATACTTAGTTATTTTATTTTTAATTGAAATATCTGTGCAATATTTTTTGTTACTTTAAAATTATGTTCTTTAGTAATGCTAAGAAAAGTTTGGTTTTGTACTTATACATTGTCTTATAAAGTGTCATTATACAATGTCATTATATATTATTACACATTATTATTATATGAAATAAGACATTCGGTTTGCGTAATTTTATATATAAATTAAAATTTTTGTTTTGCGAATCTTGATAAGGTTTTAGCAGTTTCCCTTATCTTAACAGCAAATGTTGGCATTCTTTAATTGCTTCTGCCAAATCAAATATTTACTTTTGTTATTATATATTTTGTTTAAAGTTATTTCAATACCCTTCGTTTCCGTAATCCCAAAACAAAGGAAAAGAGTGAGTTGTATTATACGTACGTACACAATTATTACATATTTATATATTATACTTATATTATGTGTTCGTGTATATTAAATTTTAATATGGTATATATGCACACATACACATGATATACATTGATTTTTCAATATCAACTCATAACAAATTTTACGAAATTATGCGGAGTGACCAAGGTACCCCATTTTAGCTAAATTTTGTACTTTACTGACGCTAAATCGTCGCGCATACGCGAAAAAACCACACAATATCCATTAAATAAACCTCAGATTTCTAGAGCAGTAGAACCGGGACACGAACCCAGGGAAGATCTGTGTAGTTTGTTTAGAAAATAGTGAAAAAGATTGGATTCGATATTCAGGCTGCCAAAAATGGGCCAACGATGCTGATAACGATATCCTGGAATGTTTTTTTACTCTGTCTGTACTGTCATGTTAAAATCATATAACCAAAGTACAATTAGATTTTTTCACTTTATTTTGGTTTCTAATACTGTTAATTTATAAATGACGCAGAATAAACACAATCAAGTGTTATTATTTTTTCAATTATTTAAGAAAAACCTTATGTGTCGGAACCAGGGAATCCCCCCATAGCAATTGTAGCAGAGAAATGCATAACTTTTATTATCGTGGACTGACCTTTTGATGACGACGCTGTACGGAACAATCACGTTCGTAAAGATGAACAACATTGCCAGCAGTGTCTCCTAACAATTGAACTTCGATATGTCTTGGTCTCTCAATGAACTTTTCAATGAACATATCTCCGTTACCAAAAGCAGCCAGTGCTTCTGACGAGGCACGTTCAAACATTTCTCGCACATCTTCCATTTGTTTCACCACTCGCATTCCTAAAAAATTAACAAATTTTTTTATATTTTCTTGGACCTCTGATATTTCTAGTTTACTGATAACACTGTACAACACCAAGAATATTTTGCAATATTCACTGGGTAATTCTTATAGATTTCGCATTTTAAAGTCAAATCCAGAAACAGATTTGCTCTTTTACCCACAGTTTTCAAAAAATATCGGTTTTAATAACGGTTACATTTTAAAATAACAATTTTATTAATTATTTATACATATAAATATCTTCTACAGCTGTATCCTAACGCTTTATAAGATGGCGCAATTTCTTCTTTGTAAAAACTGCGTGATTTTCTTTTAACGAATTCTTTGAGATCTCCGAAAATCAAGCACGATCTTCTGCAATTATTCAATAACTATTGAAATAATAGCTTACATCGAGACTTTGCTGGGTGCATCTTTATCCAAAAATCTTACGTGTTTAATACACAAAAATCAAACTATGTGTAGACAAAATATAGAATGCATAAGAAATAAAAATATCTACAGCAATTATTTTACAAAATATTCGCACACACTTGAAAATCTTTGTGGGGAACTAGTGTAATTTACTTTTCGAAAAATATTGATTTAAGCGATTATTTCAATAGTTGCAAGTGTTTATATGCGGAATCGCGTACTGTACTAATACTTGTCCCAAATGTTCCAAAAGAAGGAATATATAAGACGAAAAAAGATTGAAACTATAATTTCCGTGATAGAACTCAGTTTTGTAGTTTTCATATCACTATATAATTTAAGGATGGATAGATTATACAGGATGGCCCAACAATCAGTCAGCACAATATTTCAGTTGTTTCTGATAATTTCCAACAGAATCATATTGATACTAAACAAAGAACTTATAGATGCAATCACACTTTAAAAAATATGATTTTTTCATCAAAAACAGAAATCATTGTATTTTATCGACAATCACATATATTTTCTTTGACATAATCTTGAAGTACATAAACAACTGAATTCTGCAAACTAAATAATAGAAAACAGATTTATTTCTTTTAAAAATGTAACTAGTATGCATAGACAACAAAATCGTAGATAAACTTTAGAAAATCAAATCACATAACTGCAGTATCAGTATAGAAACATGTATGTACATGATGCTATTTAAACAATACAATATAATCTCAGTTTTGATGAAAAATGGCAATTTTGTTTAAAACATGCATTGCCATTAAAAGTTGCTGTTACATTATTAAAAACAACTTGAACTACGAGTATTCGATTTTGAATTACAGTATTTCAACGGTAATTGTCCCAAATGTCTCCGACATAATTGTCCCTAAGATAACCCCACTAGTGCGGGGTGTAACCCCTTCAGGGGCCATGAAGCTCTAGAGGTCTCGGTCGTCGAGAAATATGACACCATGCGGCACGGGTATATCGGTGAGACTTCACTACTCCGAATTTCCAATTTCTTTATTATTCAATATTTTTTCATGGGTCTTCGATGACCATATTTGTGGCATTTTTCTAATAAAAATCATACCAAATATGATATAATTCCGATGATATTTACTTGTGTAATAGACGATTAAAGTTTCGGGTGCGAGAAAGGATAGCCTCCATCGTCAATTAAAAAAATAGATATGTATGTATAATCAGAAAAATTTTGATCAGAGAAATAGTACAAATATGATGGTAAAAGTCTCCTAAAAGATTAATTATAAATGAAAAGTGTCGTCATTGCATTACTGTTGCCTCACCGATGTTATGTACCTGACGTATACATAATGACCATACACCTGTATATGATCCGAATTACATCGTGTTTAGTATTATTTTAATCAGAACAATGTCACAAATCTATTTGCAAAAGTCTCATAAAAAAAAGTAATATAAAATAAGTTATTCCTTGGTAAGACATTGTGAGGACGCGCAAGCCTTTGAACTGTGCCGCCGACTGCGACTTTCCGCGTCTCTTTCTTTCCCATACGCTATCCTTCCTCGCGCCCGAAACTTTAATCGTCGATTACACAAGTAAATATCATCGGAATTATATCATATTTGGTGGTATGATTTTTTATTAGAAAAATGCCACAAACATGGTCATCGAAGTCCCATAAAAAAATAATGATTAATAAAGAAGATGGAAATTCGGATTAGGTATGTTTACATTTCTCGGTGACCGAGGCCTCTCGAGCTCGGCCGTCCTTCTTTACGTTCGGCAAACCTCAAACAATGATATCCCTCGCGCATAATTGTCCCTCCGCAGACCCGTGTTGTGGACAATTATCGATGAAATACTGTATCACTTTGGAAGAGCACTTTATAAATAAATAATTTATCTAAAAGCAATATATATGTTACGAGTAGCACCGGAGATTGCTCGATTTCGGAATCGCTAACGGACGTTTACAAGAACCGTTCCCCAAATATACAGGGTGGCCCACATAACTCTGAACAGCTCAATATCTCGAAAACTATGCCATCGATTTTAAAGTTCTTAGTCTTAAATTGCATGGAACTGAAGGGCCTTTCTGACTACATAAACGTGAAGTGGCCTCCCTTCCCCTTTAACGGGGGAGGGGAGGTACCTTTGTAATTTTAAATGGAACCCCCTATAAAATGTTACATATTTATTTAGATTCTACCGGAAAAAACAAGTCAATTTTGTCTGAAACATTTTTTTGTCAGATACTTCCATGATGAGATATAACAGTTTGAAGTTTCGAGTTGTAGGTACTTGAAGCGCTCGGAAATAGCGTTATGGAATTATACGCGCTTGAGTCCTTTGCTTATTCATGAAGAAACACAAACAATAATATTTACAATTCTTGAGTTTGACTCACTTATCTATGAAAACGTTTTCAGTTTAGAGCTGTTATTCAAGCAGTAACATTGTGATTATGGCTACTTTTGACACAGAAGTGAATATGTTATTAACGTAAGGTGAATGCCAAAAAAATTATCGGCGTGCAGCAGTGATGTTTTTTGAACGTTATGGGATCAAAAAATGTCATGCAACATTTCATAATTTAGAAAAGCGGCTTCGCGAGCACGGTGAATAGTGTAAAAAAACTCGCAATAAACCTAAAGCTGTCGCTAATGAAAATAATAGTGCCAGTATTCTTGTTGCGATTACATTAAATCCTCATATTAGTCAACGTACACTTGCACAAACATCGCATATTAGTCGTTCATCGATTCAACGAATTTTGAAACGGCAAAAGTATCATCCATATCACATGGTTTTATCACAAGAGCTTTCGATAGCAGATTACGATCACCGCGTAAGATTTTGTGAGTGGCTGCAGGGTGTTGTGGAAAATGACTTTTTGTGCAGAATACTTTTTTCCGATGAGGCCACTTTTATGAATTCAGGGCATGTAAATAGACATAATCTGCATTATTGGGCCGTGGAAAACCCAAATTGGATGCGATGTGTTCCCTTTCAACATCGATGGTCTTTAAATGTTTGGTGTGGCCTAATAGGAGATTTTGCGATTGGACCTTATTTTTTTCAAGAAACTGTAATATCTGCAAGTTATTGAGATTTATTAAAAAAATCATTTGCCTGCGCTTTTGGAAGATGTTCCACTGCACGTTAGAAGAGAAATGTGGTTCCAACAAGACGGCGCTCCTCCATATTTTGCAATCATCACCAGGCAATTTTTGAACGAAAACTCTGGGAACAAATGGATAGGTCGTGGGGGACCTCGTCAATGGCCTCCTCGATCCCCCGATCTAACACCATTAGATTTTTTCTTATGGGGATATGTAAAGGACAAAGTTATGTTTGAACCACCGACGACAAAAGAGGATATGAAACAAAGAATACGTGACGCTTGCGCTTCAGTGACTCCCGAAATGTTAAAAAATGTTAGAACAAGTTTGATGTTTCGAGTAAATAAATGTTTACAAGCCCGTGGTGGACATTTTGAACATTTAATTTAAAGTACATTTTATTTCTTCACGAATAAGCAAAGGACTCAAGCGCGTATAATTCCATAACGCTATTTCCGAGCGCTTCGAGTACCTACAACTCGAAACTTCAAACTGTTATATCTCATCATGGAAGTATCTAATAAAAAAATGTTTCAGACAAAATTGACTTGTTTTTTCCTGTAGAATATAAATATGTAACATTTTATAGGGGGTTCCATTTAAAATTATAAAGGTACCTCCCCTCCCCCGTTAAAAGGGAAGGGAGGCCACTTCACGTTTATGTAGTCAGAAAGGCTCTTCAGTTCCATGCAATTTAAGACTAAGAACTTTAAAATCGATGGCATAGTTTTCGAGATATTGAGCTGTTCAGAGTTATGTGGGCAACCCTGTATAATCTGCAAAAGGTCAATGTAAACCTAAAAAATTAAAAAAAATGAAAGTTTTTGACAATTTAGCGTTTATTGGAACTAATTCTTCTGCTTTGCCAGTTATAGTATAATACAACCAAATTAGAAACAAATTGATACGTTAAATTTTGTTAAGAATTTTACAACATTACCTCTGCCACCTCCTCCATAAGCAGCTTTGAAGATAATCGGAAGTCCATGTTTCTTACAAAATTCTATCGCTTCGTCGGACGTGGTCACTGGCCCATCTGTCCCCGGAACAATTGGCACGCCAGCTCCTATAGCAGCTTGTCTTGCAGCAACCTGATTTGTTGAAAAGGCAATAATATTTTTTAACAAACAAAATTTCTCTATGACTGAAATACTGACATAGACATGAAATACAGACGCCATGAACAACTTAAGTTGGTAATACAATTAAGCTGACAAGTTTTAATACTGTTACGAATACGGCACGATAGGGATACCCGTTATATCGTCTTTGCCCGAGCGACGATATAATAGGGACAAAGGACGAGTCGCTTGACGAACCTAGAACCGATCAGACGTATCAATGATAAGTATACTTCCTCTCCCAAATAAAGAGACTTTAGTTTGCTACGGGAGTATACTTTATTATTAGCTATACCGTAGTTACGTAGCCGTCCTCGCAACAATACTTTAAAATCCTAATCATTCGAACTAGTTAAATAAAACTTTCGCAAC
Source organism: Sphecodes monilicornis (assembly GCA_913789915.3). Taxonomy (NCBI): domain Eukaryota; kingdom Metazoa; phylum Arthropoda; class Insecta; order Hymenoptera; family Halictidae; genus Sphecodes; species Sphecodes monilicornis. The sequence continues at coordinate 21,738,813 of OU565297.1, read as the reverse complement.
ACTAAAAAGTATAATAACTTTGACAATGTATTGAAATATTGTAGAAATTAGCTCCTCGGTAATTGTATTGGATGATTGCAGAAATCTGTGCCCGATTTTCAGAGATCGCAAGACTTTCTTTGAAGAAAAACCGCTCAGTTTCTATGCAAAAAAAATCCACCAACTTGTAAAACGTTAAGAGGGAATTGTAGATGGTGACTATACAGGGTGCGGCGCCAATTAGTCCCCACGTTTTTTCAGCCCGTTCGGATGGTCGGACAGAAAAATGTTTCTTACCAAAGTTAATCAGTATTTAACCGACAAGAAATTGCAATTTTTTAAATTAAAAAAAAATCGATTTTCAACAAAAAAGTCAAGGTCGCTGTCACATCTTTTAATGGAACTGGGTATTTTTAACTTCATAATATTGTAGGCAACGTCGAAACGAATTCAACGACCTGCTATACAATGACTTTCAGATGACCTTGAAAGATAATATCGCCATGAATCAATTGCCAGAATATTTGAAATATTTCAACGGTACGTAATAGTAACGCCTCGCATTTAGAGGTAAACAAATGAACGTAAACATTGCTTCAGAACTTAACTCACAAAAAACCAAATTTGTACGGAGCCACATTGAAAACACAAATGTTAAACGTGTACGTGTAATTAATTAATAATTAAATTAAATTTTCGAACTGCATCCCATCTTGTGTAACGCAAATGTAAACCTAAGTTTACAAGTTCTGCTCTATGTAACAAAGTCTTATGTGTAGCTTCCATGAGAGAATTTCTTTTTACATTTCTACACGCTTGAATTATGCGTTCTTTAAGATTTTCCATATTATCCACAGGTCTTTCATACACAATCGATTATAAATATCCTGAAAGATAAAAATCTAAAGGGATCATATCCGGCGAGCGAGCTGGCCATCGAATTGGACCACATGTTCCGATCCACTGATCCCCAAAAACTGTAGATAAGTATGTTTTTACAATTGCAGCATTATGAGCTGGGTCGAAATATTTCAAATATTCTGGCAATTGATTCATGGCGACATTATCTTTCAAGGTCATCTGAAAGTCATTGTATAGCAAGTCGTTGAATTCGTTTCGACGTTGCCTGCAGTATTATGAAGTTAAAAATACCCAGTTCCATTAAAAGATATGACAGCGACCTTGATTTTTTTGTTGAAAATCGATTTTTTTTAAATTTAAAAAATTGCAATTTCTTGTCGGTTAAATACTGATTAACTTTGGTAAGAAACATTTTTCTGTCCGACCATCCGAACGGGCTGATAAAACATGGGAACTAATTGGCGCCGCACCCTGTATAATTGATTATTAGAAAGGTTAACTTTTAAATATAACGTCTTGTATTTTATTTTTAAATCGGGTTCAAACTTTTACAACCATCTAAATATAATAGATACACTGCGAGATAATACTATACGACACTATATGTATATACAAAACCACACATCGTGTTACGAAAAGGAATTTGTACCTTCGATATACAGGGTGGAGCAGGAATCGTAGTACAATCAGACAGGAGGCGTTTTACATATAAAAATAAATCGAAAAACAAGAATAACATTTTTTCGTTTGACGCCACATTTTCGAGAAAATCAAGTTTTCAGACCTACAATAGTAATGCAGGAAGTAGAATTGGTTAGTCACGATCAGACGAGTCGCATGATTCCAATCTAATAGCACGCGTAGTCGAGGCATTTTCAAACTGAATCTTCTCGAAAACGGAGCATCGGATGAAAACATTTTGTACAAAATTTTGTCTTACTTTTATATGTAATAAAATCAACCCTGCCCTGTAAATCAAACCAAAAAACTAAAAACACTTATTTTTAGCTGCGACAAAACATGTAATGTTCTTTGCAAAAACTGGATACAAATACTTTATTTTCATTATTCACTGACAGCATACACACATGTACAGCTACCTTTGTATTTTATAACATCTAACAACCCTTCTGATATAGATTATCCCGTTTTCTAATTTAAACACTTATACTTTTCTTTCTCACATATTTCTGATATTTCTACATTAAGACTTTTTTTCCTGCACAGTATATATTTTTAGCTAACATTCCTTAATAGTTTTCTATAACATTTATGTCGACGAATCTGACGAGATAGGGTAAAATATCCATTTTTTCGCTTTCGGAAGAAGCTTTACTAGCTTCATATAAAGCTGTGTTATCGTATTGAATAACAAACTTTGATTTTACTGTATTATGTGCCTATTTTACAAGTTACTTGTTGACAATGTCTATATCTAGTCTACCATTCATTTTTATACGAACAATCTTCAAACCTAAATGTTTTCGTACTGTATGGTGACCTATTACCGTCTATTATCATAATACCGTCGCCAACTATGTATACATTTCAATTGTTACTTTCTCTTAAACCCCGAATGTAATTATTTGAGTATGTTAGGCGACCGCACTGGGTCTTCCGGCTATGGGCCGTCACGGGGATATTTATGAGAAACAGATGAGTGAATGTTTCGAATGGCATTATGAGAGAGAGAGAGAGGGGGGGGAGAGGGAGAGGGTGGGAGAGAGAGGGATGGAGAGGGAGGGAGAGGTAGCGACGAGTGCGTTGTACAAAGATTGGGACTAGGTCCTGGAAAGATCTGATCACGGAGTGGGGATATGATGCCTTCTGGTAAGAGCACTGTGGTTGACCGCTCAGGACTTACCCCAGAACCGTAGAGAAGAACAGTCGTCCTTCTTTTAAACAAAATATCTAATAAGTATGAATTAAACCGCTACTCGTAAAATAAATGATTTTTTCCATTTTTATGGGGTTATTGGAGGTTTTAAATACAATTTACGGTTTCTGGTGTGGTACGTAAATGGTACGAATTCTTTGTTGTTTACTACACTGTTCTGAAATATGTTTTTTCACACCGATTTGTATTATTATTTTTCAAGCTATCGGTACACAATTCAACGTTCTTATTCAGATAACTCGGCTTTTCCCAAGAATTAGTGTTTTGAGACGATTACCCCAATTTTTCCAATGAAATTCTTGCTACATTTCAAACGATGAAACATAATAAAACGATTTCTGCCTAGTATGTTTGTAATTTTTCTGTAAGAATGAAACCTGCCCTTCAAAGTATTCACTAGGATTTAGATTAACTTTTTTCCTTGCAAAATTTTGAACAAACAAAAAATATACCAAGTCTGTTATTATTTCACTCTTTCAATAAACATTCTATTCTCATACCGTTTGGTTTTCCTACTTAATAAAAGCTATCTTGTACTTTTGTTGTGATTAATAGGAAGGATTGTTATCAGTTATTCTTATCTAGCTTCATAATTCTTGGAAATATTAACTACAATATATTGTTGAAGAGAGTCTTCTCAAGTAAACTATAACACAAGGTACAGAAAAAGAAGAAATTACTTTTTGTAACATAGATTTGTATGGTTTTATACAGGGTGTCCCAAAAATGTCTGAGTTCCTTTAAGGGAGAGGATCCTGAGGCCATTTGAAGCGACATTTTCCTTTGCAAAAATGGCCGTTTCGGCTTTGTTAAGGAGTTATTAACGAAAAACACGGACCAATCAGAGCGCGATCTAGAGGCGTGTTGGCAGAGACGGCTGCGCGCGACAGAAGTCGAGCGATGGTGATACACCGCGGTCGAAAGCAAGGAACAAACAAGAGAAGAAGATTGTTAAGATTTCAAAAACTCCTTCGAGATTCCTTCATAGGCTACTAAAGACTACAACATATTCAAATTTGAACTATCCGACATAGGACTCGAAAAATTTTCTTCTCTTGCTTGTCGCGTATCTAACAGCTGTTCGTGCCGCGCGCCTCCGTAATATCGCGGTGCAGCGTTCGCTTTAAATAATTCTAATTCAGTCAATTTTAAAGCGCCTGCCTTTTAAAAAATAGGTCCGTAAAGAGGAGACTTGAAGCTGTCATCACGTTTTTTTTCGAATTTTTAAAACAGTCCCGGCTATAGGAAAATTGGATTTGTTTAAAACATTTGCAAAATAAATGGTGAAAAAACCATTTATTCCAAATCGAAATATTCTCAATAGATACTCTTACGTGTTCACTACAAGCTCCTCAAAACTCATTTTCCTCGGTACGTTAGTTCTAGTGTTATAATTTAATGAAAACAAATTCTTTACACGTCTGTAAAACCAACATTTTTTAAGATTTCGAAAAATCCTTCGAGATTCCTTCATAGGCTACTAAAGACTACAACATATTCAAATTTGAACTATCCGACATAGGACTCGAAAAATTTTCTTCTCTTGTTTGTTCCTTTGTTTTCGACCGCGGTGTATCACCATCGCTCGACTTCCGTCGCGCGCGGTCGTCTCTGCCAACACGCCTCTAGGTCGCGCTCTGATTGGTCCGTGTTTTTCGTTAATAACTCCTTAACAAAGCCGAAACGGCCATTTTTGCAAAGGAAAATGTCGCTTCAAATGGCCTCAGGAACCTCCCCTTTAAAGGAACTCAGACATTTTTGGACACCGTGTATAGTGTCTTACAGTATTGTCGCGGAATGTATTTATGTACAATGTATTTTTCCAAATTATTTGTGTTTGATTTCGGCGCACAGGTTCGATCAATGATACAAAATAGCAATTTTGCAAATTAGAAAACCTCTTCGGAAACTCAATGTTTCGACCCAGATGTGGGTCTTTCTCAAGAGTGAGATTCTTTTGCGTTTGCTATAACAGGAAACAACACAATTGAAATTTATTGAGAACGAAACTGACTGTACCTGTGCGCCGAAATCAAACACAAATAATCAAAAATTTCGATCGATAAACACATTTAGTATTTTTCCAAAGATAGAAATTTGAGAAGACATACCTTGTCACCCATTTGATGTACAACTTTTGGACTGGGGCCAATGAATCTGATTCCAGCATCAATTATTGCTTGCGCAAAATCTGCTCTCTCGGAGAGAAAACCGTAACCTGGATGGATGGCGTCGACGTCGTTTTCTTTTGCGATTTTGATGATTTCGGGAATATTTAGGTAAGCTTGAACTGGCGGTAGTCCTCTGCCAACCACGTAGGCCTCGTCGGCTTTCTGCCTGTGCATTTGCATCTTGTCTTGGTCCGAGTAAATCGCCACCGAACGAATGCCGAGCTCGGTACATGCTCGAAACACACGAATGGCGATCTCTCCTGCGTAACATTAAATTATATTTATAAGTAATGAGAACAAATCTCAGCCATTCAATAATACTTTTCTACAATCTATTTTTTTCATCAATTTTGATAATGTAAGGTACAGTGACCAGAAGATTCAGGTCAATTTGAGAGTTCAAAATGTTCAAATTTACAACATGCGCAAGAATAATTGAAATCGGAGTGTAAGTAGCTGTTCTGCAGTTTCACTATAATTTTTTAGAATTATTTCGACAATGTTCCACTCGTTTCACCATCTTAAAACTTTTATACACAATAGTTACATGGCAGAACATTATTCCTCATTTTTTAAAAGACGGAGACTGAAAGGCTTGTTTGAAAAAACAAGCTCTCATTATAAATTAATTTGTTTAACCTCTAATAACTGATTCTAAATTGTGAAAAAATATGCTAAAAAACTAGTTTGTAGATTCATTTTTGCATTTCTTTCGTTTAAGCATCTTAAGAAATAACAGAAAATAAAAGGTAAAGTTCGTGCTCTTTACCCCCATATTACTCATAAACGGGTAGTGATCCGAAATTTTACAGAATAGTGTTTTTTTCACCAAAAAAGCAAACAACATTGTTTAGTAGACAAAAATATGAAAATTGGTATGAACGTTGATTACCCACGCTTATCCAACTAGACTCCTTTATAGATTTTCAAATAATTTCAATAGAGGTGCATATTATTTTATTAATGTTTCGTTCTTCAGAGTAAATTTTATAATGAAAATCTAATCGACTTACATATTATACGCTATACAACTATACATTCTTTAAAATTTTTAAATCACACGGCAAAACCTTCTCCAAACACATATTTAAAATAGTTTTATATAAATCTCTACATATAACGCAAAACGTTTGAAAGTTTCAGACGAATGAAATCGTCATGATTAATATTTAATCATAAAGTCATAAAAGACGGCATTATTCTTATCTTTTTATAAGATTTCTGTTAAGATAAATATAAAATAATAGCTCTACTAAACATTATTAAACCAGACGGTTTAATGAGTGTTGTATATACATATGCTACGTTGATACATATACATATTTCTATGCTTCGGTAATACAAATTGTTGTCATAATCAATGAAAAATTTCTCAATTTCTTATTATTGTAACGCAATTACTTACAAATGGTTACCGCAATCACTGACCAACGACACAGTTGCGTGATAACAGTGTACACACACACATTCGCGATCTTTTAAAGATCACTTCGGATCAAGGTTTTGAATTTACTATTCCTACAGTAAAACTTTGCACTGAGCAACAAGGTTATGTGATCATTCATTATTCGATTCAGAAAATTGTTGTTTCGGAAAAAGTGTCACAGTTTTCTAGAGTTTTTACGAAACTTGTTTACAAACGCAAATATAAAACGGTACGCAATAAACCTTGTTGTTTAGAGAATGACTGCAATTCAAATATCTAAATGCTATTATTGTTTTTGACTAACAAAAGAGTAAATAAGTTAAATGAATTCAACGTATAAACATTTGCTCACTTTTTTCCAAAGTTTTATAATCATCGATGTTTTCTTGCGTGAAAATGTTTTCTATTTCACTTCCTAGCAGGTATTTAATAAAGTACAATTAAGCTATGGCCTGAATTTTTATATGTATGTGATCGAGACAAACCTTAGATGTGAATTTTAAATGTTTTCATTACTTCTGATGATAAAAAAGCTTTGACAATAAAAAAAATATTCGTATTTAATATATTGATTCAATTACGGGAACTGGTGGAACCGGTTGAAACAAAGCATTTTTTAGCATAAATTAATAATACCATGCTTGAAAAACGTCATCTGGAAATCACTACACCATTTTAAATGCTCAGGGCATATATTTTGAAAAATATGAACGATATGACAAAATATGTTAGTCAGAAGTTGTATGGCTTTGCGAGGAACACATGAAGCTGTTATTTATTCAACCTTGAGATGACCTTGAAAAAACCTAACAAGGTGAATTTTGAGTATTCAATTTTAGATAACAATTTTGAATATTGTATAATAATATACAACAAAAAATATCGATTTTTTATTCCAAGGACATCTCAAAGTTAGATACATGACAGCTTAATGTGTCCTCGCGAAACAATACAACTTCTACCTAAAACATTTTTTTGTATCATTCATATTTTTCGAGATATTTGCCCTAGAAATTTAAAAAGAGATGCTCTGTACAACAAAGTCATTACAAACAGTTCGGTGCATGATCGCACGGCTCGACATTTCGTTTCTCAGAAAAGGATATCTTTACGAAGATATATTACTTTATTTCAAAACGACTATCCGCATTTGTGAACCGTAAGCAAGGCGATTGAGCTCTTTCGATGCCCCATCTGCCCTGCACGTTTCCCAAAATAACAGGTACTAATAGCACAGAATTATCCGCAGTAGCAATATTCCCGAAAAGCCGTTACTCTTCGTCAAAACATTTAGCATTTTATTGACCCATTGTCCACATTTGGTAACCAAAAGTCGAGCCATCGTCGAGTCCTTTCTTTCCGCTTTCTCTGTTCGAGTCAAGGCGCTTCTCTGGTTTATGGCCTGCTACGGTTCTGTCTTTGGGACTCGCGGATTCCCCGCGTACGTCACTCGAGGGTACAAACGTACCTGCGAGTGACTCCCGGTTTGGGTGCGGTCATTTACTCTTTCCATTCCATTTTTTTTTATCAATTATCTAAGACGACCGTGCCCCTTACCAATTCTCGAAAAATGGCAGTCAACGAATCCGCTTGCCCCACAGTAAAACTCACGCCCACACCGAGTTTACATTTTTTACGCCATCCATCATCAACTTCACTTCTTCATTAAACACAGTCTGGGAAAGTTTGTCGACAGTATCCAATCATTGTAGTAAAAATCTGGTAACCAAAGTTATTTTATTTTTAAAATTTCGTTTTAATTGTTCGTTAAATAGTGCATCATTTTATTACATCCATACCAGTTTTGTCATCTTAAGTGGTCATAGGGCATCGCGTACCACGTTGTCGTATTCGAATCGGGGATTTACAACCCTCGTAGACTAAGCCGGTCTCAACGCAAGTTCGTGATAAAACAATACATATAATAAGGCTATTTTAACTCCTTGCCTTACGATTTATTTTACGGTTTTCGTGATTAGAATTTCTTTGTAGTTCATAATTTCTTAAGAAAAGGAGAAAATGTATATCTATTGCATGTCTATATGTTCTCCAATGGCTGTACATTAACAACAACAAAATAGAATTATATTTCGGTTTAAAGGAAATTAATAACATACATCTTTATTAAACTCTGCTCAGAATCTTCATCGCGTCTCTCAGACGATATTGTAAGCGAAGGGGTTCAATTTGAATCTATATGGCAACAGTTTTTTGATAGTTAAAAGTGAGATCATTGGCCTTGTTAAGTAAAGAATCAGCATTCAGCAGTGTAAATGTATTTTTGGAATGTAAAACGGTCAAGCACCTGTGTTGATGAAACTTTGCATATTTGTAGTTTAGCCAAAAATTTTCGACATTTATTTTAACGACGGAAAAACAGGTTCAGGGGTGAAATTACCCCTCAACGTGGGGCTTCGAAACCCTTTTAAGCTCAATAATACAACAATAGTAGACAGAAAAACATGATACAAATGAAAATTGCTTTCAGATGTCTATAGGGAATAACGTGGTGAAGGCGAAAGAGTAAAATCATTGGTGGCCCCACAATTTGATCGAGGCACGAAGAGCATTAAGTTCCACACAGTTATTTATGTTGAAGATCGCAACAACGAGGAACGGCGCGTGCCGAAACGGCCGTACAGCGGCTTAGGCCGCGCGATTTACAACTCGACAGCAGACGCAGAAACCCTACGGACTGGTACCAAATTTTCATAATTTACAGCTTTTTAGGGCCACCGAGACCCTACCATAAAACAGCCGGACACCACGTGCGACAGGACAGAAACAGCGACGAACGCAACCATAAATTTAGACATCGACAAGACGAGACAAGATTCCTGACAGTTTCCCACTCCGATTTCCAAACTGCCCAAGACACACCCACGACCAATCAAAGAACGCAACATTCCACCATCTACATCGACAACCGACCAATGACGACACAACCGTCATTGTGAGAGGTGACGTTAGACGAAACGTAACGAGACGCATCAGATCCTCTTAAAATCTCGAGCAAAACACTTTGAAACCGCTACCTAGAAATCGCTAACATCGCTCAATACTAGACAGTACCGAATTCGCAACGCACTCTGTATATATTGAACTTTAAATAAATTGTGATTAGTGTACATAGTACACCGTGTGTACAAGTCAATCGAACAAGGTGCTCAGTGATTAATACTCATTGAGAGAAGGCGCAGTCATCATAATCCTGCTTCCTTCGTATACAATTTACATTATTGACAAAAGGATTTGAGAACTTTAAATACTATACAAATTGTGAAGTCTCTTGATCTATATTTAAATAAATGAAATTTAAGATCAGAAAATTGATCGTTCTGTTATCCTAACGATTCTATCTCCCTATTAGATCGGATATGGGAGGCTCCATTGTACATATCGCGACAAAAGTAACTGTCCATGTACAAAGGTACCGACAAAAGCAAAAATTGCGTTTCGCTTTTAGTAAATTTCAATCACGAGTGATTGAATATTGTTTACATAGAATGACGAACTGCATCAACAAAATCATTAAAACACGATTTAAAAAAAAACACACACAATTGATCTACATATGTCCTGTATGTATCCACCTATAGGAAAATTATTTGCAACAAACTATGAGCTCCTCGAAAACATTATTTTTTATTTGTACTTAACATTTTTCAGCGTTGTTAACAGTTTCGTGGATACTTGCGGAAACCTACTTAAATAAAGCACGCAGTATAAATCAAAAGCACAGTATTTTCTGAGTAGTGTTCGACGAAAATGAAGTGATGTTAAATGTTAATTTTCAAATTTCAATTTCTAAAACTAGCCATTGTTCATATTTTTGTCCGTGGTCTCTGTAAAACGTGCTTGATGTGAATAGTGTCTGTGTTATAGCAAATAACAATCTACAATTTAGTGTACCGTTTTGTTCATATTTTGTTAGACAAGATTATTGTATTGTCAGGTTTGTCGCCGCGACCCCCGCGTCACCCTAACAGCGGAGCGTGTTTAGATCCCGCGAAACGAGCTCCCGCGCGTGGAACTGGTGGGGTTACCCCTCGAAACGCGTAACATCATAGTTCGGAGAAATTCAAAAGTAGTTCCGTTGTACTTTCGTCTGCGAATACACGTGAATCTTACACGATAGTCCGTTTCTCTCCTCTGCGAGTTCAGGCGAAGCATTATCGAGTTTCAATTACATCTTATGTACGTTACTCCTCTGCCAGAGTAACCGCGAAGTCGTGATACGTACGATCTGCTCGTTTTGTAAAAATTATTGAACATTAAACGAGACGAACGAGTCGCAGAAACCCGGTTTGGAATTCTGACCAGTGAGTTCGGTGAATTCGGTACCCTCGGTTCGAAACTCCTGTTCCTAGTCTTCCTGCATCACGATCCCGGCGTTTGTCGTTTCCCGGAAAAGTATCGGCGAAACATATTTCCTTTAATTGTTCCAGAACTATCCCCACTACCGCGGTGTGTACCCCGTGAGGGACCGCGAAGCTAGAGTGGCCTCGGTGGCCGAGAAAAATGTGATATGGGGCGGGTATATCGGTATGAGACCACTACTAATACAATAACAAAACTTCTTCATTTTTCATTATTTTTTTATGGGACTCGCCAACATATTCGTGGCATTGTTCTGATGAAAATGATACTAAATATGATATAATTCTGGTATATTCATACTATCCGCGTATCTTTCTTCTCGTCTCGGATTACTATTAGAAAATGTACAAATGCTACGCGACGCGCGCGCTAACAATCACTGCCACGCCATGATGCGCTAAAACAAATAGAAAACGCTTTTATGTTTCACTTGTGTTTGAACGCAATGGAGAAAGAACTGTATAGTATCTCTAAATTGTTAAATCGAAGATTTGCGACATTGTTCATTATTTGGAATTTCTGGGAAGACCTACTGTTATTGGGATCTCACATTTTGAGTGGCGCCGTCTGCTGCCGAAAAGTAGAAATACTCTAAGCTTAGCTTACAGCAACTTACAGTGTTAACAGGTGTTAATTACAGTCTAAACTTACAGTGTTAAAACAGGTGTTAATTAAAAATAACGTTATGGAAGCTCCAATTTTTCCTGATCATTTCTGATATATGTACATGCCAAACTAGTTATCGCGCGAAGGAGGAAAAATCACTATATGCGATTATATTCATTATATGGTAAAAAAACAGAAAATTACAAAAACACTTATTCACTATTATGATTCATAGAACATACATGCGAGTTTTCACGAAAATAGATTAATTTTGATAACAATAAATGCAAGAAAAATTCATTTTTTAATATACGTTTTAAACAAATGATTTTACAAAAAATCCTTTTACGTGGTTTGATTTATAATTGAAAACTGCGAAATTTACAAATAATTTTTTTCCTACACCCTCTACTTCTGGAGATATTTAAGAAAATGTACTTTTGACCCCCAACTTTGGGGACTGTTTTTACCCCTTCAATATGGATAGTTGCCGACAAAAAAATGCGTGTCAAATATTTTTTCGAGAACTACCTCTCACAGATGGTCTGTTGATCTGTAGGTAGGGATAAACTGTAGTATATCGTATAAAATGAAATATTGATTTGGCTGGTTGATCTTTTTTTCAGAAAACTCTTTAAATTTAAAACTCTGCTAACGGATAAAGACTCGCGTGGCAAAGAGCCATATGAACCGTTCTATGTAATCGACAGACTATTTACATACACACTTTATGTCTAGACCTACTAAATTTCGACTTTTATCAATGTACGATATATGTAGTATTATATTAGATATGTACACTCTAATGGTCAAGTATAGATAACTGTAAAAGCCATGCGAGTTTGTTTCTGTGTCCAAAACGAAGATAAGTAGAGCATACGTATATATGAAATGTATAGAGAATGGTAAGCTACGGGTCACCGGATACTTTAAAAACAGTGTAGTATTTCACCCCTAAAAATGCTTCTCGTCTCTAAGCCATAATTTGCGTCTTAATGATATCTCAAGGTTTGTACAACGTACCGCTGGAGCGTGTATTTTAAAATTGGAATCAGTACCGTTTTTGTTAACCGATATTATTGTTTTTGTTAATTTGTCACAAACAATACATCAATGTACAGGAGGTATTACCTTTTTAGAAGCAATGAGAAATATGTCAAATCGATACAAGGAGCCGTTGCTGCGACAGTACTTCCAGTAACTATTATGTAACGATCTATACCACATTTGTATTTTGTCTTCTCATAAATATTCATCGTGTTTGTAAAAGACTAGGGTAAAGGGACGCGTTACCGTGTTCGATCCAGTTACCGGACACACAACAAAATTTTTCTGAAATTAATCAAAATAACACGAAGTACCTGGTATTACTACATTTTTAAAGATATACTTTAAATTTCAAGTTCGTATATAAATCAAAAGTAATATAAAAGTAAAAACCTTATTCCCCGAGTAAATGCAATATTTGGTTTCCGGTTATGGAAAATGCTAAGACATCGTGATACATCAGAGGATAATAAAATAATGATTTTATTGTGCTACGGCATAAAAAGTTGTAAGTATTAATAGTACTAAGTTTATAGTTCATGAAAAATAGCAAGGATAAGTAAATAAGGTATCAAAATTGAAAACATTTCTTATTATCGGCGACCGTTGACTACGTCAAGATTTTTCATCGATGTTGTCATTACCGGACAGTGGTAATTACGTTTGATAGTGAACATAATCTACTTACTATACAGGGTGTCCCATATAAATGGGAACACCTAAATATCTGTCGTATTTACAGTCCTATAAGAAAACTTCAGAGGACAAACTGACACTACTGCAGGGAGAAAATATAATGGTAAAGAAAACAATTTTTTATGTCGTGTTTTTTTAATGACATTTCAAGGTCACAGATGTTTTTGTAAATGGAATAGTATATTTTTTACGATAGCATGATAGACAATAAAAAACTGAATTTAGTGGATACCACCTTTTTGACCTTGAAATGACCTTGAGCAAGAATAATCATGTTGAAGCGGATAAAATGTGGAAGTTTAAAATTTACGTGTTTCAGCAAAGATTACGCGGTGTTTACGTCGGATTGACCATTACAAACCACAATAAATGTTTGAAATATTTTTCATAGTAAACAGCGTATGTTTATGTTAGAGTATGTATCATCGAGATCGTTAACAGAAGGTTAATCGGTTAGAATAAGCACGTTGTTCCTTCTGCATTATTCGAATTCGAAACGTGAAAGTGATAACAATGCGTTATACTGTACAGGAACGAATCGATATGGTTTTCACTTATGGCGAAAGCCACCAATCTTTGAGGCAAGGAGTACATTTGCATCGTGAAAAATTTGTGAAACGTATTTGTCCTTCGTTACACGCATTTTCCGTTGTGGTAAAACAATTTAAAAATACCGGTAGTGTAAGTTCTAAAAATCGTAATAAACAAAGAATTGTAACGCACGAAGCAAATAGAATTAATATCCCAGCTGCAGTATCTAGTGATCCACATGTAGGTTTGCGATAACTCGAACAAGAGTCCGGTATTAGCAGAAGTAGTATTTCACGAATACTGCAAATAGAATAGTTTCACCCATATCACTTGAGTTTACATCAGGAATTGTGTGCCACCGAATATTTTAATCGTGTCCGGTTCTGCCAGTGATGAGGCATCTTTTACCAATCATGGGCAAGTTTTGCACAATATGCACTTCTGGCCAGCTGAGAATCCACGATGGTTAAGAGAAGTAGAAAAGCAAAGACCGTGGACCGTTAACGTATGGTGCGGAATTTTATGCAGTAAAATAACAGGCCCGCACTTTATACAAGGAACTCTTACTGGTATAAAGTATGCTGCATTTTTACGCCAGGATTTGTCGGGCTTTTTAGAAGAAATTACGTTGTTCGATCGGGAGCGCATGTGGTTTGAACATGATGGTTGTCCAGCGCATTATTCTAAAGTTGCTAGAACGGTGCTAAATACGAAATATCCTGGACGCTGGATTGGACGACGAGGAACAATTCCATGGCCAGCCCGTTCTTCGGATCCGACACCATTGGACTTTTATCTATGGGGCAAGATAAAATGTATTGTGTACAAAGATAAACCCACAACGCCAGAGGATATGCGGCAGAGGATTACTGCAGCATGTGCTTCAATTACGTCTTAGGAAATCGACAATGCTTACAGATCATTTAATGCAAGATCGCAATATTGCATAAACGAGGATGGTCGACATTTCGAACATTTATTATGTTATGTAAAGGTCAACCCGCCGTAAACAACGCGTAATCTTTGCTGAAACACGTAGGTTTGAAACTTCCACATTTTATCCGCTCCAACATGATTATTCTTACTCAAAGTCATTTCAAGGTCAAAAAGGTGTTATCCACTAAATTCAGTTCTTTATTGTCTATCATGCTATAGTAAAAAAATATACTATTCCATTTAAAAAAACATCGGTGACCTTGAAATTTCGTTAAAAGACACGACATAAAAAATTTTTTTCTTTATCATTATATTTGCCCCCTGCAATAGTGTCACTTTGTCATCTGAATTTTTCTGAGAGGACTGTAAATACGACAGATATTTCGGTGTTCCCATTTATGTGGGACACCCTGTATAATAACCGGCAAAAACCCTGCAACCTATGCAGTGAAATATTAAAAAAACAACAAGTAACAATGTTATTTCATATTACGTACGTATACTTGTTCCGTGAAACTAACAGATTTTCGTTACATAATGATAAGATTACTCGGTCATATCCATGGTAAATATGGTACGGTAATATGGCTGAAGTATCCGGTAACTGGGGCACGGCAACTGGTTATCACAAATTTCTCGAGTGTTTAATATTCCTTTTATTTTCTAACAAAATTGTCAGTAAAAATTTGACGATACAGACAAGATGTTGATAATCGATCGTTTATCACAAATAATGCAAAATAAATTACAGAATAACTTCAAACCAGAAAGTTCCAAGTCGTCGCTAAATATCCAGTACCAATAATTCGTACCTTTATCTTATATCTATTGAAAGTGTCGTAAAATAAAAAAATCGATACTACAGTGCGTAACAATGTGTACACTTCGATGTATTCTTAAAAAATATGAACAAATTGAAATATGCAAATTTCTAACGTAAATATAAGATGACAAATCTTTTACCACTTTCTGCCCTTAACAAGCATGGATCAATTATAACTCACAAGTCTTTTTTTTAATTTATTTATTTATAAAGGTCGCATCAACAGCGAGGTCATTAGCGACCACAAGAATTATAACATGTGATTACAATAAAAAATAGATCCTTATACTTAGAAATAGATAGAAATGCATTGTGGAAAGATCAGTTGACATCTGTTATAGACCTGATTACAGAGTATAATAGATATTGATGGATTTAAGAAATAGTATGACTTGGTTG
This sequence comes from Sphecodes monilicornis, assembly GCA_913789915.3. Classification (NCBI taxonomy): domain Eukaryota; kingdom Metazoa; phylum Arthropoda; class Insecta; order Hymenoptera; family Halictidae; genus Sphecodes; species Sphecodes monilicornis. The sequence continues at coordinate 21,723,061 of OU565297.1, read as the reverse complement.
ATGTTCTTACTAATATTGAGACATTCACTTAATTTGTTAGGGACAGCCAAGCGACGTATTTGGAAGGAGAAAAGGGGGCAATGCAGGATGAGGTGTTCAACTGAGAGAGGTATATTACATCGAGTACATATGGGAGGGGGGTCTTTCAAAATTCTATATAAGTGGGTTAGGTTAGTCTGCCCTATACGAAGTCTAGTGAGAACTGCCTGGTCTCTTCTATTATCAAGTGGAGGGCAGTCATTATTATTAAGGTCTTGCCTTATCAAGGACAGACTAGAAGGAGGGGAACTGGTCCATCTGGCATTCCATCCCACTTTTAATTAACTTAATCGTATCTCTGTAAGAAAACGAGCAGTCTGTAGGTATTTGTTCGAAGGCCTCTTTAGCCGCAGCGTCCGCTGTTTTATTACCCGATATCCCTGCGTCAGAGGGGATCTTGGTTTTCTGGGTCGGATAAACTCTCTAGGACACTGGCGGAATCGGTGAATATCATAAAGTTGGGATCTTGAGTATACATCATGGATTGAATAGCCCGCAATATGGCATAGGCTTCACAGAAGAAACTAGAGCAGAAGTCATGTAGTTTGAATAGATTACGAACATTAGGGAATACAACAGCACATCCACATCCCTCGTTAGATTTGGAGCCATCGGTGTAAACATGGGTGTAATTAGGGTACTTTTGGGTGACCTCGTGAAATATATTTTGGAATATGCTGGGGTTAGTGTGATCTTTCGGGAATTTACATAGGGATGAATCAATTTTTGGAGGAGGGACTCACAAGTCTTGTCAGCCTGAAAATATGTATTTAAAATGCCTGGGAGTGTCATGGGGAGTTCCTGGGAATACCATTAAATAAAAAACTATTTCCTCTCTGTAAAAGATCCTTGGAAAATTTCCATCCAGGAAGAAGGGCGGGAAAGCACGTCCGCAGGATTGCACAAGCGGCATTGCGTCGCGAGATGACTCGTCGGTGACCTTATACAGAAAAGTATCGACGTCGCGACATGACACGTCCGAGAGAACGAAGCGGTCAAAGTATAATTTGCAACAAATTGTATCAAGTAGTTCGTACACACGTCGAGTGGATGATTATTCGAGGGTAATCGATCGACGCACGTCAAGTACCTACTATACGAAACGATAGTCATTCGTAGAATGGCAGCGAACTTCTACGCAACATGCTCTGTCACGCAAGAAATATTCTGTTGAGACGTGATTATTGTATGGCCGGCTCGTAATTCGGGTTGGGTCTACGCTACGGTCGATTTTGAACTGTGCCATTGTCGAAGGGGTTCTCTAGCGTCTTCTGACGAATTTATTGTTTTATGACTCTGGTGCGGCTGGAAAGTATCAGCTGGCCATGGGAAAGTCAGCCTAGCCGTGCAGTTCTCAATGGCACTTGACGTAGCGTAGGTCCACGCTTAGCGCCAAGGGGGGCCTGTGGCCCAAAGCCTAAATTATGGTTTCCGGCGAAATTGCAGGAAACCGTGTGTCGTCTGTTTAGCGACACTCGTTACGACGTATTTCGTCTATGGGCGTTGCCCTTGTTTTGGGAGGTCATTTGTAGCCTCCCAAATATTATATCATTGGCTGGGACCCCCACTATTTTGTACTTTGTGGAGGGATTTTTCAACCCCACGAGGTTACTTGTCTCTCACGCGTTAGTTGTAAGACCAGTCGTGATTTAAGAGTCGAAACTACGAGTCGTGAAATATCTGTCGCAGAATAAGAGTCGCTGTTATACTGTCTATTTTCTACCGTCTTTCACATTTTCTATTAAAGTTACTTAGTTATCCGAAACCCGATTATCTTATTACTTATTTACCTCTCTTTGAGGTGTGTATCTCAGCGGTTCACTAATACTGTTTGAGCACTGACACGACACAACATATTCATTCTCTCTACTTTGTTACCAAAAGTGAATGTTTATCATAAAAACGGATTCGTCTCTCTCTTCGAACGAATAATGGACATTCTAGTGCATTATAACTAGTGTTTACGCCCGCGGTTGATCAAATGATCGTTCGGGCCTTGATTGAATTTGCACTGCGAAGGTGCCCGCTAATATATTGCACTCGAAGGACCACCTTCCTTTGACGGAAGGACTAAGATAAGCAACGTGTAATAACTACAGTTTATTTACCGTACCAAACTACACACCGCAATTGTCGGGTGATGTACAAAAAAGCTAAGTTTGTAAACTATAGGAGAATTAACTTCTCTGACTGCTTCTATAGCTACACAGTAGAGAGCGATATAAGGATTTCAAGATTCTTGTTAATTCTGAGGAAGAGACCGAGAGTTCGCCAATTTAACACCTCGGTTCTCCCTTCCTAATGGAAAACTTATCCCTACTCTATGAAAATTAAGGGTGGGCGGAAGCTAAAACTAAATATAAGAAAACGGGCCCAGCAAATAGGAAGAGTCACGGGCGTTACAAATCGCATAGGCGCAACAAGTTAAAGGAGGGGGTGTTCGCGACGCTGCCAGGGTGTTCAAACCCTCGAAGATCGAAGCCTGGGGAATCCCAGGCATCTGGCCGCGATACCGCGCTAAGGCCCCGAGTGTCCAGCCGCGCCGATTCGAAGAAAACTAAATACAAAGGAAGCAGATGTTTTATGGCGGGGACTGCGCTCAAGATGTGCAAATACCATCTTGTGCCCTAGGTCGGAGCGGCAATTGCACTAACAAAGAAAACAGTGACAGGCCCATGCCGTAGCCAAAACATCGCCCGAAGCTGGCCGCTACAACTAGATTGCGGATTTTTATGCGAAATAAAAATTGTCTGCATAGAATGTAGAACACATGAGCCAAATAGAAATGTTTGTCTTTCTTCAATAATTTTATGATGTTGAAAATGGCGCAAGAATATTTTTAAATTCTTTTAATCTTTCTACTGTTTTAAATTTCTTATATTCATTTATGGGCTCAACTTTTGCTGTGCGGACAACAAATTTTTAACTTTTCTGAATGTGATATTATACAGTTTCACTAGAAAATGATAGAACTCTAAGTTCTGTTGCGCGGAATCGAAATTTCAATGTGTGGAGTTCACACGTTCAAAAGTTATACGCGAGTAAAGTTGTTCGCTTTCAAGCGTGTGACTGGTTAGAACACTGCCATATTGGTTTTCGGACATGGAAGCGGGTATGATGTAGCAGATCAGCTATGTACGCGGTAGCATAAGCACATAGAAGTGACTTTTGAAAAATCGAGAATGAGCTAAGGTTAGCTCGTGGGAGGCGGGGGGGTGGGGCAGAGAGGGCCCACCTGACGACCATGCATAGGTACCTGCTCCTATTTCCGAAAACCAATGTAACAGCGTTCTAACCTGTCAAGCGTACTTGAAATCGAGCAATTTCAGTCGTGTATAACTTTTGAATGAGCGAACTTCGCGCAGTGAAATTTCGATTCCACACATCACAACTTAGAGTTTTATCATTTTTTGTCCGCAGAGCGAAAGTTTAACCCATTTTTGTCGTAAATGCATGGAATCCACAGTCTAAATATTACACATTGGAGCAGTGTTGCAACCACCCGTTGTAGAGAAGTCAACTATTATTGGTAGTGTGGCGGGTACTTCCTCCTCGTACTCGTGAATCTTCCTATACGCAACGCAACGTATCAGAGTTTCAACTGGGCCCGCTGATGGGAGGATTCGTGATCTTTACATACCCCAAAATTGCCTAAAAATTATGGTGGGGTAGGCATGCATCTGGGTGGAAATTCCAGAAAATTTTCCCAGCCTGCTACACCCCCGTGAGAATGGCTCAAAAAGTCACGCAGGCGAAGTTTCCGTACGTAACAGGGGACATAATTTTATGTCAATAGTCTTTTCATGGATACAAAAGTAAACAAGATGAAAAGGTCAACTTTGTTCTTTTTTTAAATAACATTGTGGCGGCTACCTCCTACGTTCGTCACCAAATGAACGCCTTTCCCGCTAGTACCTGATCCTTCGTCGATTCGTATATAGGGTGGGTCTCGTAACGCGACGATTTCAAATAACTCGTAAGTTATTTGCTGTACGAAAAAATATTTCGAACAAAAGTTGCATATTTTCCGGTAAATTGTCCATTATATTTTTGGTATATATGTATATTGTATAGTAGAGGACCGAGAACATCTCCTCGAGGAACGCCTTTATGAATTTTTAGATTTTAATGGTTGTTACTTCCAACGAAATGAGCAGATCTATCATACATCCACTGGGATATAAAGTGGACGGTATTACCGGTTAGGCCTACCTGAGAGAGAATTTTTAACAAAATATTTCTTTGTACATTGTCAAATGCATCATTAATCTCGAGAAAAGCAGCAAGAGTCTGTTTTTTGGTTCTATAACCAATGTCAGCAATGGTAACCAAAGTATTCCTATGCTCGTCAACAGAGGGACATTAGGACAACACCTTTCCCGCTACTACCTGAATCTTCCTCTGTTTGTATATATACCGTCCTAAACTGTCCTTACGACATCCCGCGTCTAAGGCACGGGTCCGCTAGATAGCCTTACCGACGAGTCCTCTAGCGGGCCTAGGACGAAACGCTTCCTTCTCCTTTTTCCTCCTCTCACACACTTTTCAGCCGCCATAATTGGTGACCCCGACAAACGAACAACAACGCTACCTTCTGAGCAGAGGAGACGACAACATCAACAAACCACGGACAACATCAGGTGGACTTTGAAGGTGACTACTCTGTCACTGCCTTGCCTGAACTACTACCCGACCAACAGCGAGGACTTCTCCCTACTATGCGCTTCTGACTTCATCTTCGCAGCATTATATGGTTTAACGTTTCCGCACCTAAATTTGTGCGACGTTTTCGTATCTACATTTGTGCGACGTTCATCCATTGTTTGTGCGACTATACGAGTCCTACAAGCGGCTTAGGGAGCTACTCAACTTCGTCGATTCGGCAGCATCACTGGCGGGCACACTGACAGCACACATTCCAGCGACCTCCTTGGATTCCGGCGGAGATCAGCGTAATTAAAGGGAAATTTGTCCAGATATCGTTGACCACTGGCAAGGGGGTAATGTGGCGGCTACTTCCTATGCTCGTCAACAGAGGGACATTACGACAACACCTTTCCCGCTACTACCTGAATCTTCCTCTGTTTGTATATATACCGTCCTAAACTGTCCTTACGACATCCCGCGTCTAAGGCACGGGTCCGCTAGATAGCCTTACCGACGAGTCCTCTAGCGGGCCTAGGACGAAACGCTTCCTTCTCCTTTTTCCTCCTCTCACACACTTTTCAGCCGCCATAGTAGCATTATGGATCAATTTGAATATTTAATTATTTTAAAATCAAATTTAACTGTAAGTATAACAAGTCTTAATGCCAGATTAAGGTAAAGGCACCAGTAGTTGACCATGCACCAGTAGTTGACCAGTTTTTAGAAAAACATAAAAAATAAGGTTATTATAAGTTCTGCACTTTTGATGAAAGCGAACCTCGGATGACACAATATCTGTTGGTTAAATTTGAAAACAATTACATGCGAAGTGAAGTATGCACAGTAACAACGGACGTCTAAATTCATTAAGGTAAGTAATATACCGATATATTTCTATTTCCTTAACGTTTCTGTTAAGAACACCTATACGGTTCAGGTAAACAATCCATACGTTGTGAACTTTTCGCGACTGAATTATTTACTTTTTAAATTCTCACAGCGTTTTATAAGTGATAAATGCATCGTTTCTGTTATTCTAACCTCAAAATAATAGTTTATTGAGCGGTCAAATTCTGAATACTGTTATTTGAACAATTTTCAGAAGTTGACCCCCCGATAAATCAACGTCAATCACTAACGTGATTCATTTAAATTTGTTTACGATTTATAATTTTACATCTAAGATTGTTAGGAGTACAAAACATGATTCTAAATTTTGTAGCATACTGTGTTTTAAAGGATGACCACATGGTCAACTATTGATTGCTTCCACGGTCAAATATTGACTCGCAACGTCTACTCTGTTCCGGAATTGAATTTGTTATAGAATTGATTTGTTTTATTTCTTATTTTATACTTTAATTGTAATTTGTGCTGGTAATTGTTGAAACTAAATGATACTAAAATGATTTCTAATATTATTGCTTTAACATTCTTTCTAGTATAAGTGGTCAGCTACTAACGAACAGAAGGTCAATTACTAGGTTTTTCATTTTTAAGAGTGGTCAACTTCTGAAGCAATTACTGAATTTTTAAATATGTTTTTTTAAATTTGTGTAACTAAACTTTTTTTAAAAAAGTGGTCTTGTTACATAATTTAGAAGACTTAAAGAGTGTCTTCAGGTATCGACTCTCGCTATTTGATGACAGAGCAAGTGGTTACTATTGTTCGCGTGGAAAATTTCTTTTAACTGGTCAACTACTGGTGCCTTTACCTTATATGTGTTATCACTCATTTCAGGAAATTTTGAAAATGTAATTGCATTTATATTATCGTAGTACGTCAGCTGTTACACTTAACGACAAAATATTAAATTACTTTTAATTGGACATGTACATATACCTCTGTATTATCATACTGTCCAAACTCATCCAATCAATTCAATTACTTCATACTTCAATCAAATACTTGCTTAAATAATCTAGCTTAACGCACTATAATATATTATACCATTTATAAAAGACAACATCTCTCTAATTCGACTGCACTTGTTCTCTATTCTTGCTTACTTCCGAAGCGCAGGCCCGAATCCGAGGCCCCACAGGAGTATACTTGCCTCCGACCAGTAATAGTAATTGGAATTGTTAAGGCTTCGAAAACAGTTAGATTTATTACCTAGCGACGGAGGATTTTTAGTATACATGCAATTTAGTTTTTAAGCCAAAACAGATGTACGTCGGACTAGGACCCCGAAGATTGCTTTGCGGTTCCCAGTTGGCACCCACGTGCATCTCGGGTCTCCTAGCCTTCGAGCAATGAAACAATAAACTTGTACAGCGCCAGGTAAACAGCGGTAAGGCGAGCGAGCCACTCTAACGGGCCTTGCCGTCAAAAACCCCCCACAATGAAAATTCGCCAGTTTCCTCCCTCCTTGGGCCCGTCCACAGCGGCCATCTTCTACCCCGACAAGGCTTGTAGTGGGTGGTAACAAGCAAATGCGAAAAGGGCATGGCTCAAAATCCACTTGATGCCAATAGGCTAATAGTTAGATCCTCGCACAAACCGATTTGTATATAAGCGCGACAGACTTAGAGACAGTGTGATTCATAAAGTCCGACTCGTGTAAAACACATTGTAAATACACATTCTTAGTCCACGTAGTTGTCCGCGTTTTCTATCCAACCTATTACAGTCCACTTATACAATCATACTTCTCGACAGGACTTCATATTCGGTGAAGTTCCTCCGCGTTGTTCGATCGTCGCTAACCTAATTGCCGACGCCGCGACGCACATACAGGAATAAAGATCCCAAAACTATAACAATACTTCTGCAGCCGAATAGATCACAATGCATACGGGCATGTAGCTTATTCCAAAAAGTACACGTAATTACGCGGAGTGCTTAGGAGATTGCCTCATTTCAAAGTAGATGACACGCGGATTGATTAATTGCACGACCTTGTTCCAAATAATGCGGCGATACATCAAATCGAACATTCACGTAAGATCAAACATACAAGATTTATCGATACAACAAGAATTTGTTCGATCTGGTAAGAAACATATGATTCACCTGAATTGCTCGCATTGGGTAACAATCCTGTTTACATGCAATAATTAAATACATTAGATAATTAACTTTTTCGTTGTTGAGACCGTACGTCGTACCGCCATACCGGAAGGTGCCGAACTATTGAGCTCGTATTTGGTTGTATATGTATAAATGGTGTGTATATATAAACTGTGTACACATTTTTACTGAAGAATATCATAAATTTAATCAACAGCGCGAAGGTTAATTGCACATTACGTAAATAAGTGCATAAATTTCGTACGTTTGTAATTGTAACTGCAATCGTCTAATCCTTATCACGGAATGATGTATTCTAGGGAGGGAGGGAGAGAGAGAGAGAGGGAGAGGAAGAGGGAGAGGGAGAGGTAAGTTCCACCACATGATGTCCCCCTCGGTACTGAACAATTTTCATCTGAAATATTTTTGCGTATAATCAATATTTTTGGAGATATTCGTCTGTAACGCTTCATAATTTCCACCCTGTATGTTTAACTGTGACTTCAAACAAAAATTCGATAATTTTTATTTTGCAGAGCTTTTCTTCAGAATAAAATATATAGTTGTCATAAAATGAAGGGCAATTTAAGTCATTAGTATGTTCCGAATTTGTTTATAAAGTACGAGCCTCTGAGCAATTTTTGTAATCTCACAAAAGTAAGCTGTACGTGTCAATATGTATCTTACAAATTATTTGTCATACAACTGAATTTCTTTTTTATTGTAGTCATGAAGATTAAGGTTATACTCACATCAATCTAGAAAATTGAATCATGACATTAGCCACAAAAGATGATCGATTTGTCATGGAATGGCCCAAAATTGTTGTGACTCTGAACCAAAGTGTTCTCAAGTGTTTATGTGTTTACCTAATTCTCTGATACTCGTTGAAACTACTGTGTTGTTCAAACTCTTCAAAAGCTAAAACAGCTTTAGTAATGTAATATGTGCTCATAAATAGACATCGTTACTGCTGTCGATAAATATTAAACACGAGATCTCCAATTGCTTTAATCGAATGAATCAGTAATAAGGCGATGTACAGTGCGTTAAGTAATTGGGATTTCACGACAAAACTGATACCTACTTCGAACTTTTACGAACAGTACACATTGTAATAGATTAGAGTACTTTCTTAATTATTGTTTATTAATTAATATTATTTTTAAGTTGTCGTTATAGTCATAATATTGTGTTTGTTCTTGGATTACTCAAATCTGTAGGTTTTTATTTTAGAATATAATTGTTACCCATATACATATGTATACATATATAAACTTAAAATACTATAATTATATTATACATATAATGTAATATTTCACTTGGATGTTAGTGCGATCCTTATAAATAAATAATATACATAGAAAAATATTACAATTGTTATAACAAATGTGAGTATCAAGTACCAAATTATTATTACGATACTAAATTTTCTTTCTTCTTCTGAATCTGTATCACATTATCGTCATCGAGGAAATGTAAGTCTAATCTCTAGAAATACTTTCTAGCACTGTCTGTGGGGATATCTGTGGTGAGAATGAAAGAGAAACATTTATGAATGAAACAAAAGTGTACGAAGTGAATTTGATTGTATGTTAAAATGAAATGAATGGACACGAAGAAGCGATTTTGTTATTCTAGAAGTATGGCTGTGATGTAGAATGGTTGTCATTAATATGTTATATTAAATATATACTTATTTGTTGAGATACATCATTCCATTCGCTGCCTGAACAAATGGTAGCAGAGCATGGTTACGAGAATTAAGAGAAGAGAAAATTAAGAGATAATTAATAAGACCCGCGTAAACATATAAAGTAGAAATATTGGCAGATGGGTGGAATTTGACGAGTGTCGAGCCGTTAAACGATTCGAACTATTTCCTGCGGAAGGAAAAGATAGAAGGAATACTAAGGTCCAAAAAATTATGGAAAAAAGTGATAGGGGTACAGCCGCCTCTCAAACCGCAACCATCGGAAGAAAAATACTATATTAAAGTATTGTAATGAGAAATACGCGAGCAATTTATGGAATTGTTTAAATTTCATATGGCTATGGAAACGGAACAGATGAAAGCACAAAGGTTATGTGAAATAACAAATTTACGAATGACGCGAGAAGAAACTATCGATGATTATATTAACGGAGCGGAAGGTCTGAGAAATGAATGTGCACAATTAGGAAAGGCAATACAAGAATTTGAATTAAAAATGTATATTATGAAAGGCCTTGGACAAGAATTTGATCAAAATGTAAGGATTCTAGAAAACCAAAAAAACATTACTGTCAATGATATTCGATTTGCCTTAAAACAAGAGGAAGTTAAACGAGAAAAACAAAGGGGTGAAAGAGCGGAGAGAGAAGAAGGTGTAAGGAAAGCAAGAGAAAAAGGGAAAAACGATTTAAATTGTTATAACTGTGGAAAAAGGGGACATTTGTCAGGTGAGTGCTATAGTAAACAGAAATGTTTCAGCTGCCAAGGATTTGGACATATAGCAGCAGAGTGCAAGAAATCGAGAAATAGTGAATTCGCTAGAGGTAGAGGACCGAGAGGTGGGTACGCCGGATTTCAAAGAGGAAGAGCAGTGAACCAATGGAGAAGTACAATACGTGAACGAGGCAGAGGTAGAGGTGAAGCTACGATGAACTTGACGGATGAAGCAGCAATGACCAGTATGGACCGAGTATATATAAATAAATTAAAGGTTACTTGGTTATTGGATTCAGGCTCTACCAGCCACATGTCATGCGATATGGAAGTATTTGATAAGTTGTATAGCGAAGAACGAGAGATTGCGTTAGCAAACAGAGGAGGACGAAAACTACTTTCCAGTGGAATAGAGGAAATTCCAATGAAGCAGGATGGAATTGAAACTGTAGTAAGATTAACCCTTTGCACTCGGAGCTATTTTAACTTAAAAATCAAACATTTCTTTTCACCTAGAATATTTCCATTGTACATAATTTTTTTCATTTGATACGTATGAAACTGATATAGTACCTCATATCATATTTAAATGTGTGGGATCAGGACCTCCCAAACCAAATATAGTATGGAGATTAGGAAAAGTAGGAGGGTTCCGTGGGTATGTGTAGGAGTTGATCAGCTACAACCGCGAGGGTCCCGGGTTCTATTCCCGGTGCGGAATTCCTCATTTTTCCTAAGATCCTACAAATGTTTAGTAATTTATCAAATATAAACAAATTTAATAATGTAAATAATATTTTGAATAATAGCATAGCAAATTGTAGTAGCGCCTCAGAGTCGCCATTCGAGTGCTAAGGGTTAAAGAATGTATTGTGTGTTCCTGATTTGAACACTAATTTATTATCTGTGGCAAAATTCACAGACTATGGATACAAGGTAACGTTTGACAAACACGGAGCTAAAGTATATCAAGATTATGAGAAAGTACAAATGTTAGCAGTGCGGAGAGGTAATGCTTATTTTGTGGAGTCAAACCAGATTAGAAATGAGGCAGTAACAGCGACAATTGATCAAACAAACGTTAATCGATATACAGCCGTCTATAAATGTTAATAAAAAAAATGACAACATTTTTTCCTATAAAAAATGATGGACACTTTCATTTTTTATCTGTCGCAATGTATTTTTTACTACATATTGTTGTAGCTGACGTTAGGACGAGTCCAATGACGTACTACACTATGGCTATAACTCTTAAAATAATGTTAAAATAGTTTTATCCGTTTTTTGCAGCAAATGCCCAATTGTCACCACCATTTTTTGGGCATTTCCTATAATCTGACAAAAAAATGTTTTGAACAAAAGTTAATTCTCATATGTTCCCATATCCTAATAATACAAGATTTTTACGTTATAGATGCTTATTTATAAAACAGGATGGCCTATAGATTGCTATGTATCGAAATAGTTCAATTAAACAAATTGTGAATACAATATAATGGTTTAGCACGAAGCTTTATACAATTACGTATGTCCAAGATTTACATGATTTAGCAGCCAAAAAGATGGATTTAATCAGTAGGATGTGTCTTTAAACACATACCAATAGTACCAGAAGACTGATCATTCTATTATTTGAAACTTTTTATGCAGACATTTTTCTGTAATTAAGACACCAGAGTCCCTAATATAAAATAAATGAATTGGTAATGCATCAATATTCTGTAGAAAATTGTGATATCTTCAAATGTTAATTTTTTAATCTGCGTCTACATTTGACCTTTTCACTTCGTTAATGCAATGTTATGAAGATTCTTACTTCACGCTGTGATATTGATAAACTTGTTGTGATCAAGCTAATCCCCTACATATTTTTAGAATAGATTACTTTTCAAGTAGTAGTAGTTCTGATAGTATCTGTAATCATTTCATTACAGTACCTTGACTCTTACTCTAGCAATGTAAATACGTTACATATATCAATGAACCTAAAAGCGTAAAATGTCACGCTTATTTACAGTTTTGTTCTTAACGGATAACAGTTTTCTTTCAGTAGCTTAAATTTGTTCCATTTTCTCAATATATCACTATTCAATATATCATTATTTACAAGTCGTTCATTTATTTCAGTTTTTTCAATATTTACATGCTTAGCATTTTCGTAATTACTTCATATAGTAGAATAATATATTGATATAATGTATTTTCGTTCGCATCATTGTTTACTTACAAGGGTTATTCTCACTCTCTCCTCTATCACGATACTCCATTAAAAAAATGGAGATGACCATCAAATGTCCGAAGTACCTCCACTTGCAAAAAAACTATTATCGCCACCGGATGGCCCCCTTCGTACTGTGCAATTTTATTTCAACAAATATTTCTGTGGAACTTATAGTTTCGAAGATATCTGAGGTGCTAATAGTTATTGCCCCACCCTGTATGTGTGTGTGTGTGTGTGTGTGTACACATATACATATACATATACATATACATATAAATATACATATACATATACATATACATATACATGTACATGTACATGTACATGTACATGTACATATACATATACATATACATATACATATACATATACATATACATATACATATACATATACATATACATATACATATACATATACATATACATATACATATACATATACATATACATATACATATACATATACATATACATATACATATACATATACATATACATATACATATACATATACATATACATATACATATACATATACATGTACATATACATATACAGGGTGGGGCACTATAAACAGGTCACCCGAATAACTCGCTTGCTTTTGAAGATAGAAGAAAATGCATGAGACTAAACTTACTTGATATCGAGGCGCTCGTAATCTGATGTCATTCATTTTTTTATAGGTGGAGACGTCAAGGAGATATGAAGGTCAACTCTGTTTTTTTTAAATGGAACGGTATGGTTTTTTATTTACATTCTGACAGTGTGTTTCAAGGGTCTTTAGTAAGGGTCACAGAACATAAATAAACATACAATCGCATTGTATGCTTACTTGTATCCAGAAATGTTATTAGTAGTTTGACTACCGACTAGAGTATGGCTTCGTAATATTCAGTCTGGGTGTTCAATTTTCAAGAATGCGTTGTACAATAGCAGAGTAAGTGGTAATGGTTATCATTTATGGTGAACCTCATAGAATTATGAGGAAAGCGGTACGCGTGTATGGTGATAGATTTGCCTTCTTCATGATAAAATAATTGGTCCATATTTCATTGATGGTACGCTAAATAGTCATAAATACGAGAGAATCTTAAAAGACGGTTTGCCAGAATAGTTAGAGGACATTTCACTGAACATGCGACAGTCCATGCGGTTCAACAAGACGGATGTCCTGCTCATTCAGCACGAAATGTTACAGAATTACTGAACAGGACATTTGAAGGTCGTTGGGTTGGTCGATCAGGAAGTAATAAATGGTCAGCACGTTCCCCAGATCTGACAACACCAGATTTTTATTTGTGGGGACAATTGAAGGAACAAATGTACCGCGAAAAATCAACAATCACAGTTGATATGCAAGAAGGTATAAAAAGAGCTTGCTCTGTAATAGATACAACTGAAATTTCTCAGGCAGTATCATCAGTATTGCAACGTTTTAGATTATGTCTCCGTGTTCAAGGTCGTCAAATTGAGCACTTGAAGTAACAGTGAATACGTAAATAACATGTTACATGTAAATCGTCGTAGTGTTCGAAGAGTGCTTTGGGATACTTTATTTTCTATTGCAGTTGACCTTGCGTGACCTTGAATGACTTTCATAATAGGTCATTGTATTCGTCTTGAAGCCCACTATCAGAATGTAAATAATGAACCCTACCGTTCAATTTAAAAAAACAGAGTTGACCTTCATATCTCCTTGAAGTCTCCACCTATAAAAAAATTAATGACATCAGATTACGAGCGCCTCGATATCAAGTAAGTTTGGTCTGATGCATTTTCTTCTATCTTCAAAAGCAAGCGAGTTATTCGGGTGACCTGTTTATAGTGTCCCACCCTGTATATTCAAAGTAAATTATAAACTTAAATATTTTACTTCTAATATTGAATAAAGATTTATTTTATATTTGAATCCAATATTTCATTCGTAATATGAAATGCATATGTCCCCCATATTGTGGAACAAATATTCTTCTATGATAAATATTAAATATTTCTTGAATGTCAAGGTAAAAGTATTCTGTTTCTGACATTAAATAAATATTCACTTTGTATTTAGATAAAGATATTTTTCTCATAATGTGAAGTGGATATTACTTGTACATTAGGCAAAAAGGCTCGACTGCGTTTCGGAGAACTCCGTGTTCTTAACTTTTTTTGCACTTTTTTTATGTGATCCTGTAGATATCGATGAAGACATTCCGAAAATGTGTGTATGGTTGTTAGGAATTCACTGGTTTATAAGTTATACACGTGCACAGATGAGCAGTTTTAAGCGTTTTTGACAGGTTAGAGCAGTGGTGGGCACGGGTGGAGCCCCTCAAACGCCTGCTTCTCCCACCAACCTCTCTTTCATGCAGCGCGCACGTTCGTTGCGTACGCTGATGTCTCGTGTCTTCGTTGCCCCGTTGTACCACGCTTGCTGGAAGGGGACAGAGGGCGCTACGGTGTGGACGGTTTTGCCTCAATTGAGGCAAAATTGCCCATCCCTGGGTTAGAGCGTCGCCATATTGGACATTCGTTGAGTGGTGAGGTAGGTAGGTCTGTTCAGCGCATGCGCTGGATAGTTCGTGAGTGTTCAGCGCATGTGTTAGATAGTATGGTATATTTGCAGGATCGGCTAAATACATTAAATAGTAATGAGCGTATGCGCTAGATGGCAATTCAGTGGTTAAGCATACTTTGTGACCATAAGCAATTTCAAGTGTTTTTCAGAAATTAATTATTAATATTTTATTAATATTAATTATTCAGAAATTTTAACTTTAGAGACATGCCAAGTAGTAAAGAAGAAGCAATTACTTGTGCTCGGGGTTGTGGATTGTTGCGGAAATTTAAAAAATGTCGTACTCATCGGTGCTAAATGAAAATTTATAACAATAATCATGGAATCGGTCGTTTTCGGTCTCCAGTAATTAAAATATACAGAATCACATACAGGATTTCATAAAGAAGGTACAGTCCAAGATGGTTTGGGGTTGGGTCGTCGTGGGAGCGGAGAAGGCCGGCCCGACCATGGTATAATGTTTCGCATCTTGATTTAGTCAATGTGTTATTATGTATTACTTACGTGTTTGTGCTGCCATGTAATAGATTTGTTCGGAAGTATTTAGCCTATTTTGTGTGTATTAGCTAGCAAATATATCAATATTGCGGCGCTTTAACCTGTCAAAAAGCCTTAAAAGTGTTCAACTTTACATACGTATATGTTTTTAACTAATGAATTCCGCGCATTAAGATTTTCATTTTCGGTGTTTTCTCGTCGAAATCTATGAGATTGTATTAAAAAAACTTAAAAAAAAGAGTTCTCCAAAACGCAGTTAAACTGGCAAAAATATTCTATTTCTAATATTAAATGAAGATTCATTTTCCATTCAGAAAAAAATATTTTTCTGCTAACATGAAACAGATATTTCAGGTATATTTGAAAAAAATATTTGTTCTTAATGCAGAATAAATATTCTATGTATATTTAAATATTAAAAACAGATTGTACCTCTTTTTAATATTGTATGAATATGTATACAATATTTTGTGCTACTAGGGTAGTCTTCGAATCTTCTTTCATTGTGAATCGATTTCTTATCGTTTATTTTAGTTGCAGTTGATGAATTTAATTCTAATATAATGAAAAACAAATACGTAACATGCATCATAACTAAATTATACATATAAAATATGCATGAACTTTGAAGTTATCTATGTAATAGTAGTTGATGCCTTTATTTCGAATTATC
The DNA here is from genome assembly GCA_913789915.3 of Sphecodes monilicornis. Classification (NCBI taxonomy): domain Eukaryota; kingdom Metazoa; phylum Arthropoda; class Insecta; order Hymenoptera; family Halictidae; genus Sphecodes; species Sphecodes monilicornis. The sequence goes on along the minus strand of OU565297.1, from coordinate 21,706,974 downwards.
GTTGCTGATTTTTAGTATTCTCAAAGGTTTAGACACAAAAAATAAGACTAACTACTTTAGTGCAATTTTTTGTAACATTACAGGTTTAACTATCGGACAATATGATTTGTCTATCGTTTCATACTTCGTACAGGTTTATATTAATGTGTGCCATTCCATTTATCTATATACAATAGCACGCAAAAGTTTCTGACCATCTGGAATTTTACGTTCTAAATGCGTCTAATATAAAAAATCTCACGTCTAATGTAAAAAGCAAACACGCTTTATTATTTTACATGCACTTATTCGGTACATTAGCGTATAGGCTAACGGAGTATTTTATTATAAGCTATAATTTATGAAACCAGAGATACAATAAGTGTTGTCGGTTTTACAATCTGCGAAATCTGCCCGTGAATACGATTTTTTAGCACACCCTCGGATGCCTTTTAGTAACAACCATAGACTATACATATCTATTATAGTTAACTATTACATTAGCACATTCCAATTATGTTTAAAAATTTTGTTACTTGTTTGTATTGTAATCCATAAGTTGTAAACATGATTCCGTTGTTAAGTGTACAACGAAACGAAATTATTTCTGCAGTTGCAGAAAGCAGAAATTTTAATTATATCAATCCAAAACAATCGCTGGCAATAATGAAATACTATCATGTAAGTAGCTGTTAATGTTAATATATTTCTATAATCACAGAGTAAGATGATTCTTATAATTGAGTAACACTATGATACGTGTAATTATATGGCTGTTGCGTCATATTTTCTAGGTATTTATATTCTATTGCCTTTTAATTAGTTTCACGAACAATAATATTTTCAAATTTATCTGGGCTTAATCGATATACTCATTATAATATTAAAAATTTCCTTCACGCGTGTATACTTCTGAAGTTGACTGTACATTGTAGGTCTTCAAACATTTCCATAAGGGAGAAATTGTATTGGGTATTAAAATATGCTGATAATATATCCCTGCGATAACAGTCTATGTAAAGGTGGAAGAGACAAAATATGTACTCGAGTTGCTATGTAGGTGTAAGTTTATCACCACTGTTGCCAGCCTAAATTTTTGAAAGTCCGGAATTTAAATCAATTCCAATATACAGGGTGGCCCACATAACTCTGAACAGCTCAATATCTCGAAAACTATGCCATCGATTTTAAAGTTCTTAGTCTTAAATTGCATGGAACTGAAGGGCCTTCCTGACTACATAAACGCGAAGTGGCCTCCCTTCCCCTTTAACGGGGGAGGGGAGGTACCTTTGTAATTTTAAATGGAACCCCTATAAAATGTTACATATTAAGATTCTACCGGAAAAAACAAGTCAATTTTGTCTGAAACATTTTTTTGTCAGATACTTCCATGATGAGATATAACAGTTTGAAGTTTCGAGTTGTAGGTACTTGAAGCGCTCGGAAATAGCGTTATGGAATTATACGCGCTTGAGTCCATTGCTTATTCATGAAGAAACACAAACAATAATATTTACAATTCTTGAGTTGGACTCACTTATCTATGAAAACGTTTTCAGTTTAGAGCTGTCATTCAAGCAGTAACATTGTGATTATGGCTACTTTTGACACAGAAGTGAATATGTTATTAACGTTAGGTGAATGCCAAAAAAATTATCGGCGTGCAGCAGTGATGTTTTTTGAACGTTATGGGATCAAAAAATGTCATGCAACATTTCATAATTTAGAAAAGCGGCTTCGCGAACTCGGTGAATTGTGTAAAAAAACTCGCAATAAACCTAAAGCTGTCACTAATGAAAATAATAGTGCCAGTATTCTTGCTGCAATTACATTAAATCCTCATATTAGTCAACGTACACTTGCACAAACATCACATATTGGTCGTTCATCGATTCAACGAATTTTGAAACGGCAAAAGTATCATCCATATCACATGGTTTTATCGCAAGAGCTTTCGATAGCAGATTACGATCACCGCGTAAGATTTTGTGAGTGGCTGCAGGGTGTTGTGGAAAATGACTTTTTGTGCAAAATACCTTTTTCCGATGAGGCCACTTTTATGAATTCAGGGCATGTAAATAGACATAATCTGCATTATTAGGCCGTGGAAAACCCAAATTGGATGCGATGTGTTCCCTTTCACCATCGATGGTCTTTAAATGTTTGGTGCGGCCTAATAGGAGATTTTGTGATTGGACCTTATTCTTTTCAAGAAACTGTAACATCTGCAAGTTATTGTGATTTATTAAAAAATCATTTGCCCGCGCTTTTGGAAGATGTGCCACTGCACGTTAGAAGAGAAATGTGGTTCCAACAAGACGGCGCTCCTCCACATTTTGTAATCATCGCCAGGCAATTTTTGAACGAAGAATTTGGGAACAAATGGATAGGTCGTAGGGGACCTCGTCAATGGCCTCCACGATCCCCCGATCTAACACCATCAGATTTTTTCTTATGGGGATATGTAAAGGACAAAGTTATGTTTGAACCACCGACGACAAAAGAGGATATGAAACAAAGAATACGTGACGCTTGCGTTTCAGTGACTCCTGAAATGTTAAAAAATGTTAGAACAACTTTGATGTTTCGAGTAAATAAATGTTTACAAGCCCGTGGTGGACATTTTGAACATTTAATTTAAAGTACATTTTATTTCTTCACGAATAAGCAAAGGACTCAAGCGCGTATAATTCCATAACGCTATTTTCGAGCGCTTCAAGTACCTACAACTCAAAACTTCAAACTGTTATATCTCATCATGGAAGTATCTGACAAAAAAATGTTTCAGACAAAATTGACTTGTTTTTTCCGGTAGAATCTAAATATGTAACATTTTATAGGGGGTTCCATTTAAAATTACAAAGGTACCTCCCCTCCCCCGTTAAAGGAGAAGGGAGGCCACTTCACGTTTATGTAGTCAGAAAGGTCCTTCAGTTCCATGCAATTTAAGACTAAGAACTTTAAAATCGATGTCATAGTTTTCGAGATATTGAGCTGTCCAGAGTTATGTGGGCCACCCTGTATACCGTTGCAGTTTTTTTTTAATCTCTTGTTATCGTATATTTACAATATTGTACGAGCCATAAAATCGTACAAAGCGAACCTTGTCATGATTCATCATTAGATTACAGATCTGTATGCAAAATAAAAATATCGTTCATGGATTGTGCGAAATGGGAGCCTAGTAGCAAGTTCTTTTTCGCTTGAATAAGTTGAAAATAATATTTCTAAATTTTCTTAGTCTTTTCACTATTTTAAATTTCACCTACCCATTCTTGTCCTAAATCAATAAAATCCGCAGTCTATTCATCATGAATTTAATCAGTCAGCTCAATAATTTGACCTCAGTAATATAAAAATTGAACGCAACCGTAAAAAGAAAATCTAAATAATGAAATAACCATTATAAAGGGATTACTGGAGAAAATTATAAGTGTAAAGTTTTATGTTAACTAATAAGCGTAGGTCATGGTATCACAGGTCATTGGATTGATCTTATCTTTCAGGGATGATGGGCCATTTTGTATAAGAACTTAAGTTATAATTAGAGTTACGGTTAACTAAAAATTCAATATCATTCCGCTAGTAGTCTCTTTCTTCCAATTGTTTCGAAGTTCTGCGTGCAGTTTTTATAATTCAATCATACTCTTGAAATAGTTATATTATGTATGTACGTATAATGTAAGTTCCTTTGTGATGGTTTTTAAGCCAAGGAACACACATTTGAAAATATTTCTATAAATAATATTTACTTTTTAAACATTTTGTGTATAAATCTGCCTTTGGTAAACTTTTTTTAAAGAACCTACAGGTAATCGATAATTCACTTAAACACTCAGTTCTTTCATAATAATTAACTTACTCTAAGAATCTACATGTTTTAGCATTAAATTATACATAAAAATAGGATTCTAATTTAAAGAAAATTTAAACAAGCTATGATGTGTTTATGATAAAAAAAGTTTAGTCATGCGATTCCGTGTTTGTGTACAGGAGCTAAGCCATTTAAATGCTATTCATAACTAAAAACGAATATTGGTCGAGTAACTGTAGTTGCTTCCAGTCGTTGGTCTTGTGACTTCCATAAGTTACGATTAGAATTACAAATATCAACACTATAGGCGCTCAATGCGAGATACGTAGAAACTCGTTTAGACCAAGTTAAGTAATTTTAAGATGTTTACTTTATGTTGTATACCAACGTCATGCTATATCGAAAATTAGACATAGATAGCTGCCTCCTGTTTTTTACCCAACACAAATGTCCCAAAATCTTCCACAAAATAATTTTACTCTAGACAATCTACATTGTTGCTTATCCATAAACTCTGTCTCATTCTCGACCTCTGTCCTAGCCGCACTATATTCGAATCGTACCCTACGCACATAGTACATACAGTCTCATGCAAAAGTAACAGGACACCCTTTAAAAACTTGTAATGAGTTCATAACTTTTTAAATATTGGTTGAAACGGCTTAAGTTTTCTTAGATGTTAGAAGCATTAGTTTACTAGATATTAGTAAAAAGTTCTGAGCGTTTTTCGCTAGATGTCTTTACCGAGCCATATCTCACGATGTACACATCGCATCGAGGCATAGTTTACGGCGATTTCAAGGTGATATTAAACAAAACAAAAACGTTCTTTGTTTGTTTTGTGTTCGGTGAAGCCAGTTGTGTGTTACAGCGTTCGAAAATGGAGGCAAAAAAAGAGAAAATTCGATACATTCTTCGGTACCACTACGACCAAGGTGAAAAGGCGGAGCAAGCGGCCAAAAAAATTTGTGCTGTTTATGGACCCAATACAGTATCGAATGCAACAGCAAAGCGGTGGTTCCAACGATTCCGTTTTGATAACATGGACGTCGAAGATGAGGCACGCTCTGGTAGGCCAATCGTCGAAAATCTGGATAAAATCATGGAAATCGTCGAGTCGAACCGGCATGCGAGCACTTATTCCATTGCCCAGGAACCGAAGATTAGCCAGAAAACCGTTTGGAATCATTTGCATAAGGCTGGTCTCAAGAAGAAGCTCGATGTATGGGTGCCTCATGAATTGACGCAAAAGAACCGTTTGGATCGAATCGATGCCTGCGATTCTTTGTTGAAACGTATCGAAATCGACCCATTTTTTAAGCGGATGGTGACCGGCGATGAAAAATGGGTCACATACGAGAACAACAGCCGAAAAAGATCGTGGTCCAATCGCGGTGTGCCGGCTCAAACGATCGCCAAGCGTGGATTAACGGTCAAGAAGGTTTTATTGTGTGTTTGGTGGGATTGGAAGGGAATCATCCACCATGAGCTGCTCCCATCTGGCCAAACACTCAATTCAGACCTCTATTGTCAACAACTGACCAGACCGAAGCAGGCGATCGACCAGAAGAGGCCAGAATTGGCCAATAGGAAGGGTGTTGTTTTCCATCGAGACAACGCCAGGCCGCACGCATCTTTAACGACGCGTCAGAAGCTCCGAGAGCTTGGCTGGGAGGTTCTATCGCATCCGCCGTATAGTCCAGACCTGGCACCAAGCGATTATCACCTTTTCAAGCATTTGCAAAAATTTCTTGATGGTACAAAACTGGCCTCTAAAGAGGCTTGCGAACATGAGCTGGTCCAGTTTTTCACCAATAGGAACGAGGACTTCTTCAACCGCGGAATTATGAAATTGCCTTGAAAATGGACAAAAGTTATTGAATAAAATGGCGCATATTTGATCTAAATCGAATAATCCTAACTATGTTAATATCATCGTCGAAATAAAGCGAAAAAGCGCTCAGAACTTTTTACTTCACCTAATAATTTACAAAAAAAATTGATTAACCTCTTAGGCACGACGCGCCACTATAGTGGTTTTCACGGATGTCATCTTTCTGAACGACGCGCCACTATAGTGGCTCACTCTAGTAGCTCACTCGCTCACCGTTTGAATCAAATGATCGTCTTCTGACACGCCTGTGAAATATATCGTACCCAATTGTACCATTAATTATACAAGTGAATTGTTAAAGTTAAAATTATAATTTAATCATGAAAAACTTCATTCCAATGTAATCGCGTAAAGAACAGCATTGTCCGTCACACATTGTAGGTTATATCGTTTACACGTAATTCTCGTTGAACTCGGCCGTACAGAAAAACAGCCCCGCGCAAAATTCAGCCGTGCCTAAGAGGTTAAAAGTTGCGATTGTTCGAAATTTCGAAGAAAAAAGTAGTGTTCATAATTTGTAACTTTTTCATCTGCAGAAAATTTAAATTTAAAACATACCTTTTGTTGACCTAAGTAAATACATAAGTGCATGCTCAAAGATTTATCAAAATCGATTGCGGTAGCTATGAGCCATAATTAATTAAAGATTCTTACGTCCTTCGATGTACCTATAAATTTTTTGTACGTCAACCGATTTCGATGAAACTTTGAGGATGTACATAAATCACTCAGATCTGTAAAAGGCATATTTTAAATGTTCATTATAGGCGCAGATAAAAGAAGTTGTTGCGGATCGCAACAACGAGGAACGGCGCGTGCCGAAACGGCCGTACAGCGGCTTAGGCCGCGCGATTTACAACTCGACAGCAGACGCAGAAACCCTACGGACTGGTACCGAATTTTCATAATTTACAGCTTTTTAGGGCCACCGAGACCCTACCATAAAACAGCCGGACACCACGTGCGACAGGACAGAAACAGCGACGAACGCAACCATAAATTTAGACATCGACAAGACGAGACAAGATTCCTGACAGTTTCCCACTCCGATTTCCAAACTGCCCAAGACACACCCACGACCAATTAAAAAACGCAACATTCCACCTTTTCCCTCGACAACCGACCAATGACGACACAACCGAGGTGACGTTAGACGAAACGTAGCGAGACGCATCAGATCCTCTTAAAATCTCGAGCAAACCACTTTGAAACCGCTACCTAGAAATCGCTAACATCGCTCAATACAAGACAGTACCGAATTCGCAACGCACTCTGCATATATTGAACTTTAAATAAATTGTGATTAGTGTACATAGTACACCGTGTGTACAAGTCAATCGAACAAGGTGCTCAGTGACTAATACTCATTGAGAGAAGGCGCAGTCATCATAATCCTGCTCCCTTCGTATACAGAAGTTAATAATCATGACATTACTTTTTTCTTCGAAATTTCGCCTAATCGTAACTTTTAATTAATTTATTTTTTATAAATTACCTAGTAAACTAATCCTTCTGCCACCTAACAAAACAACTAAAGCCATTTGAACCAATTTTTAAAAAAGTATTCAAAGGTGACCTGTACATTTGCACGTCGCTGTAGTTACGTCATCCTCCAAGTCTAACCTCACTATGCCCTTACAGTTTCTGATCTTCACCACTCAAGTTTAGAACCTATATACAGGGTGTCTCAGTCTCAGCTCACTGGGATCATCTAACTAAATATCTGGCTGATTTAGTGTTGTATGAGCACAGAGGAGTAACCACGCCGTTTCGAATGTTTAATCTTAAAATATTTGTATATAAAGAATATTAAAGAAAATGTATAGAGTTCCATATATAAAATACCGATGACCTTCAAATCTCCCTTTAAAGATGACGTTTGAGAAAAGACCCTTCCTAACAGTGTGTGATCCTCGAGTAATTGTATAGATAAAAACAATAATATTTTTATTTACATTCGAAAAAGTAAAGCCAATAAAATAAATGAGAGTAAATACATTCACAAAAATTCCCACCTATTTCTTTGATCAAAACGAAATTTTTGGTTCTTAGGAGTTTCACTGTAAAAGTTGGTGAAGCTGATAATAGCCTCGAGAAATGCTCGCTGTGCTAGGAGTTAAACACTCGTACGTGAAATATTCTGTATCATCGTAGAATGAACCGATACAATATATTACAGTGTTTGTTTAGTGCAGATTTTAACTTTAACATAACACTTTGGACATAGCATAAGTGTGATGCTATTGTAGCGGATAACAATGCTCGGGTTCAATCAATAATAACGCATATTATCTTCGAGTCCCTTAATTGCGTTTTTTTATTAGGAGGTTGAATAAGTTCTCGCTGTTTTTTTTATGAAATGAATGCTTTATTTTAAAAAATTGGTAAAAAATATGTTCTTGAAAGTATTGTCTCTCGCTAGCCATTACTTTTCCCCATCTTTCTGGCAGCATAGTAATTCCATGTCGGAAAAACGACACGTCTTTTGAGGCAATCCAAGAGTGAACCCATTTTTTGATATCTTCATAAAATTGGAAGCGCTGCTCAGCCAGGCCATGTGTCATCGATCGGAACAAATGGTAATCTGATCGGGAAATGTTTGGTGAATACAGCGGGTGGGGTTGTACTTCCCATTTAAGTGTTTTCAAAAACGTTTTCACCGGTTTTGCAACGTGTGGCCGCGCGTTGTCATGCTGAAAAATCGCTTCAACTCGTACAGCGCCCAACGTCCTTTCTGTGAATCATTCCTAATGCTTTCAAACGTTTCGAATCTGTTGTGTGATCAACTCCTAATGATTCTGCAAGTTCGGCTAGTATCTGACACGAGTCTTCATCAAGTAATGCCTCAAATTCTTCGTCTTCAAGTTTTTGTTGTGCGCCAGGGCGTTCTTTACCTTCAAGATCAAAATCATTATTTTTGAAGCGTCTAAACCAATCTCTGCATATTGTTTCCGACAGAACATGGTCGCCGTAGGTGTCAACAAGAATTCTGTGTGCTTCAGCTGCAGATTTTTTTTTAATAAAATAGCGTAGTAAAATTCCCCGCAATTACTCTTTCTTTGGCATGAAATTCGACATTTAGCACAATGAAAGAAAAATTGTTTATACTTCAGTGGAATGACATACACTGAATTTTAACTTTGCATATATGTAGTACTTCATTATAGATACGTTACTATCTGAAACTAAATTCACGCAGTTCTGGTATTACCACCTTTCGGAAAACAGCGAGAACTTATTCAACCTCCTAATATTTTTCCTTTGGTTATTACAGCTCGCACGTGGTCACGCTCAGTCTAAGGGTTTTCGACTCTCTCTCTCTCTCTCTCTCTGCGCGCACTTCACGCACACAATCATACCAACTTTCACTCATCGTCAGTCGTGCCACACGCTTATAACCAAACACTCTTCGTCAGTCGTGCCACACTATATTTTGAATTTGCATTGTGGAATTGATGAAAATTATAATACGTATTGTTGAGACGTGATTATTGTATGGCCGGCTCGTAATTCGGGTTGGGTCTACGCTACGGTCGATTTTGAACTGTGCCATTGTCGAAGGGGTTCTCTAGCGTCTTCTGACGAATTTATTGTTTTATGACTCTGGTGCGGCTGGAAAGTATCAGCTGGCCATGGGAAAGTCAGCCTAGCCGTGCAGTTCTCAATGGCACTTGACGTAGCGTAGGCCCACGCTTAGCGCCAACGGGGGGCCTGTGGCCCAAAGCCTAAATTATGGTTTCCGGCGAAATTGCAGGAAACCGAGTGTCGTCTGTTTAGCGACACTCGTTACGACGTATTTCGTCTATGGGCGTTGCCCTTGTTTTGGGAGGTCATTTGTAGCCTCCCAAATATTATATCATTGGCTGGGGCCCCCACTATTTTGTACTTTGTGGAGGGATTTTTCAACCCCACGAGGTTACTTGTTTCTCACGCGTTAGTTGTAAGATTAGTCGTGATTTAAGAGTCGAAACTACGAGTCGTGAAATATCTGTCGCAGAATAAGAGTCGCTGTTATACTGTCTCCTTTCTACTGTCTTTCACATTTTCTATTAAAGTTACTTAGTTATCCGAAACCCGATTACCTTATTATTTAATTTACCTCTCTTTGAGGTGTGTATCTCAGCGGTTCACTAATACTGTTTGAGCACTGACACGACGCAACACGTATTATTATAATTAATTCCCTGTTGGTACCAAGTAATCTATGTATAAGTAACGTCATATTGTCTTATTGCATTGACCTCACGAAACTTTGCTTCCATTCTACAGAGTATCAAGGTTCAACCGACGTCCTTTGTTAACATTTTCAAGCGTAAAAGACGAAAATCTCGAAGAGACTGACCTTACGGACTGGAAGGCTGATGATAACACGAACCGATGGGAATTTTATTTTATTGCTGTCTGCTTTCGATAATGATGTTCGTTATGTAATATACAGAGGAAAGAATGACGTGTCAGCAATTTCGCACTATCTCTCGACGTTAGATTTATGAATATGCGGCAACTTTATTCTTGTTTTTACTTTACGATGCAACAAGACAATCGTATTAAATAGTTTGAAAATATAATTGCATCGTTATTACTCATATTAATAATGGTGCGAATGCGAGAATTTATTAAGGATAACAACTTTATAGTTCTAACACACATAGATATTATTTTTAATATTTCCGATTTACTCAGGTGTAATATGCAGGGCGATTCAGCTAAGTGCTACCTAAATTACACGTAAACTATTTGGCATATGAAAAAATGGTTCAAACGAAAATTGCATGGTTCCAAGTGTAACGTATGTACAATGTAATAATTAGTTTTTGTCTATTTTGCGTTTTTATCCATATGCAAAGGTCGCAATTGGTTTCGTAAAGAGTAAATTTTAATCTTGTGGTTGAAGAGAGAATTGAATTCTGGATGAAATATGAACGTATATGGGATGAAAAACTAATACTTATAATTACTGAGATATAATGCTGAAAATGTTCTCCATTACAATTAGTATACGTATTTACGTAATCAACCGATACGTGTAAGTGATATACTTTGAAGTATGTCTTGAGTTATAACATTACATGCTCTTACGATTCGATTTTTCATATCTTCAGACGTCGTTGGTGTGTATATGGTGTAAAAAGCTAATAATAATTATTGAGATACAAATCTTCAATGAATAACAACAAACTTTCGAGCGTAAAATCCGCGAAACGAATGATGACACTGCTGTTATCTGGTTTACACAGAAATATTTTATTCTCTGTAGTGAGTGTTAAACATTCAGTTTGAAATTATTGTCCCATAAGATATGTAAGTGTGCAGAAGGAAGCGATCTTCAAAAGTTATTTATTTATGCGACATATTCAGAAACACTTCAATGTGTATCACTTACATATCGATCGATTACGCAACTGTATTACTCGCAATAGAGGACATTTTGAGCGTTAGTACTAAAAATCGTTTATAGAGAACATCCATTAACTATTAGTGTTTCATTCCTTATACTCTTAGTGTTTTATTCAAGGTTCAATATTCTTTTCAACCGCAAGACAAAAATTTGCTCTTTACAGTAAAGAAATCCAAGGTGACTTTTATGCCTTGCTAAGAAAGTAAAATAGAAAAATGCTAATTGGTACATTGTATGCTAGTCTTGAAATCATACAGTATTTAATCGATAAATGTCACAACCACGGGTCCGGCCTATGACTCTACGTGTTCAAGTATACTATTCTTTGATTTGTGCCTAACGTAGAAAAGGACAGCGAAGTTCGAGAGGCCTCGGTCGGCAAGAAATGTAACATTATACGAGTCGAGTACAGTAATTCCTTGATCCAAGTCCTTTTTCGGTTCCCTGCCTGGACTTAGATCGCGAAGGGACACTATTCTTTTGTGACCGCGTCGAACGTAGAAAAGGACAGCATGCAAACACGGACCGCGCGGCCGAAGGTGCAACAAAAAATAGCGCATCGGTGAGACAATACTAGTGCAATAATAAAACTTCTTTATTTTTTATTATTTTTTTATGGAACTTTCACGAACACATTCGTGGCATTTTCTAATGAAAATGATACCAAATATGATATAATTCCGATTATATTTACTTTTTCTTTTTCACTCGCTATCTGTACTAAAGTTACTCCATACCGTCAACTAAGCCACTAAGTACAGTTGAAATTATATCGTATTTGATATCATTTTAATCAGAAAAATGCCACAAATATATTGGTGAAAGTCTCGTAAAAAAATAAATAATACTAAAAAAGTTTTTTTCTTGACATTACACTGTAAACACACGCGGACCTTTGAATTGTGCCAGCGATTGCGACGCTCCGCGTCTCTTTCTATCCCGTACGCTGTCCTTTCTTGCGTCCTAAACTTTCACCGTTCATTACATAAGTAAATATCATCGGAATTATATCATATTTGGTATCATTTTCATTAGAAAAATGACACGAATATGTTGGAGAAAGTTCCACCAAAAAATAATACAAGATAACGAAGTTTTGTCATTGGATTAGTAGTGGTCTCACCGATATACCCGACCCGTCTGACGTCATAATTCTCGGCCAGCGAGGCCTCTCGAGCTTCAGGGCTCCTCGCGGGATATACCCCGCAGTAGTGGGGATAATTCTGGGACACTTCTTGTTCAGAATTTTGTTACACTTATCGATTAAATACTGTATAACTTTTGTATCAACCATTTTTTTATATACCAAATAGTTTACAAGTAATTTAGGTGGCACTCTTATCTGAATCACACTGTATAAATCATTGATTTATTTTTTTGGCAAATATATTTTCTACTTTTTGGTGTAAGGAGCAACAATTATAAATCCTATGAATATGTACACTAATATTGCGTTTATTATCTAAAACAATCTTCATGAAACAGACAAACTGAACCGTACTGGAAGAGAGTTCTGATTGAAAGATTTAATATTAATCGTTCAATATAAATAATAATAGTTTTGTCATATATTGTATACGTATAAAACACCACAAGAAAAAACCAAAGTGAACGCAATTAACACAGTCCGGAAGAAAAATATTTTCAGTTGTACCTAAGCTACCAAATAACAAGTATCGAATATAAAACGTAGTCAATTAAAATGTATAATAATATTTTGTAATTTACATTTGTTAAGAAAGGCAATAGATTCGTAAAACAAGTCGTGCAGTTATAATGGATTTATTGGAAGATCCAGAGAATTATGGGAAAAAAGAGTCTTGGACTTTCGCAGCAACGAACAACATTAAGGATGACATAGACACTAATAGAAAGAAGGTGAGACGTATTTTAAAAAAGTGTAAGCACTCCGTAAGTAGAAAATTGCTGAAGAATTCGTATTTGAATGGGCAACGCAAAATCTATCCTGATCAATGATTTGAGACAGGAGCAACAAATTTTGCGCCATCGCCAAATGGAAGGCGTAATCATTTGGTCGAGTTTAGAAATTATTAATGAAAAAATAAACATATATGCCATAAGCGTTGCTGCAGATCAATTTATTTTTTATACTGCAAAGGTAGCGGAGGAGTACTTTTACTAAAAAAGAGCCAAATTTTAGATTGGTTAACAAGATCTCTCGATCTCAACATTACTAAAAATATTTGCACAAATCTTGTCAGGGTACTATACGAAAATAGCGCATACTTTGAAACCGGTGAATGTTTTTAAACAACGTATTCAAGGGAAGTGGGAAAAATTGACTCGGGAAAGAATTAAAAAATTATATAAATCTTCACCCAGTAGAACATTCCTGTTACTAAATGTAAAGAAGACGCACCAAATTATTAAATACAAAATATCATTTACAAATTTGTTGTTATTTTAAGTTTTTGTTCACGTATCCTGTGATGTTGTCCTATTATTTTTGTGAAATAAAACCAAATAGGTTGTTAAGTTAAAATGTGCAAATAAATTAAAATCAAGTGAATCTTACTGTGTGCTATTTTTGTTTTGTCCCGGAGTGTATATTTTAATGGAAAAATACTACATATTCTTAGACAAACATTTGCAAAACGATAGGAAGAAATCTTTGCGTTTAATTATTTAAAAGATAGCCTGAATTTCATTAAAAAGCATGTGAGTGGTAAAAAAAAACAACTCTGCAGGTAAATGGTGCCATCTTGATGCACACATTGAATTCTGCACTGATAACACGACCTACAGCATTAATAAAGAGTTTAAACCATTTACAAGCCATAACTTAGTGTTAAATGCGGCTAATAATTAGCTGTCACAAACATTAGATTAGACTTTGCAGAATAACGAACTCACTCGCATAATAAACGGAAAGAACTCATTTTTCTAACAAGAAACATTTTAATTTACACGAGTATAATAACTTAAATTATTACTTGATAGATGGAAGTAGAGTATTACGAGAACAAAATTATGAAGTTTCTGAAAATAGTGATGAATTATCAAGTAATAAAGATGAATAGTAGAATAGACATAGACATCGTAAAACAACTGTCAAAATATGCATCTAATATAGCCAAACCAGAGTTATTTTCCAACATGATAATGCAACTTTTCATAAAACGAGACTGTGGAACCTCATTTTTAAAGCAAAAAAGAATAAATATTTATTGCGTGTCACAAAGCATTAACAAAGAAAGACCACGAGCTGTCAAATCTTAATTTTAATAAAAATTTGTAAACTTGTGAAACAAGTTAAGTGCTAGATACTTTTCTGAAATTGCTAAAGTTCATATTTACGGATGGAGTTAGATACCTTTCAAAGATCTAGCTTCAAATACTAACTAAGAAACGATTGTAGGCAGAGAAAAATATTTGACAAAAATTGAAGTTAGATAATGATTGATGCAAGGCCAAGTACCGTTTTCTATTTTAGAAGCTATGTACAAATGACCTTCTCCTCGTCCACGAAAAGATGACACAAAGAATCTTTTTTTTTTTCTTTGTTAGTTATTGAAGTCGCTTCAACTACCAAGGTTATTAGCGACTATCTCAATTGTCAGTGGAGGAACTGGATTACAGTGTCTTAGATATGTTGATGTCCTTACAGAAATTGAGTATGCTTCGTTGAATTGGGGCTGAAGTAAGAATATTATTCAGGTTTCCATATAGATCGTGTTTTTTCCTCTCTACGTTGTAGTGTGGACATTCTGCGATTAAGTGGATTATTGATAGTCTAGTGTTACAAAAAATACATATGGGAGGAGAATTGTTTTCCAGTAGGTGTACATGAGTTAACTTTGTGTGTTCTGATCTAACTCTGTGAAGTAAAAAGTTCTGAGCGCTTTTTCGCTTTATTTCGACGATGATATTAACATAGTTAGGATTATTCGATTTAGATCAAATATGCGCCATTTTGTTCAATAACTTTTGTCCATTTTGAAGGCAATTTCATAATTCCGCGGTTGAAGAAGTCCTCGTCCCTATTGGTGAAAAACTTGACCAGCTCATTTTCGCAAGCCTCTTTAGAGGCCAGTTTTGTACCATCAAGAAAATTTTGCAAATGCTTGAAAAGGTGATAATCGCTTGGAGCCAGGTCTGGACTGTACGGCGGATGCGATAGAACCTCCCAGCCAAGCTCTCGGAGCTTCTAACGCGTCGTTAAATATGCGTGCGGCCTGGCGTTGTCTCGATGGAAAACAACACCCTTCCTATTAGCCAATTCTGGCCTCTTCTGGTCGATCGCCTGCTTCGGTCTGGTCAGTTGTCGACAATAGAGGTCCGAATTGAGTGTTTGGCCAGATGGGAGCAGCTCATGGTGGATGATTCCCTTCCAATCCCACCAAACGCACGATAAAACCTTCTTGGCCGTTAATCCAGGCTTGGCGATCGTTTGGGCCGGCACACCGCGATTGGACCACGATCGTTTTCGGCTGTTGTTCTCGTATGTGACCCATTTTTCATCGCCGGTCACCATCCGCTTCAAAAATGGGTCGATTTCGATACGTTTCAACAAAGAATCGCAGGCTTCGATTCGATCCAAAAGGTTCTTTCGCGTCAATTCATGAGGCACCCATACATCGAGCTTCTTCTCGAGACCAGCCTTATGCAAATGATTCCAAACGGTTTTCTGGCTAATGTTCGGTTCCTGGGCAATGGAATAAGTGATCACATGCCGCTCCGACTCGACGATTTCCATGAGTTTTATCCAGATTTTCGACGATTGGCCTACCAGAGCGTGCCTCATCTTCGACGTCCATGTTACCAAAACGGAGTCGTTGGAACCACCGCTTTGCTGTTGCATTCGATACTGTATTGGGTCCATGAACAGCACAAATTTTTCTGGCCGCCTGCTCCGCCTTTTCACCTTGGTCGTAGTGGTACCGAAGAATGTATCGAATTTTCTCTTTTTTTGCCTCCATTTTCGAACGCTGTAACACACAACTGGCTTCACCGAACACAAAACAAACAAAGAACGTTTTTGTTTTGTTTAATATCACCTTGAAATCGCCGTAAACTATGCCTCGATGCGATGTGTACATCGTGAGATATGGCTCGGTAAAGACATCTAGCGAAAAACGCTCAGAACTTTTTACTTAACCTAATAGTTTGCTCGGTGCGCGTGAAGTCTGGGTTGATATTTAAATCGTAAAAATTTGGTATTGTCTTATGAAGTGTACTGTTATCGAAGGTTTTCCATACTGTGTTCCAGTTTTCCTTGAGTAGTTGTTGGATGTGTTTGTTTATGTCAGATGGTGTGTTACATATGGGTTGGTTTTCCGGTCTGTCTGTAGTTGCAATTTTTGCAGCAAGGTCGGCTATTTTATTTCCGTCGATATCTTTGTGAGACGGGATCCATGCTATTACAATTTCTTTTCCAGAACTTGATAGGTCGTGGTATAACTCTTGTATGTATGTGTTCATTTCAGAGCTGGTATTTGTGTCTTGAGTTTTGTTAATTGTACCAAGAGAGTCTGAGAGGACTAAGAATTTAGTTTCGTTAGAGTTTTGTATGTGTTGGAGGGCTAATATAAGCGAAAAGGTTTCAGCAGTTTTGCTACTATTGATAGGGTTAAGAGTATATCTGATATGTTTGCTATTTGTAATAACACTAGCTCCTGTTCCATGTTGATTTTTTGAGCCATCGATGAAGATCTGAGAGAAGCGATCAAACTTCTGCGTTAATTTTTTAAAGAGACTATTCCATGCTTCCGAGGATAATTCTTCTTTATTGTAGGATGCGAGTGATGTATCGATGTTTGGTTTAATTGGTGTCCACGGAGGTACATTACGAGTTCTATTTTTTTCCATCTTCGGTATATTGTACTTTAATATGGTCTCTTTGTGCCTATGAGCTGTAGAATTTAGGGAGTACGTCAGTGACAATAATAGGATTAGTTGAACTGAGAGCTTTCGTTGCATATTTTAGGGATAAATATTTTCTTCTATGTGCTAAAGATGGTTCTCTGGCTTCGATTAGAATACTGCTAATTGGGGTGGTATGGAAAGCTCCTATTGCCATTTTTAAGCTAGTGTTGTGGATTGGTTCAAGCTTTTTGAGGATGGTGGATTTGGCTGAGTTGTATACTACACATGCGTAGTCTAGTTTAGATCGTATTAATGCTATGTAGGCTAGCAGGCGTACCGTTTTATCTGCACCTTGACTTTTGTACGCTATTGATTTAAAAATATTTATTCTTTTCCTACAGTTATCAATCAGTGTGTTGACATGTACAAAGAATCTTGTCGGGATCTACGCCCCAATATCCGTACTGACTACCTTGACGAAGACAAAAAAAGAACATATCGAGTATGACTGGACCCGAGCGATGTGGTGACCTTAGACCAGTGATGGTATATGGTCTCGGTTTTCTCGCGCATGCGCGACGATTTTAGCGCCAGTAAAGTACAAAGTTGGGCTAAATTGGAGTACCTTGGTCACCCCGCATAGTTTCGCAAATTTTTTTTCGATTTTCAAATATGAATTGACAAGTAGCTCCTTCTCAATACTAGTTGCCATTATGAAATCGAATATGTATATGTGAACCGTACACGGCAGTGCGACTTTCTTTGTCGAGGATCGGTATGGGACTAGACCGCGTGTCTACAGAAAACACGGACGTCCAAGACAATACAAACGAATACAAATGAATACACATGAACACACATGCGTGTTTACTCATTTTGACCGTTATACGTATTCCAACATTAATAAATAAATAAATATATAAAATCTACCGTAACTTGAAAAATGTTGTGAAAGCATCGAAACACAGAAAGTGCGTCCTACATGACTTACGCGAGAAGAATTATAAATCTTTCTTTGGTAGATTTACGATGAGGGGTGAGAAACGTGCACAGCACGGCAATGGTTTTTCGGAAAAAGAACCGTGAACAGATGTTGAAAAAAATTAGCACACCAATGGCAAGGCAAATGTTTAATTCGAGAAATAACATTTTACTTGTATGATGGAATAAAAAACAAATTAACTATAGAAGATTTGTACTCAAACTAACCAAATCAGATAAATCTAATTGAAACTAGTAAACAGCTGGTATTGATATACAATTTTTGCATCTCTTTACAATGCAACACCATTAAAGATGTTGCGAAAACTACTTCTGAAGAACCTAGCAGGAATCTATGTATGTATTTTGAAATATCGTTGCCTTGCGTCGTTCGTTATAATTAGACTGCGGATTTTATGCATTTTTGTCGGAAGAATATCAAAATGGCGTTTCGTTAATTTCGGCCCACTAACATTTCTAAGAAACGGAATACAGTTCCATTTCAAATATCCACAGTCTCGTTCAAATGAAACCGTGAGCTAGAGTAATTAAACGAATTTGTTCAGTAAAATTGAATGGTGCATTTATGTCGGAAGAATTTCAGAATGGTGTTACGTTAATTTCGGTCCCCTAATATTATTAAGGAAGGGAATACATTTCAATTTCAAATATCCACAGTCTAGTTGAAATTAAACCGTGAGCTAGAGTAATTAAACGAATTCGTTCAGTAAAAGTTTTGAACGGTGTATTTATTTTGTTTAGAATTTAAAAATTTCTCCGACTCATTTCTTTATATTATACTTTAAAAAAATTCTACATCGTCACTTTTGCACGCAATTTATAAAATAGAGAAACAGATAAAACTTACCTCGATTTGCGACGAGGACGCTTCTGATGGGTTTGTACTGAACATCGGTGGCAAATAGTCTTGATGGAAAGTTACGCACTTGCAGCACATTGTTGTACTTTATCAACGCACTTCGGGCTCGCGAGTATTTCATTTTGAATATTTGAATTAGAACACAATCTTTGAACTTATCGGTTGCACAGCTTTCTATATATAACAGACAGTTGAAGTTACCCGGCACTTAACTGATTTATTAAAGTAGCTCGTATATGATTGTTGAATGTGTCAAGGTTTTCTTCACAGTATAGGATTTGCTTTTCGCGTACGTCTTTATCCTTTGTACTTTTATCCACAGTCAGTCGAGATTTTGCTGTATCAAAGTATAAGGAAAAATATAGAATAATTGTTACTTTATACAATGGCTCGTTTTAACTCTTTTGCTGCAATGGGTTTCACTTCACAACCCCATCAGTAGACAAAACTATTATTATAGTTAATCATAACTGCTGTTCCTATTGTAATTACTATTCAATATTACGTTTTCAAATATTTAATTTATGTTAGGACCATGTCTATCATTTGAGATTGTTTAAGAAATACGTGACAAGAAATTGTACAAAACCCGCCTTAGGTGCCTTTTGTACGAGCACTGGTTTAAGTCTCTTAGCAGAATCTGATGAACGACCCTATACTTTAGAGGGAGGAAACTCGCTACAAAACGATTCACTACTGCAACGAACCCTGGATATTATAATGTTTTCTGTAATCAATATGAACTTATTTACACTACTAAACGTGTTCATACTAAATCATCTTCTTCTCGACTTAAAATATAGCTAAATGAAACAATTCAAATACTTCCCCCAATAATACCTATATCTTTGTTGACTGAACCTCCCTGACTAACATAACTGCCTAAAATTGATTAGTTATGCACACATCTAAAAGAACATAGTGACCACCGTGTTTTCTTTCTTGTTCAAATAATCCAGAGGTCGGCAAGAAGTATAACCGAAGACTGCCCGCACACAAAGTGCAGATTTCTGGCAGAAAGTTTCGTCTAGCGATGGTGTTTTGATATGCCAACCTTCCGCAGAGTATAAAAAGGGTTAAAAGAGTACAGCCTGAACAAGCTTCTTAAAAAACATTTACGTGTCTATTTAAGAGAAATTTTTTTCTGTATTTTAAATATCAGTATTATTTAATTACACGTGTATCGGATGTTCTAATTATTTAAAGTTGTGTACATATAAACCTTCGAGTGGGCAATAGATTAACAGTAGCGCATTCCATATAGATTACGAAATGTCTTTCTTTTTTCTTGATGTAGAACTGATCTGATTTGACGGAGAACTACTTTTCTTGTTTGGAGAACACTGTTTCGGGCGGGGTTATAATCTCGGGCACGAAACTCGCGGTTTTCAAATAAGTGCTCCAGAGTCGAATTCGTTCGTTATCGGTAGTACTGCGTGGTATGACCGTCAGTTTCCTGAAACAAACAATTTATAAATTTAAAGTTAGCAAATCGAAACTTCTGCTGAAATCAATTGGAGAATTAGCATAACATATAATAATGAGTAAAATTGTTAAATATTTGAACAGAGAAGCTCATATTGTTTACAGCATGTTGCTGTATTGCAACTGCTGTTACAAAATTCAAAAGCAGACACGTGCAACGACTATCTGTATCAATTCATGTCTATTCTCGCTGCTATGCGTAGATACATGATGAACGCTTTGTTATGGACTTTAGCTTAGCTTAGCTTTAGCTTATCTGTGAATGAATGGCCTAAAGAACGCAGCAAAGGAGGTGGGTTAGAGAAGTTTAATTTAAACACAGTCATAATGAGAATAAATAAATTATAGTTCATTCAATCGATTACTATTTGTATTTTGTCATCCACTGATAAACGCTGTGAATTCATTTTTACGCGCGAGTCTTGATTACACGAACCTGTTTCGGTCGTACGCTTTCCCAATTAATACTCTACTATTTCTTATAGAGGACGATCCCCAAGCGACAACTACAGATCCTAATGAACTTTTGTTAGGAGGACATAGTACTTGCAAAAAAATCAGACAGATTTGACAAGTGTCTGTAACCTATACAGTTTCCTAACGAGCCGGAGGCACTCGTTCTTGGTTCGTTCGTTTCGTTCCTGGCGGAGTTTCATCCATCCCGCGCGCGGGATCGATGTAGCGTCGATGCATTCAAAGTATAATAATTTATAGTTGGGAGAAAAAGGGGGAACAAATTTTTGTGGGATCTTGTTAGGGAAGGAATTGTGGCGGCTACTTCCTATGCTCGTCAACAGAGGGACATTACGACAACACCTTTCCCGCTACTACCTGAATCTTCCTCTGTTTTGTATATGCAGGGTGGCCCATATAACTCTGAACAGCTCAATATCTCGAAAACTATGCCATCGATTTTAAAGTTCTTAGTCTTAAATTGCATGGAACTGAAGGGCCTTTCTGACTACATAAACGTGAACTGGCCTCCCTTCCCCTTTAACGGGGGAGGGGAGGTACCTTTGTAATTTCAAATGGAACCCCCTATAAAATGTTACATATTTAGATTATACAGGAAAAAACAAGTCCATTTTGTCGGAAACATTTTTTTGTCAGATACTTCCATGATGAGATATAACAGTTTGAAGTTTCGAGTTGTAGGTACTTGAAGCGCTCGGAAATAGCGTTATGGAATTATACTATAAGAGTATATAGGGTGCAAAAATAATAGTTACTGAAATATTCTCTAAAAATGATTTTTAATGTAAGTAATACTCAAAATGTTCTCTATTACAATTAATACATTAGCGTGATCGAACGATAACTGCAAGTGATACACATTGGAGTGTATCCTACATTTGTGTATACTACACGGTGGTAGGAATCGTACTTCTATTTCTATAGAAGCCTTTAATAGAAATGACTAATTACA
This sequence comes from Sphecodes monilicornis, assembly GCA_913789915.3. Lineage (NCBI taxonomy): Eukaryota > Metazoa > Arthropoda > Insecta > Hymenoptera > Halictidae > Sphecodes > Sphecodes monilicornis. The sequence continues at coordinate 21,685,291 of OU565297.1, read as the reverse complement.
AAGAGAAATGAGTATCTCGTCGTACGTAGACATACGTGTACATTACTATTGACGAGTGTCATCGATCCTGCTGATTTATTTCATTCAAGGTTTATGTAACGCTATAGCGTGATCGCGTATTGTGCAACATTTTGAATATTATGTTCCTCCTACTACAAATTCTATGATACGTATTGTAACAACTCTTGGTGAACATTGAACTAGTAGTGCGACTGAAAATGAACAAGTTATTACGCTAATGCTTGTTTTTGTCGCCACTTTATCGTTATCGCGTCGATCGTGACGTACGGTTCAACAGAAACGTGACTTTTCCCACATCAACGTTGCTGAGATTAAAGACTTCAAGAATTCCTGTTTGTCATCACGAGATCGCTCTCTCCCCACAGGATAAATAGATAACAAATGAAAGTAGACGTAACATAATAATGTACAATAGAGGTCTCTCTTTTTGCTTTAGTATGGAGATGAAACATTTAATAATCTGATGTTCTGATGGCAGAATAAGTTACTATTCCTTACAAACAGGGACTGAAACGGTTCTGGAAATAACTGTTTCAAACTGTTATATATCGGTTCTGATCGAAACAGTTATGAAGTACCGAAATTAAGTTATAACTGTTACGAGAATATCGGTTCTGGCTTATATCGGTTACGGTTACGGTTCTCGAGAACCGATATTATTTCGGTTCTAAAACGGTTATTTTTCGGTTCTGGGTTTCGGTTCCAGTTTCGGTTCTGTCTTCTGTCATTCTGTATTCTATTCTGTATTGCGTTCGGCCTTCTATATTTATTATTTAAGTAGTTATTTATTGTTATTTATAATTTAAATAAATTTAAATAAATAAATTTTTATAATTTTTTTCTATATTCATTATTTAAATTGTTATTTCAATAATTTATTGTTAAAATAATTGTTTAAATAAATAAATTTAAAAAGAAAACATTTTTTTCTTTACCATTATATTTGCCCCCTGCCATAGTGTCACTTTGTCCTCTGAAGTTTTCTGATAGGACTGTAAATACGATAGTTATTTAGGTGTTCCCATTTATGTGGGACACCCTGTATATATATATATATATATATATATATATATATATATATATATATATATATATATATATATACACATATATATATATATATATATTCTATATTTCCACTTATTATTTTACACAAGATCGCTCTTTTCCGCATTTTGTTAAGATTTCAGACACACGTTATACTAATTTCAAAAATCTATTTTATAAACTTCAAAAGGACATATAATTTTAGTTGCTAAAGATCTTTACATAAACCAATTATATTAGTTGATGTCTCCGCATATTAGTAATTACAATAACAAAATGAAATATCGAATGATATTAAGAACTATTTCTAATTGAATTAAATTCAGGGTAGTAATCTCACACGAGCACGTCAATGTGAAAATAACTGATAGTAAATCAAAAGGGTTATCGAAGAAATTCATAAAAGAAACTAAGAAACAGTCCATGCAAATCTTTCGATTGTTTATGTAGATAAACATTTATGCATTCGGCAATACGATAGGGAGTATGATCTCCATCGTGTCGGAAATATAAAGCGTTACTAAAAAATCGGAAAAAGTGTTAAAAAAATATTTCTTAATTTCAGCGTTCGTCTGGCTTCCAAATTAAACAGAATGCAAAAACTGACGTGACTACGAGATAACTTATTTTTTGTTCTTCGGCAGTGTAGTATGTACTTTCAATTTGAGAATCGTCTAGGGTGTCAACATTCTCACTCGACTCGCGTCTCCTATAAATAAATAAAGCGTAATTAAAGTCTTCTCGATTATATTGCTTCAGTTATTTCTGGTACATTGGGAGCATAACGATGTCCATTGAAATGATCAATACGGCGAAGTCATGGTACGCATTGAAGACGTATTGCAGGAAATAAAATATGCATGTAATTGTCGATTGTCGCATTGAAACAAACATATTATAACAATGTTGGCGTGAAAAAATCGGCAGTCTTATTTACGTCACGTAACTTTTCTGTAAAAACATAGATTTATTGTATATGTATACATCTAAATCACTATATTTATACCTCGAGAACTATATTAATAATTACTCTCTTTTAATCGTAACTTCATTTATAGATGTTAATTTCTATACCCATTGAAGGTGTTCTACAAAAAAGGTGTCCTTGCTCAATGATAACCACGAGAAGGTGGTGGTTTTCTTCCATTGGCAAGTGATAAGGAAGGCTTATGGTCAGAAGTATGGATAGGCTCATTCTGTGGAGTGGACTTAGGTATTATAGGAAGAAATATAGTGGAAACTATTTCGTTACACTACAAAGAGAGCCATCGTTATCGCAAGAGTAAGATTCAGATAGTACTTCTTTATTTGATAATGACCTAAAGCTATGAAAGCTTCTACTGATTTATCTCAATCGGACAAACAGTTCCTGAGATCAAAATTCGTAAGTGAAGCTTATTTTCGCAAAAAATGGACAAAAATTGCAAACTTCGAAGGCCTGTGATTATAAAAAAACAAAAAAATCCTGAAACACGTATCTCCTATTTTGAATCAAAGATCACACGCACGAGTTTACAATAAAATTAACTAACAATAAATTAGAGAAACTGCAAAAAATATCAAATTTTTAATACATTGTTAAAACAAAAAACTTCTGTTAAAATTTTCTTACGCAACTAAAGTTTCCATTAAGAAGTACACAATTTAAAAAAAATTCAATTTTTTTGACTTCTGAATTACGAGATATCTCAGAAAATGTGGTTTTGACCCCCAACTTTGAGGGCTGTTTTCACCCTTCCAATGTGGATGGTTGCCGTTAAAAAAAAGACGTGTCAAACATTTTTCGAAGAACTATATCTCACTTAAATTTATCAAAATCGACTTGTATCAAATGAATATGTTCCCTCGTTAGCTGAATCACCCTGTATTTATGCATGTATCAGTACAATCTATTGTAAATTCGATTTTCATTTCAAGATTCAGGGTCAACAAGTGTAAGAACTACTCCATGTTGAATGGTAAAATTATTTGCTCGCAGATGTTGTATGTGTAATGTAAAGTAAATTAAGAACGAGCGATAATAATCGTGTTCACTACCTCTAATTCTACTTGCAGTAGCTTCTATTTTTTATACCCAACACTATTCAGAATGACGACAGATAAAAAGTCATTTACACTAATAATTGTGCTCATTACCGAACGTATCAGAAAATAATTTCAATAAAAAGTTAAGAGAGAATAGGTGATTCTGATTTATTCATATCGAAACTAGATAATACTAACGTCGACTTTTATTGTTCTTTGACACCAATACACGGCATTGTTATTGCGTAATACGTAGACTATGAACCTCGGACGATTCATTTGAAATTTTACTGCATTTCAGTATGTATAATCCCATATCATTACTGCAAAGAAAATGAATTGCCAAGTTACAATCTAGCATTCTCACAAATGAAAAAAGAATTTCAACAATACTGATATCGTTGGACTCTATAACTTTTCTTTTATAAAAGACTTGTATATCTAGTTTTTAAAATTCATTACATATTAGGTCTTGACATATTAATTCTATTAATTTTCACAGTTTTTAAATTGATGGCTGATTCAAAATTCACAACTATTGTTATAATTAACATTACAGGGTCCCTAATTCTTTAGTTTTTTAGAAATTGTTCAAAAATATTTCAATGCTACGTAATAAAGTAATGCCACAATACAACTTCAACCACAGAATAAGAAACAATTTTACGTTACAAATTTCAAGTTGCAGATGCTCGTAATGTTTGAAAGAAATAAAGCAAAAATCTGAAGTGTACTTTATTTATTTTTCAAAATAACCTTAATATGTGGTGAGTATTCTCTCGGATTTTTAACACTAAACCTTCCACTGTTGGTCGAATGACCCGTTTCCGACTTTTTATTTCATAATTATTTAAGTTATCCTAGTATTAAAGTATACATTATAATAAAAATCTAAATAAATTCGATTGTGCCATTTTTATAAGGCAACACATACTAGTCAGCTTTAATGGTCGGTAGGTTTAGTGTTAATTGTATACAGGGTGTCCCGTAACTGGTGGTACAACCGAGCCGGGAGTGATTCTACATGAAAAACTGAGTCGAAAATATAGAATAAAATTTGTTGATACAAGGCTTTGGTTTCGAGAAAAATGAGTTTGTATATTTGTCTAGTGCGCGTGCACTCGGCTTAAGGTCCGTTTATACAGAGCTGTCCGATATCGGACGCATTTTTGGAGTGTTTATACGCTGCCTTCAGATCTTTTAGGCACCTTGAGAAGCGTTCGAGATGCTCGAACAAAGGCCAAGTGCCGAAGATCGTGTCATTTGCTACCCTAACCCCAGGGGTCCCGAGAACCTTTTACTCCCCTCTATACCTCAGGAGATGCCTATGCTAGTGTCGGACGGCTGGTTGAAAAGTATCGTTCTCGAGCAAATGCTGTCCGATTTCTGACGACACGAAGGCAGTATATATAACATTTTATTTAAAAATCTATCAAGTAGAACTTTTCAGAGTTCATCGTGCTAAATAGGTGGGGAATACGTTGCTAGGGAATTTCAACATTATACAAAAGAATAACAATTTATTACTATGGCAACGAAAAAAAAAGAATTATCATCTGACAAACTGTACTAAACAATCCCCGTGGAGGTTCAGAACGTCCTGGTTCGTTCAGTACGATGCCGTCCTAAAAAACCAAGTCGGTGGACGCGCAGGAAAATATAAAAATAATATTGTTTACTAGTATAATAAGAGGTATTAATATGTATACACTTATTGAATATTCCATGCCAAGTTTCCCCTTTATAATGAGCCCTTGCAAAAGACGGCGACATGAATATTGGTGTTACAATGAGCTGGTAAAGGACGCCGTGTACCTCCGTTTCAGGTAGAGATCAGTCGAGCGGACCACTATTATGGCCCATTGTCTACGTCTATACTGCTGGTCTCGAAAAAATACCAACAGACTGTATCTGTTGAGATTGAAAAATTATTGTAATAGCCCAATCCTTTCCGAGTGAAAAAACATTTTCAATCTGTTTATATCCAAAAAGTAGTCCAATACACTGCCCCGTACGGCCCGACAGGGAAACAGCAGTGGGTTAAGATATTATAAACCGTTACCGTCCACTGCTACGCGATTGCACGGGGGTGGCAAGACGCCATATCGTATGGGTTCGAACAGGTGACATTGTATCGATGCGAACCTGAGAAGAAGGTTCTCTGGGTGGAGTACGAATGCGCGGCTGATTGGGTCAGAGCGGAGGAGGCTGGCCTCGTTTCACGCGCATTTTCGGCTGTTATCGTGATATTGGCTACAGTGGCCACGCGTACTATGCAGCGTGCATCGTTGAAGTCAAATCATTGGGTCTATGGGCGCGCGGGTGCGCCAGGGACAGGCAGGCCCAGCGATAGGCTCGATTTGTTTATGTGCCGTTCCCGGGACACCATAGTAATAAATGGTTCTAAACGGAACCATTTTTAAAGTTCACAGAAAAAAATAGTTAAGTTTTTCTTTCGTATTTAGTTATCTTTATTAAGCATTTCTACAATAAAATGTGAATATATATTGTATTTTATAATTCTGTGTAATATGATCGTTACCAAAAAAAAAACAATTTATGAAATTGAAGCTACCGCTTTTTGTAATAAATTATGTTTTTGTGACAAGAGGTCTTTTTTGTATGAAATATACTATAAACAAGAGACTAACATTAAAAAATACATAAAATAATTTATACAGAATAAATATACTAATAAATAATAAATAGTACAAGATTTAATAAAATATAACATTTAAGTAAGCTGACACAATTGCGCGCTTATAGCCACGCGCCGTTACACCGTAGCGCGCCGCGCGGCTCCGTATCCTACGAACGACCGCGCTAGTGGAAGAGCACCACTGGCGTCGACGCATGTCGGGCGAAGATATTTTGCTTTCTGGTTCGGTAAAAACGTCGATGTTGCAAACTTCAAAGGGGGGTTTCTCAAGATAAAAGTCTGCTCTATGGCGTGGTCTAGTTCGATTTTCCGCTGGACCCTTATTTTTTGAGATAAATTGAAAAATATCCTCAAAAATTTGTGCAAAATTGGTGTCTCTCCGTCTTTAATGATTGTTTAAACATGCTTAATTAATATTGGATATCACTGTATTCGGGAAAGTCTACAGAATCTTATGTTGCAAAGAACAATTCAATATTTTTTATAATAACATCACAATATTTGTTTAAAGTTGAAAAATAGGTTTTTTTTAAAAAACCGTTTCCTCAAAAACTGTGCGTGTAGGAGAAAAACTAAGGACAGATTTGGAATCAGCGCAGAAAACTGTATAAGAATCACCCATCAGTTATTGTGGAACATAAAAAAAAAGTTGAAATTTGTTGGACAGTGTTATCAGTGCTGGATCGGTCGCGGTTGCAGAGTACCTTGGCCGCTACGATCTCCGGATTTGTCGCCGTTAGATTTTGATTTGTGGGGTTAGGTGAAATCGATTGTGTATCGTGATGACGTAACGAGCAACGAACAATTACAACAATAAATTGTGATAGCGTTTGAACACTTAAAGCAACATAATAATTGCACATTACAAGAGGTTCGAAGGATTTTAATACGAAGAGCAGAATTATGTCTACAACAACGTGGACAGCACTTCCAGCAATTTATGAATTAAACGAATTCCTCAAAGGTAATTCTAACATTGTAACCTCGACCTTCGATTTGTTCGATGTATACAAACCTCGTTGAGCAGCAAGTAAGCCGAGTGCACGCGCACTAAATAAATTTTCAAACTCATTTTTCTCGAAAACAAAGCCTTGTACAAACAAATTTTATTCTATATTATCGACTCAGTTTTTCATGTAGAATCACCCCCTGCTCGGTTGTACCACCAGTTACGGGACACCCTGTATATTTAGGATTGTAAAGATTCAGATTGACCGTCATGCATAGAGTTTGTGATTTGAAACGAAAATCGAATACTATTTAATAATTCGTGTTACGCAATACTTATGTCACAGATGTTAAACGCATAATAATCTTCACATTATCATTTTTATTTCCGATATGACATAAGGGGAGTAGGTAGTTACGCATTCTTGCAATGTCAATAAAACTGTGTAGCCGTATGCGTGTGTTTAAACTTGTCAAGTGTTTGCGCGAAAATCACGAGTATTCGCGAAAGCAATGAATTCTTACATAACGATCCATTCGCAATATTATTTTACGTCTAATAATTAGCCCTTCGAGAGCAATATTTTTCAATATTCATATACTACCAAGCGTATCGCATACTCAATTCAGTATGAAACTTGTGCCCATAATTATGAAAGTGGTCTAAGTCAAAATTTCAAAAAAATGAGTTTATCAATTATTTCACATCCGCATTATCTTAAACTATATGTATTTAATGTAATTTTTACGATATCGTCAAAAATGAACCTTTAGATAGTGGATGTAATTTCAACGTTATACGGAATTCATTTAGTGTTAATTATGAAAGTGGTCTAAGTCAAAAATTTGATGAAATTTTAAAGGTACCAGAAACTTTTGGTATCGGGTCATTCCTTTCTACCGAATGACCGTGATTTCGGTTTGATAGAAGTGAAAATAAAAAAAGCAACTTACTTATACAACCCTGAGCATTATTATGAATTGATAGAAAAATGTAGAAGGAGAAAGCCATTTTCGATAAAACGAATGTCGCAGCCGGATTTTATTTCAACGAAGTCACTGGAAGAATCAATAACAAGAAGAGTAAAAAATACCGCGGGCGAATTTGTCTCTTGGCTGAAAATTCAATGAATGAGATTCTTGAAAAATGAACCTTATAAAATGTTCTATAAAACTTCTTCAGATGATTCTAAATTCCACGTTTTGGATCTTTCACCTAAAAGAGGAAGACCAAAAATATACGAAAATATTAAATTACTTCCATTATACACCACCCCTAGACCAGTAACGGAAGAAAAACATAAAGATATTATGTGGTCACTACCATACATCCCTCCAGTTTATCAGGAACATTTTAAGAATCTTAAAAACTAGAAAACATGATAAAAATGGATTACATTTTAAAAATAATTAATAAATGTTCATGAATTATTTCATTAAAGTTATTGTTTCAAATAAAATTCATAGTTCTTTATTGCTTTAAGTCATTTATAGGACATTCAATTAATTTTGAAAATGGTCTAAGTCAATTAGAGCTTTAAAAACAACATTTTCGTATGAAATTCATACAAAATTTCATATTCATAACAAATTTCCATTAATCGAGACTAAGAAAATTATAAATTAAAATGTCGCATAATATAAAAATATTTTTTAATTCGTAAAACGCAATTCATTAAATATCTCGAAACAAGAAATATATGACTTGGACCACTTTCATAATTATGGGCACACTTATGTATTCAGAGGAAAGTGGCCAAGTATGGAATAGCATCCTAATATGGATTAGTGTCATTTCTAAGAATCCAACAAATGAATATTTGACAACCTTACTTACTCATTTTCGCATCATTCGCAGAGTGAATGACGGTAGTTTTGTGATATGAGCATTTTGTTTTATCGCCACTCGAAAACTTCTAATGGTGTAATGCTTGACACTTGGATAGATAATTGTTAATATTTTGTTAAATGCAATTTCACAACCGCAACGCCTTAATCAGTATTAATAATGAAATTATTTCTTGTTTGTTTTCCAAGACACTATTGTTTTGATGTTAGTATTTCATATGCGATACCATTTTTGGCTTGTTAATGTTAATTTAATATTCAAATTGTTTGTAATGTTAGTAATATAAAATTTGTCCTGAATCGAGCACAAATGTGTAACTGAATATTTGTGAGAATCTTTTATTTCTTAAGACTTTGGAAATATTTGACTACTTTGCTTTACCATGTTCATTTTTCTCCACCGATTTTATTAGATACATATTCTAGCATAATTCTATCAGACACGTTATTTTATTTGTGTATTTGACTAATCAACTATTCGAGTTAATCGGCAGAAGTTGCGAATTTGTTCGTAGTATTTAAGATGTGTAAAAATAAGTCCAGCCACCATTATCTACCATTAACACGTTCGGCGCCATGTCACCCATATCTGGGTGACGGAATTATTTATACAGAATTGAAAATTAATTTTTACGTTGGTAGATTGAATGTATAAAATTTCCTTACGATCTGAGGAATAGAAGAGGTTTAAAACAGTAATTAATATCGCAAAACTAAACTTCTTAGTTTTTGTTTTATTAAATATATTGCTTTGATTTTGTATAATTTTTATGATTGTGGAGTGGGCGCTGAACGTGTTAAAGAACCGTGAAAACTTGTATATAAAGATTAAAGGACGAAAAAGAATATACTTGTTATTAAGCAGTATCAGAACGGCAAATTATTAGTTTTTATTTCCGTTGATTATGTAATCATAAAAATCGTACGCGATGATAAAAAGATTACGTATATATGTATATATTCCCGTTCACTACTACATTATTATAAGTTGCATTTGGCATTTCTGAAATAGAATCCGAAGCTTTTGCCAGGAAACACAGATTCGCAGAGTTACGTACTGAAATTGAATTTTCTGGTTTGCCAAGGTAACTACAAAGAAGAATTGATTCATACTATTACTCTGAACGAAGATACTAACCGAACATTGTCAAATTACAATCTACGGTAACAGTCACTTGAAATTCAAAATGAACCCCGTTTCAACACAATAGAGAATTGGTAATACCTGTATTAATGATTACGTAATCAAATAATATGAAAATTTACTTCCCATTCAGTAATGTATACAAATGTCATCTGTTTGTGTTTTCTTTTTGTAGATGATGAGAATACGGGAAAAATGAGGAAAGAGCGAAAAGCGATTAATATCAAAATGAAAACTATGTGCAATAGAATAACCTGCAAAGTTATACAAGGTCAAGAACGTAAAATTTACTTCGAATATTTCTTGTCAATCTACGTATGTAGTGTAAATTGTATATAGAAGTATACCTTATTCAAAGCTTTACATAACATTTCAGTGTGTCCTCTATTAACAAGAACAGATTCATCGGCTTTACGAATCAGTTTTAATGACATTATTTTTTTTATTATTAACATGTCTGAACGACGAATTCTGATACTTTTAACAGTGCTTCATTAAAAGATATCCAAAGATGATCAATTTGAAGATCCGGGAACCCGATTCGCGGATTCATACGTTCCAATTCTTATATTTGCGAAAATGTCATCTAAGTAATTTTTTAATATTCTACAATTATAAGACTAAGCTCCATCCTGTTGACTATGTACATTCCCAAACAAAACGAAAACACAATGTAAAGATTTTTAAAATTTTAATGAGTAACAAATAAAAATACAAACGTATAGTACACGAAATATATTACACTTAAAAACGACACCGGTTCAAGTGTAAAAGTAAGTATTGTAAAGTGTAATCCAATCTTTCTATCTGCTATGAAAAAAGATAATTTACTTACAATTACCAGCAGTAATGCAACGTTAATACTAAACTAAATACTAATGGTTAATATTAAACCGTACTCATTAATTTTAGCAACGATTTAACTTTTTTTAACATTTTCATAGTAATTATTTCGCCCAGTCTTCCGCAGTACTATTTTTAAGTAGTTTATGTTTTGAAATTGTCATGTATTCTTATAAACCATCCTTGGAAGATTACCTTAGTAATTTTCAATTATATCAAGTTGGGACGATCGTGATGGCCGCTATAAAACTTCGATTTTCTCATTAAAAAAATGTTTTCTTCATTATCTGCACGGAATGAATTACAGCAATATCCTGTTGACACTAACAATTTTTCTCTGGAATACTCGCTCATTACTTAATTAAATAAACTTTGTACTGTTTATGGAACCATAAATAAATGTAATTTTCGTCCTTTCATGATGATCAATACCAATCCATAACGTAATACAGTGTGTGGCGGCTACTTCCTATGCTCGCCAACAGAGGGACACTGCGACAACACCTTTCCCACTAGTATTGTCCGCGCAACGGGTGTTGGCACAAAATCTCGTCAGTAGGGTGCAGGGGGAACGGCGAGTTCCCACTCTTGACGCAAGGCTGCCGATCCCACCACTGATCAGTGGACCCCACTCTTACGCTTACGTTTTGGCGGGAACGGTCGACATAGGATCTCAGCGTCACCACCATCTTACTTCATGGTCACCACATTTCTCTGTTACAGTCACACTCGATACGATCGTTTGCTGTCTTCCTCAAGCGATTCGGCCAATCGCGGAAGACGTGTAACGCGTAGTGGGAGCATCACGTGGTACCCACAAGTTTCTCTGTGCCAACTCTCGTTGCGCGGGCTATACTTGAATCTTCCTCTGATTGTATATACAGGGTGGCCCACATAACTCTGAACAGCTCAATATCTCGAAAACTATGCCATCGATTTTAAATTTCTTAGTCTTAAATTGCATGGAACTGAAGGGCCTTTCTGACTACATAAACGTGAAGTGGCCTCCCTTCCCCTTTAACGGGGGAGGGGAGGTACCTTTGTAATTTTAAATGGAACCCCCTATAAAATGTTACATATTTAGATTCTACCGGAAAAAACAAGTCAATTTTGTCTGAAACATTTTTTTGTCAGATACTTCCATGATGAGATATAACAATTTGAAGTTTCGAGTTATAGGTACTTGAAGCTCTCGGAAATAGCGTTATGGAATTATACGCGCTTGAGTCCATTGCTTATTCATGAAGAAACACAAACAATAATATTTACAATTCTTGAGTTTGACTCACTTATCTATGAAAACGTTTTCAGTTTAGAGCTGTTATTCAAGCAGTAACATTGTGATTATGGCTACTTTTGACACAGAAGTGAATATGTTATTAACGTTAGGTGAATGCCAAAAAAATTATCGGCGTGCAGCAGTGATGTTTTTTGAACGTTATGGGATCAAAAAATGTCACGCAACATTTCATAATTTAGAAAAGCGGCTCCGCGAGCACGGTGAATTGTGTAAAAAAACTCGCAATAAACCTAAAGCTGTCACTAATGAAAATAATAGTGCCAGTATTCTTGCTGCAATTACATTAAATCCTCATATTAGTCAACGTACACTTGCACGAACATCACATATTAGTCGTTCATCGATTCAACGAATTTTGAAACGGCAAAAGTATCATCCATATCACATGGTTTTATCACAAGAGCTTTCGATAGCAGATTACGATCACCGCGTAAGATTTTGTGAGTGGCTGCAGGGTGTTGTGGAAAATGACTTTTTGTGCAAAATACTTTTTTCCGATGAGGCCACTTTTATGAATTCAGGGCATGTAAATAGACAGAATCTGCATTATTGGGCCGTGGAAAACTCAAATTGGATGCGATGTGTTCCCTTTCAACATCGATGGTCTTTAAATGTTTGGTGTAGCCTAATAGGAGATTTTGTGATTGGACCTTATTTTTTTCAAGAAAATGTAACATCTGCAAGTTATTGTGATTTATTAAAAAATCATTTGCCCGCGCTTTTGGAAGATGCGCCACTGCACGTTAGAAGAGAAATGTGGTTCCAACAAGACGGCGCTCCTCCACATTTTGCAATCATCACCAGGCAATTTTTGAACGAAAAATTTGGGAACAAATGGATAGGTCGTGGGGGACCTCGTCAATGGCCTCCTCGATCCCCCGATCTAACACCATTAGATTTTTTCTTATGGGGATATGTAAAGGACAAAGTTATGTTTGAACCACCGACGACAAAAGAGGATATGAAACAAAGAATACGTGACGTTTGCGCTTCAGTGACTCCCGAAATGTTAAAAAATGTTAGAACAACTTTGATGTTTCGAGTAAATAAATGTTTACAAGCCCGTGGTGGACATTTTGAACATTTAATTTAAAGTACATTTTATTTCTTCACGAATAAGCAAAGGACTCGAGCGCGTATAATTCCATAACGCTATTTCCGAGCGCTTCGAGTACCTACAACTCGAAACTTCAAACTGTTATATCTCATCATAGAAGTATCTGACAAAAAAATGTTTCAGACAAAATTGACTTGTTTTTTCCTGTAGAATCTAAATATGTAACATTTTATAAGGGGTTCCATTTAAAATTACAAAGGTACCTCCCCTCCCCCGTTAAAGGGGAAGGGAGGCCACTTCACGTTTATGTAGTCAGAAAGGCCCTTCAGTTCCACGCAATTTAAGACTAAGAACTTTAAAATCGATGGCATAGTTTTCGAGATATTGAGCTGTTCAGAGTTATGTGGGCCACCCTGTATGTATGTGGTGAGCTTTCAGTTTTGAAAGACTACTCTTCGATTGTCGTATGCGTGGTCGGGCCGCCCTAACGGCCGAACCGCTCTGCCCCCTCCACGATTTAATCACAACTCATTTTATTCACATAATCTTTGCATTGTAGCTATCATCCAGAATTTGATCTAGTAATGGAAAAATCATGTGAATAGAATGAGTTGTGATTAGGTCGTGGAGGGGGCGGAGAGGGCCGGCCGTGAACATAACATTTGTAAGAAGCAGAATACTGATATACGAAAATCCAAGAGAGAAAATTCAATACAGTATTAGCAATAGTTTTTCGCGAATATCTCGAAAACTAAAACCGAGCGGCGGTAACATGTAAAGGGAAAAGTTGTTCAGAATGATGACCTTGACAACATATTTCAAGGTCATCAAAATCGGTGAGGAAGCCCCTAATATAAATAATTGCCGTAAAAGTTGTTCAGAAAATTGGCACTACTGCTTGCTAATTCAAAATATGACTGGTTATTTCGATTAGGATACCTTCCTCATATGCATTCGGCCGATGAATTTTTACGTAAAACGGGACGCATTTAAAATACTCGAAGTCACCTTGATATTTAAAAATAATTTACAGACACGAGAAATGCAGATATTCGATCAGTTCTGCTAGATACACCGTATTTCATATAAAATATTATTTAACCGCGTGAAAAGTACTGTATCATAAATTTACAATCACGTGATTGTTTTGTACTGAAATGTATTCCTTAGAAAAAAAGTTAATTGATAGTAGCCAAGAAAATGAGTAACACATATAGAATAATTGGAATTGGAATATTTGTGAAGAATCGCCGTTCATATTAAAGTCTACACATTTAGTATCTCTCAAATCAGCCATGACCTTTGTACGGTTAATAAAATAAATAACGAGTTTGCCAGATAGCAGGCCATATTAACTCGTCGTACGGAGCACTATTTTCATAATCGTTATAAAGCCAATCAAAGAAAAGTGTTCACTCATTCTCATTAGATTACGGGTTTTATGCATTCATGACAAAAATGAGTAGCTGTAATTTGAAACACTAGTTAGATAGAAAGAATTTTGAGTTCTAATGTATTATTTTCAATCTAGTAAAATTATTAAAACGAGAAAGAAATTCCTAAGTGGTCCCTGTTCCTTGTAAACTATTTTTATTTTACATGAAGATCAGCAGACTAATTATTATTTTTGTTTAGTATAAATATCTCGTAAAAGAATCGAATGGATGCTTGAAAAATTGTAAATTGGTGTGACATAACTGCGTGACTTCGGCTTATCAATTGTTACCCATTTTCAACATTAGCTCGGTAAAAATATCGAATTTTTTGTGCCTATGATAAAAGTGATAACTTTACCAACGAAGATGACGTTTCCAAATGAAATATGCACAACTATTAATATAACTTCTTGGAAACTGTAAATTTGATTTAACTATGAACTTGTATGTTTTATTTCAATTTTAATTTTCAGATCTTAAATGTCATGTATAAAAAGTAAAACAAGTCGAACTACTAATACATGCAGTAACCTATTGAAATGTGCCATTAACCGACCTTCATTGTCATAAAACGGGCTCAATAAGATTAACATAGTGCACGATATCGACTTCTAGCTCTGGGCCGAGATCCAAGTTTCATAATAATCCTATTAAATGCATGTGCAATTGCATAAGCAGAGTTTAACTACCCCGTTAGTGTTTTTGGTACGAGTATATAACCAATCTTGTTTCTTAATACACAATCGGCACAACTAATACCTGTATTAGGTCGTTCAGTCAGAGCCGCTACGCACTGTCGATCAGATTGCCAGCGATCACTAGGTACGAGAAAACATATGAGCTCGGACGCGCTTGATCATAGCGAATAATAATCATTTTTGTTCTCTCGGCGAACAAGTCGTCGGTTCTAAGCATTTCAGCATAACATTTGAATATATTTCATGAATTACAACACTCCCAATTTGCAAGAAATTGGGAAACAAAAGACTACGTCAGAGTTAATTTTACGATAATTGTAGTTTTATCATTTTTTTCAGTTATATTAACACGTTGACGTAAACGCCGTCAATAGACGTCCCATGCTTGGAATTGTAGATGGAAATGTCGGCTACACACGTCCGCCAATTTTTAGGAAAATTTGTTACAAATGTTACGAGCCTGGGCCGATCGGTGGCGCGCGTGGTCAGCGAGCGGTACATGGTTCAAAGAGGAATATGGTTTTTAATTGTTAGTAAGGTGCACGGACGAAACTGATGCGAAATCAGGGAACCGCTAGGATGTTTGAGAGACTTCGTGGACGAACCCGATGCGAAATCGGGGAATTACTAGGAGGTAGTCGCGCAGACGAACTCGATGCGAAATCGGGAACCTGCTGGGAGGTTGGAAGACGATGCGAAATCCGGGAGCCGCATAGGTTGGATAACAGTCTTGGGTTCCTAATACAAGATCAAGTTGCTCAAGTAACTTTAATATTATAAGCGGTAAGATTGTATCATGTGGGAACAATTAACTAAGAATTACTGGATCTGAATGGAGGGTTAAAATCAATTGTTACTCAAAATTACCTTGAACTAAATTGTACAGTCGTGGACAAAATTAAGTGGACAGGTCTAATGATCAACAAAAAATCAACGCAATTTAAAACATAATTTTAATAAACTAGAATTGTACGGTACATTTAAGTTAACAAAGTGTACTTTAATGAAATAAACAACAATATCAATAATAAAAGTTAATATAATAGAATATATTATCATTAATCAAAATTGTATACAATTTTTGGTGGTCAAAATTAAGTGGACACTTTATAAATATTTAGAAAATAAGCAATTAGTATTTGGTATTGTAACCTCTTGCTTTAATTACTGCTTCTAATCGTCGTGGGATGATTTCCACAAGTTTTTGGAGGCTGTTTTATTATGACGTCTTCCTAATGGTATTTCCGAATCTAATAAGCTCCATAACTTTTCTATAGGATTAAGATCTGCACTTTGTGGAGGCCAATAGAGAACATCTATCCCACAATCTTATAAAAATTTTTTCGTTTTCTTCGCCGCATGCTTATGATCATTATCCCGTTGTAGCATCCATCCATCATCGAAATCCATTTTTAGGGTTGACTATTCCATATTTTCATTTAAAATTTCAACAAACATATCTGCATTCATGATGCCATGGATGGGTGCTAAATTTCCAACCCATACCAAGAAAAACATCCCCATACCATTATGGATCCCCCTCCACGTTTGATGGTAGGCAACGCATACTGCTTCTTGAGAGCTTCATTCGGTTTTCTCCATACGCGTGTTCCCCTTTTTTTTATTTAATGACTCAAATTTGCTCTCGTCAGTCCATATAATTTTTTTCCAAAATAATAATGGCTTATTCACATATTTTTTGCGAAAGCTAAACGTCTCTTTTTATAAAGTTTACTAATGCGTGGCTTGCGTCTAGTTAAACAACTCTTCGGATTAACTTCTTTTAATCTTTGTCTCACAGTTCTTGAAGAAATATTTAATTGTACAGTTTCAACAATATTTCGTGATGTTATCGATGGAATACGTTGAGTTTCTCTTACAATTTGTCTATCATCGTATGAATTTGTGCTACGTTCTCGTCCTCGACCGATTAAATTTTCAACAGTATCATACTGTAAATACTTGTGATAAATTGTATGCACTCTACTCTTAGAAACTTTGTATTTTTCAGCCATTTTACGATAACTTAGTTTATTTTTGCACTCTGAAACAATTAACTTTCGCAGGTGCAAGGGGAAATTCTTCTCGTCTCTTAGACATGCTCGGTTTATATTTCTAATCTTGTTTAAACAAACGTTCAATGTCTACCGAGGACGAATGACACCGCACAATGCGAGAGTCAAACGTTTGTTTACATTTTTTCCGTCCCAACACAGAATGTCCTCTGCGTCCACTTAATTTTGTCCACGGTCTCAAAGACACCCATACAAACAAATATGCATAAAAATTAACAGAAACATTATGTTTATGCTTTTACATACTAAATAAATTCTTTCGTTGTGTATAAACATTTTTCATGTTAAACATCTGCAATAAATTTATAACACAATAAATGAAAATAGAGATTATTCAGAATTTATGTTCTGTCCACTTAATTTTGTCCACGACTGTATATTACAGGAAACTGGCTTTGTTACAACTGTTACTGTCGCGGTGAGAATTCAGTGTGTATGAACATTGTAGTGTAGTTACCTAAGTACTACTGCCTGTTGGATGACGCACTGGACATGCGCAATGGGGAACACGGAGAGGTTGAATAATTATGCCAAGAAAGATTAATACCGTACTCGCGAAACCTATAAGGTTACTTGATTCGAAAGGGTGACTAGGCACGATCTCACTGAACACAACCAGATCCAAAACGAGATTCAGCGTAACGACGTGTATAGCTCGTTTGTACTTTAACCCGCCAGTAGTCGCGCGGTCATTTGTTGTAGCATATTTCAATTGTTATTGTGCCCACATTTCGCATTCTCGGTCTAGCTGACTATTATAACCTCACAAACGTAACTTCTAATCAACTGATTAATTATTGCCATTTGTATAAGTTGTACGCATTTTCGGTCTGTAACACCGCGCGCGCGCCCGCTGGTGTTATATGCTTTTGTCATTGTAGTTTGTGATATAAACATGTGGAAATACACATACGAGAAGGAGCAGCAGCGTCTCCAATGCATTTTGGAAGAGAGTGAAGCAAGATTTTAGTCAAAGAATATACTTTTGGTTAATTTTGAATTTCTGTTTATAGTTGAAATTTTTGTGGAACGATGCTGTATTTAATTTTTTTAATGAAAAATATATCATTATTTTTTTGTTAAACACTTTTATATTCTTGCATATGAACATATTCGCACTTACAAACGAAAACACCTTAAACATTATGATTAATATTCGATGCGGTCTCACAGACCGCGCGCGACCTCTCATGTCACAAAATAAGGCGCGACTACTCTAGGGTCAAGCACTGCCCCCGAGGGTTAAAATTCGAGGGTTTATATCAGGCATGTCCAGAAGTAGCTCACTTGAAGGCAAATTCGAGGGAGACGTCAACTTCTCCCGCCCACGCGTCTCGCTCCCCGTGGCGGCCTAGGTCCTCCGAGCTCCGCAGACCCGTGCCTACTGCTTGCGATATGTTCTGCGTGTGGTGCTTTGGGGCGACTCTCGGACCCACGGTAGAGACACGGGTCTGAGGAGTTCGGAGAACTACCTCCCTCGAATTTGCCTCCAAGTGAGCTACGTCTGGACATGCCTGGTTTTTATACTGTGAAATCTACGTGGGGATGCTCTCTCGATTTCCATATTAGGGAATCTTGTGGAACTGTCCCTGTATTGAATCGTGCTTTGTGCCGGCTGCATCCAGCTGGAGCATAGTGATTGTTTCTATAAGCAAAGGGTGGAATTGTTTTCCGTTCTCAGGAAAGAGATTAGAAGACTCTGATCGAAATGCCCACAGAAAGAATACTCTGTACGTAACAGAAAAAAATATAATTTTATTCTGTAAGTTCATTGAACTCCCCAAGAGTCAAATAATTAACCAAAAAAAAAGTTGCCTTTTTCATCCATCACCCATTTCAGAGTGAGCGTCGACGTGTTAACAATACGTAGTACTTTCAATAATAAAATTATAAAGAAGGTGCCCGATTGATATAGCATTAATTTTAGTATAGGAAAAAATTCTTCAAACTGTTGACCCTGACAACATACGTCAAGGTCATCAAAATCACCGAGGTCGTCCGTTTTGTATATAATTACCAAAATCGACATTTTGTATTTAAAAGGGACAAAAATTTCGCCCTTGATCTTTCATTTGTACAGCGTTTCAGTAAAAAAGCTAAGTTCGTTCAGCAACAGATATTTAAACACTTTTGTACGATAGTACATCTGTTGACATGGGCAACCAATTTCTCGGTTAAACTACAATGCAGTGCTAATGGTATGTCGCGTTATGATAACAGTGTTGAATGAGACTATGGAATGCTTGAGACTATTGAGTAATCTCTTTGAATAGAAAGATAGTGCATTATCACTGCCAATGTTGACGACAATGTGTACCACGCGTTGTCCGATAAAAGTTGTGTAAAACTTGTTAGACAGTCTTAATTGTCTCGTCATATTTGACAAATCATTTGTTTCTAATTATCATCTATTCTCTGTAGTAATTGAAAACACAAATATAGGTCTACAGAATGGAATTTTCCATAGAATGGAAAATGTTGTGACTATTAAAAGACGTCAGGACACGGAATTACAATTTTGTTATGTTTTGTTTATTCTTTTTGTGTAACTGTGTGTAATTGAATACGCATAATGTAGGTAAAGTGATTAATATATGAATTTATTAATTTTTCACGAGAAGTATAGTTGAATAAGGGGATAAAAAATACTCTAATAAAATTAGATTTTCGATGGTCATTCGATAACTTATTAGAGAACAACATATTGAAAATCATAATATCATGTTTTATGACTGTTACTGCTTGATAGCGCTAAACATTTTTAAAGCAATTTGTAATATTCTAGTTTTCAAGATATACGCTAAACATTTTCTCCGACATTTAGACTAAAGATCCTACTTTAAAAAAATGAAACACAAAGACTCGAGATACATCAAATGTCTTATTAAAGTTTAGAAGTGATATTATTCCTTAGTTGTTGACGTTGGATCTCTCATGACCCGTAACAGCTTAGATTGTTGATTTTTTTATTGCTAGGTAATTAGAAAATTTTCTGTACTTTTTGGCATAAAATTTAGCTTTACGTGCTACATTCGAATATTAATTTTGTTTCGAATCTTGAGCATTTGTTACGTACAAAGAATTCTCTCTGTGGGTATTTCGGTGAGAGTTTTCTAATCTCTTTCCAGAGAACGGAAAACGCCCTATTAGGGTCCAACTATACTGCCGGGACGTGATTTTTTTTTACATAGGATGGGGTCTAGAGAAAACCCCGACCGTAGATCCCATCCTGTGTACAAAAAAATCACGTCCCGGCAGTATAGTTGGACCCATAATCGGTGGCGGTCGGAAGTCGGACAGCTATCTTACAGACTAACTTACATGCTAATTACAACGACGTACTTAACCTAAGCTTAACCTATGCCTCAAACTACGGTGCTGTCCTGGACATCTAGGCTAAAGCCTGTTACGGCGTCCAGGTAGCGGAAAGGTGGCCATACCGCGATCCTGGCTTGGTCTTCATCCACCAAGGCGCCGCCGGAAACCCCTTTGTGCTCGGTGCCTTAGCAAACGCTCTAGGCGGGCCGAGCGGAGCAAGGAGAGTGCCTGTGAACCGATTCGTTTCCGCACGGTTTCACAGGCGAGTGCGAGTACACCTTTTAAATTTGTCAGATTTTTTAAAAAAATGTTGCATTATTTGAAGATCTAAAAATCGTATTTTCAATATTTTCCGCGCACAAAAGTAACTTATATTGTTTTCATTACACAGTGATGTCAAATGGTCTCGTACATTTCTATGTATATGCAGTAAAACAGAATACTGATCGAACCGGTTGAAATTTAATCATATGAAACGTTGTGTAAGCAAATGTAACCAAAAAGAAGACATAGTTGGACTAAAAAATCTACTACAATAAGCGAAGGTTACTTTATAACGTACGCGAAACGAAGCGTAATATTTACAGGGGGAGGGTCACTGAAACCAACATTTTCTTAGGTAATAAAAAGATACAGCTTCCACTCATGTGCGACTTTGGCCGATCTTCGGTAACTATACCTCTTTATGCTCACTGAAGAACATATTATTACATTGGAAAAAATGTTAGTGATGCTAAAAACTTATTAACATCCTCATGTACAAGACTTGGCATAGCGAAATAGTTGATAGAAAGTTAACGAAAGTTAAAAGACAGTTAAAGTTAAAGATCATTAAATGTATATTCGTATCCACTTAAAGTTGTAAATTTTAAGCCCGATTGTGACGGACACGTCAACTCTGAAATCACCGATTTACTACCCGCCAAATTAATTTTAGATAGCCGATTCAATGATTATTTCGATTTATGAATTTGTGAGGTTTAGCGTTTCGTCCCAGGCCTGCTAGGGCCATTTGAATTTTACGAATCTTGATCGATTCGATTGTACGAGATCGTTGAATGAACTTGACGTCGACTTCGATAGACTCTTTGTCTCATTCGAATGTATCTTCGTTCGTTTTCATTGATCTATACCAGCGAAGGTTCGACTTCGACTGTTCGATTGCGACCGACTGAACGTCGCGGTTTCGGGAGGACCCTTCGTTGTATCGTGAAGGCGGTCCTCCATTTCGGGGTGTCAAGACGGTGACACCCATTGCCATACTGAACAAGTGCACTGATTGGTTCTTGCCAAGCTCTGCATACCCGAATCAGTGCATTTTTGATGACTCTTAGATCGGCCCTAAGCGAGCCTGTCCCGAGGAAAGCGTGGGACCGTACCCGACTCCCTCCGAGGGCGAAGCTAGGTAACCCGAGAACCGTACTTTTCGGTCGGGAATATCCTTCGTCAGTGATAGATTTATGACGCGTAACTCTTAAGGAGGCGAAACAAATACGAAAGTTAGACGATGGCTCGAGTGGTCACCAAATGTGCATCGAGCACCTAATCCTTGAAAGTGGCCTCAGAGTCACGTAGACGTCATAAACAAATCTGAAGAAAAGACCCTTTGTACGTTTCCTTGCGACGGAACATTTGGTATAACATTTTTTTAACCGAAGCTTCGTTTTCGAGAAAATCGAGTTTCAAAATGCAGCGAATATGCGTGCTATTAGATAGGAATCGTTGACACGTCTGATCATGACAAACCAATTCTACTTCCTGCATATACTAAAGCAGCGATGGACTTTATTTGCTCGCGAGGACCGTTTTCCGAGGGCTACGCCTCCTCGACCCGGCCGCGCGTCTCGTTCCCCGTGGTCGCCTACGTGCTCGGACGGGCTCAGGCGTGGTCATAACAGACAAATGAACGTGGCGCATAAGGGGCAACACTCGTTTCAATAGATTTCCACATTACCATCGAGGTACTATTGTCAATGCGTTTTTTTTATTAGTGGTATCCCCTGTAGGCCTATTCCACTATGTCACACGATAATTTCGGACAATAGCTGTAGAAAATTAATTAACAAAATAAATTCATAAGATAAATTTTAAAAATAGTTTTTAATTCTATTGTTTAAATTTTAATACGGTCCGGAACAACTTGATCTTCGTGCGCGTTTAGACGTGCTTGGCAAATTGTTAAGGTCTATGGAAAGTTTGGACGTGGATATTCGCATCGCCGACGCAAGCGAAGAATCATTTAAACGTGTACGGTGATCCGATTTAATATAGCGCATTGTTGAAAATGAGCTTTCGTACAAATAAGTTGATCCAAACATTGAGAATATTCGGGTCGCAAAATTTCGAAGAATAGGGTACTTTGATTCTTCCAGCGTTTTGAAGAATTCGGCTCGTTTTTCTTCCCTCGTTTTCAGAGAGATGTCGTGCTGAAGATCGCACAGTTCTCGTTGAAACTCGAGGGCTTGATCTGCAATTTTCACAGTGAGGGGATTCTCGAAGAGAATTAAATCATTTCTAAACGAGTCGAAGTCGCTGAAACGCGTATCGAATTGATCTATTATCGATTGAAGGATGTATAAATGATTATCAAAATCGCAATTAGTGGCGAATTCTTCGAAAATTAATTGACACGAGGGAAAGAAGATTCAAATTTTTGGTTCAGAGTGCAAATGTGTTTTAAAAAGTGCAAGCTGCTCACGGAAAGAATCGACTTGGCTGCATAATTCCGAAATACTTTGCTCGGGGCTTTGCAATTTTAAATTTAAAGAATTTAAATGATTCGTTAAATCGACTACAAATGAAAGTTCGCAAAGGAACCTTACATCTTTTAAGAAGGAGGAATATTCTTCTAAGCTGATTTTTGGATTTTCTTGTAGAAAAAGGGAGATCTCTTTTCTTACAATAAAAAACTGCGTTAAACATTTCGCTGCACTGAGCCAACGCACCTCACAGTGCAACGACACATCCGTGTAAGAAGCGTTACGCGTTTCCAGAAAATTTACAAATTTTCTGTGTGATAAAAATTTATTTCCACCTTTAATCTAAACGTGCACGAAGATCAAGTTGTTCCGGACCGTATTAAAATTTAAACAATAGAATTAAAAACTATTTTGAAAATTTATCTTATAAATTTATTTTTTTAATTAATTTTCTACAGCTATTGTCCGAAATTATCGTGTGACATAGTGGAATAGGCCTACAGGGGATACCACTAATAATAAAAACGCATTCACAATAGTACCTCGATGGTAATGTGGAAACCTATTGAAACGAGTGTCGCCCCTTATGCGCCACGTTCATCTGTCTGTTATGATCGCGCCTGAGCCCGTCCGAGCACGTTGGCGACCACGGGGAGCGAGACGCGCGGCCGGGTCGAGGAGGCGTAGCCCTCGGAAAACGGTCCTCGCGAGAAAATAAAGTCCATCGCTGTACTAAAGCACGCCAACCCCACGGATCTTTAAACTTGAATTTCTTGAGACAAGGCATCAAACGAAAAAACGTTATGCATTTTTTTTTATTTATTTCATTATGTAGAATCACCCCCTGCCCTTTTGTACTACGATGTCCGCCTCACCCTGTATATAAACTTTCGAATTCAAATTTTCTTTGGAAAGTACGATAAGTACAAACGGGCAATAAAAATGATTACGCTGAATCGCGCTTTGGAGCTGGTTGTATACAGTGAGATTAGGCCGAGTTTTTCTGTCTGCGAGTTCAGTAATTATTCAATCTTGGTAAATTCATCAATCATTCCCACTTCCTACATTGGCAATGCGTCACAAAACAGACAATACAGGGTCGTAGAGGTAAATCCGGAAAAGCTATTGTATAAAGAAGAACAGTTCAAATTCCAGGAAAATGTCAATCTTTTCTGTCGCCAGTATGTATAAAAATAGTGAATGGTATAAAGAATGGAATTACTTGATGCTGCCACGACCTTGATCTTGTATATGAACCCACTGCAAGCTCGCTTCACCTTCTCCTTGTACATTTTCGCCAACACCTCCGTGATGATGGGCTTTAGGGTATCTTTGGTGTTGTGATGTTTTACATTTACCTTTGTCTCGGCTACGCCCAACATGCAATAGTCAAAGGGATAAAGTCGAGGCTACAGAGAGGCCACTTAGTCGGGAGACCCCAGTGAACAGAGGTTTTAGTAAAGCATCATTAATCTTTTCTTTCAATTCAATCGTAAACTTCGTGCTTTTCTTGCGTTCATAACGATTCTGCGAGTTGCTCGGCATGCAGATTTTTCGTACTGTCTGTCAGAATTTCTGAATTTCTTGGTAAGGTCGTAAACTTGCGTCTTCTTGTAGTCAAACCATGCAATGATTTCCGTGACCTTTCCGGCACGGAGTGTGAATTGCCGCTCTTCGGTCATAGTCTCGGTTCATGGCCGACATTGGTTAAACTTCGCTTAGGGGACCTATAATTTTCAAATTTTCTGTATAGAATGCTAAACATTTTGACGAGAAAATGATAAAAGTGTAAGTTTTCGTGCGCGGAATTCAAGTTTTAATTGCCGGAGTTCATTGGTTGAAAAGTTATACGCGTGTAAAGCTGGCCGATTTCAACCGTTTTTGACAAGTTGGATCGCCGCCATATTGCTTTGTACAAGCACATACAAGCAGCCATTTTACAGTGGCAATTCGAATTTGTAATACTTAATTTCAGAAAAACTCGCAATTAATTAAGCTTACAAGCATGGATCACGTACAATGGTTAGCCGCTTGCGTGACTGGAGGGCTCCGCCCATGCCACCCCCCTCCCCCCGGGGAACTAATTCAGACCAACACAGTATCCATTGCCTGAACTATAACCGCATTTGCGGACACCGAAAAAAAAACACTAAGAATTCGAATTACTACTCAAAAGTCACCACTCCTATGTGTTTGTTCTGCTACCTAGCGGATCGCTACATACATATCCGCCCTTACATCCGTGTGCGATCATTTAGCGTAGCGGATCCACTCAGTAAAAACCAATATGACGACGCCCTAACCTGTCAAAAATGCTCGAAATCGGCCAACTTAACTCGCGTATAACTTTTCAACCAGTGAACTCCGGCGACTCAAACGTGAATTCAGCGCATTCAAATTTACGTTTCTATCATTTTCTCACCTAAGCGTATAGCATTACATACAGAAAACTTGAAAATTTCTGGTCCTCCAAAGTGAAGTTCATCCTCGACATTTTCGCACTTATTCACTAATTGGTGGCTTCTATGTATATCTAATCCAATTTTTAACATATCATCTTTTGCAAGGGCTCATTTTAAAGGGGAAATTTCAAGGAATATAACTATATTTTTTTCAAAATTTAACGAACCATGCTCTCTCTTCGAAAAAAGGTTATTGTATAGGTCCACGTAATGGAGGGACTTTTCATGACATGTGAACAATAGATTGTCAGTGCTATTCAGAGCGTGGGAAAGGTAGCTCAACTGCAACTCTGTAAGTAGGATATGAATATTTTTTACTAAAATTTCCCATTTATTAAAAGTTATAACGGATTAAATGGTCCATAAGTCGAAAATTGTGTCTAAACACCTCATATGTATACAGAAATTGTCCACTATTTCGGCATCTGGAAAAATTTCGTTACTTTGATAGATGTCAAAAAAAACTACTTAGAAAATCTTTTAGTATTAAAGAGCCGTTCCATGTAGATACAGTGAATCCTCTATAAACGCATAAGCCTCGGGGGGATAGTTATGCGTTTATCTGTGACGGGTAGCTATTTTTTGAGCTTCTAAGGCCTAGCCGAACGTAGAGAAGGACAGCGCGTGTAAAGCGAGACCACGCGCGGGCCTTTGAACTGGTCCGGTGACTGCGACTCTCCGCGTCTCTTTCTTTTCCATACGCTATCATCCTTCCTTGCGCCCGAAATGTTCATCGTCATTTAAAACACTAAATACTGCAACAGTATTTACACAGTTGAAATCATATCGTGTTTGGTCTTTTTTTAATCAGAAAAATGACACGAATATATCGATGAAAGTTTCATAAAAAAATAAGTCATAATAAAAAAATTAAATATCGGTGTTACATTGTCATGACGCACGGGCCTTTGGGTTGCGCCGACGACTGCGACTACTCTCCGCGTCGCATTAGTAGTGGTTCACACCGATATACCCGAGCCGAGATCGGATTACTAAAGTGGACGGGATATATTTTCTGCGTTTATCTGCTACAGCTTTTATGCGTTTATAGAGGATTTACTGTAGTAATGATTTTAAGTTGTTTACCATAATTTTTTCATTCGCAGTAAAATAGGAAATATATAGACGTTTTCAATGATAAATTAACTACAATACAAAATCATTTGACATTAAGCGAAGAAGCTAAACATCCTGTTCGTACGTCATGAGTCCATTCGTTTGCGTAAACGCAATACTCACAATTGTCAAACTGCTGGAGCGGTGCATAAATACACATGCACGTCACATATTGTATAGAAACCTATTCGAATACTATTGAAATCCCCATTCTATAAGGACAGAATACGGGTCGAAGTTAATCCACTGTAACCAGCAAATTGTTAAATTAACTTATCATTTCTGTATTTGTTAAACCATTAATTGAAATTTCTAAATAAAAAACTTCAACTGAATCAAGAAGACACAATTGTGTGATTATTTGAAAGTGATATCAAAGTGTTATCCATATATTATTTATTTCCACATATAAAACAGATTTAATCAAGCATGGTTAATGAAGTTTAAGGATTCAAGTTTTATTTATCGGTATCGGTTTTAGAACACTTTGAATTTGTATAATCACTAATCACCAGCGACGAAATCGTGTTTACAAGTTGAAAAACTCGTCAACATGATAAACTCCGCCGGGAACACTGCGACTGCGATTGGCAGTTTAGTTTAACTTCAAAATCCTCAATCGCGATAGAGAAGTTACGATGTTACGTAAATTGTATTATCATCGATAAACGATTAGATTATTTTGCATCATACAACTTTGACGTAGAACAATATTGACCTTTTTCAGCGATTATATTGATAAATACCGTAGGAAGGAAACAACTACACATACATATAACTGTATGAAATATTTTGAGTCTACTGTTTGAGAAAATGGTCAGCTTGTTGCATAAATTCTTTATATAAATTACGTCTTATTGGAATACTATTGCGTATACAGTGTATCCCATTTTAGATTTCCTGGACAAATATTTCTAAAAGTATGAATATGAAAAAATGTTTTAGGTAGAAGTTGTATGGCTTCGTGGGGAAGCTGTTATGTATTCCTCAACATTTTGAACAACGTTTTCCTGTGCATACAGGGTGAGTCACCTAACGTTTTGTACCCCAAATATCTTTGTTGTTTCTAAAGATACGTAAAATATGGTAAGGACAAAGTTGAACGGTACAATGGGGCTGACACGAAGCAAAAAAAATGTTGTTTTTATGTCATTTTTTTAGAGATATCAAGGTCGCCTTGACTTTTTTAAATGGAACCACCCTTTATTAAACACCTACAATGATAGTCCCTTTCATTAGGAATTCAGTGACTATAATTAGTCCAAGGTCATTCAAGGTCAAGGACAGAGAAAACGTACAAGATTTAACATCGATACATGCCTGTAAACGGGCTTTGAAGGAATGTTGCACTCTGTCCGCGACCTTGAATGACCTTGAGTAATTATAGTCACTGAATTCGTAATGAAAGGGGCTCTCATTGTAGGGTGAGGCAGTAACTATTGCCACCTCAAATATCTTTGTTGTCTTTAAAGATACGTCAAATGTCTGAAGGACAAAGTTGAATGGTTCAGTGGGACTCACACGATACCAAAAAAATATTTGTTTAATATTTTATGTCATTTTTTAGAGATTTTCAAGGTCACCTTGACTTTTTTAAATGGAACCACCCTTTTTTAAACACCTACAATGATAATCCCTTTCATTACAAATTCAGTGACTATAATTACTCAAGGTCATTCAAGGTCACGGACAGAGTGCAACATTTCTTCAAAGCCCGTTTACAGGCATGTATCGATGTTAAATCTTATACGTTATCTCTGTCCGCAACCTTGAATGACCTTGTGTAATTATAGTCACTGAATTCATAATGAAAGGGACTATCATTGTAGGTCTTTAAAAAAAGGGTGGTTCCATTTAAAAAAAGTCAAGGTGACCTTGATATCTCTAAAAAAATGACATAAAAACAAAATTTTTTTGCATCATGGCAGCCCCATTGTACCATTCAACTTTGTCCTTACCATATTTTACGTATCTTTAGAAACAACAAAGATATTTGAGGTACAAACATTAGGTGACTCACCCTGTATAAGGTATGAACTCGCTGATTCCGTGATATTCGCAAAAAACTACTGGTACTAGCCCATTGAATTCTGCCTATAGTTGTGCGTTTGTGGTATCGTACGCGTTAGTATTGGCCGCTTATCTCCTGTTTATAAACAAGGCTCGTACGAGCTTAAAGGTCCCGCGTACAGCTACTTATGAAAAAAAGGCAAGGAATCCCCATTTTGGATGGATTGTTGTATGCATGCCTGGGCCCGGCTTCGTGGCCGGCCCTCACCGCCGTCTCGCGAACCAAACACCAACCAACTCCAAACCGGCGATCTTAACTTTTCGACAAGTTCATAAAAAATTACACTAGATCTGTCGCTAAGGGATGTGATTAGATACTAACGCGTATGTCGACAGGTTTTTGCGAATATCACGGAAACTAAGCGACTCCATACTAGAGATCGCGGTTTTGAACGTTTACTAAAATACACGTGTACACGTGGTACGTGAACCGTGTAGTACGAATTTAAGGATCTGAAATATGGATCCGTGAACACGGATCCGTATACCGTCCGTCCATCAGGAGATGGCAGTGAGACACTTGTAGGTACCACGCGATCTCCCTTCTGCGCGCTACAGGTCTACCGCTATTGGCCGAATCGCTCGACAAAGACGGAAACGCGCGTATTAGTGTGACTGGAACAGAGAGATGTGGTGACGCTGAGCGTCTATGTCGACCGTTCCCGCCAGAACGTAAGCATAAGGGTCGATTTATACAGACGACGTTGTCGGATCAGACAGAAATATTTACCCAGGTTTAAATGAGAGTGATCGCAAGCCGATATCGGAGACCGACTTCTCAACAATACTTTTTCTTCGAGTCTGAGAGGTCATAAATTTCGAGTGGGTGACGACTCCCTGCTGCACGTGGCACAAAAAATTGTTCTGTCTGATCCGACAAAGTCGTCTGTATAAATCGACCTTAAGAATGGGGTCCGCAGCCTGGCGTTTAGAGTGGGGTCTTGCAGTCCCCCTGCACCCCACTGTCAAATATCACTGCCATCTCCTGATGGACGGACGGTACACGGATCCTTAAATTCGTACTACAAAGTTCACGTACCCCGTGTATTTATACAGGGTGTCCCAAAAATGTCATTCTACCTTGAAAGGGGCGGTTTCGGAGACCATTCGAAGCGACATTTTCCTTTGCAAAAATTCCCGTATCGGCTTTGTTAAGGAGTTATTAACGAAAAACACGGACTAATTAGAGCGCGACCTAGAGGCATATTGACAGAGACGGCCGCGCGCGACAGCAGTCGAGCGATGGTGATACACCGCGGACGAAAGCAAGGAACAAACAAGAGAAGAAAATGTTTCGAGTCCTATGCGGATAGTTCAAATTTGAATATGTTGTTTTCTTTAGTAACCTATGAACGAATCTCGAAGGATTTTTCGAAATCTTAAAAAATGTTAGTTTTACAGACGTGTAAAGAACTTTTTTCATTAAATTATAACACTAGAACTAACGTACTGAGGAAAATGAGTTTTTAGGAGCTTATAGTGAACACAAGAGTATCTATTGAAAATATTTCGATTTGGAAAAAATGGTTCTTTCACCATTTATTTTGTAAATGTTTTAAACAAATGCAATTTTCTTATAACCGGGACTTTTTTAAAAATTCGAAAAAAATGAGGTGACAGCTCCAAATCTCCTATTTACGGACCCATTTTTGAAAAGGCAGATACTTTAAAATTGACATAATTAAAATTACTTAAAGCGAACGCTGCACCGCGATATTATTGTCGCGAACGGCCCCGAAGTCGCGCGGCACGAACAGCTGTTAGATACGTGACCACCGCACATTCTAACACTGTCAATACTGAGAAAGCCTTGCTTACCTTGGTTCTCATGTAGAGCCCCAACGAGGTGAAAATGATTGCTGTATTCACAAATTATTCCGTGTGCAACATTGAACCTGCCTACTCATAAAATTCACAATAGCATTTTAATTATTCGCTCTATGAAATTATCAGAAAGGGTCAATGTCCATTCACTGCACAATCCGGCCCACATTATTAATTTATTCACGATCACAGTAAAATTATTCACATATATCCAGTGAGTCCACAAACGTTGAATGAAATCCGCACAAGTGATTCACAGAAATCCACGTATCACGTACAACTAGTTCACATTTGATGCATGTAAATTCGACATTCGCATGTATCTGTCACTGCAAGAAACATCGTCCGTCCATGCTCGCGACCGTCGTAAGACTAGTTCAAAACAGCTGAAGAGGTTACTGACCCCTCAACAGCACACTGCAGTCGGTCGTATTCGGGACGAACTGCAGTCTAAGCCGAATTGTAATCGGTGCTCAGTTATTTATTTAACTCGCGTTTCATTTTGGGTCTGCGCTGCGTCCTTTGCGGCGTGGTATCGCAATGAAGCGGCGTGATGCCGAAAAGCAGCGTCGTGGCGACGAGCGGCACCTTTTGAAGTGTGCTGTTGAGAAGCCAGTAACCTCTTCAGCTGTTTTGAACTAGTCTTACTACGATCGCGAGCATGGACGGACGATTTTTCGTGCACAGGCAGTCGAAACAGTCGATTTACGTGTGCATCAAATGTGAACTAGTTATCCGTGATATGTGGATTTCTGCGAATCACTTGTGTGGATTTCATTCAACGTTTGTGGACCCAATGGATATGTGCGAATAATTTTACTGTGATCGTGAATAAATTAATAATGTGGGCCGGATTGTGCAATCAATGGACATTGACCCCTTCTGCTCGATAATTTCATAGAACGAATATTAGAAATGCTCTTGTGAATTTAACGAGTGGGCAGGTTCAAAGTTGTACAACGGATAGTTTGTGAATACAGAAAGCATTTTCACCGCGCTGGGACTCTAAATGAGAACCAAGGTAAGCAAGGTTTTCTGAGTTTTGAACGTAACATAATAACTAAAAAGTGAAGCAATTTTCTTTATCCTTTAGTTCCGTCTTGCATTTGATTTTTTAATTCTAATATTGTGTTTTTTCTTGGGCAATTATATTACAATGCTCCCAGTAATTAATATCATTGACACAGAGTGAGTTTTACCAGTATGTATTGACAATGTTAGTGTGTCCTTGGGGGCCAAGTGCCTTTGGGGCCGTTTGCGATTGTAGTATCGCGGTGCAGAGTTCGCTTTAAATAATTTTAATTCCGTCAATTTTAAAGTGTCTGCCTTTTCAAAAATAGGTCCGTAAAGAGGAGACTTGGAGCTATCACCTCGTTGTTTTCGAATTTTTAAAAAATACCCGTCTATAAGAAAATTGCATTTGTTTAAAACATTTGCAAAATAAATGGTGTAAAAAACCATTTTTTCCAAATTAAAGTATTTTCAATAGATACTCTTGTGTTCACTATAAGCTCCTAAAAACTCATTATCCTCGGTATGTTAGTTCTAGACTTATAATTTAATGAAAAAAAGTTGACACTTTTCTTTGCATGTCTGTAAAACCAATATTTTTTAAGATTTCGAAAAATCCTTCGAGATTCGTTCATAGGTTACAAAACACTACAACATATTCAAATTTGAACTATCCGAAATAGTACTTGAAAAAATTTTCTTCTCTTGTTCGTTACTTCGTCCGCGGTGTATCAACATCGCTCGACTGATGTCGCGCGCGGCCGTCTTTGCCAATACGCGTCTAGGTGGCGCTCTGATTGGTCCGTGTTTTTCGTTAGTAACTCCTTAACAAAGCCGATACGGGGATTTTTGCAAAGGAAAATGTCGCTTCAAATGATCTCAAGAACCGCCCCTTTCAAGGAAGAACGACATTTTTGGGACACCCTGTATATATATTAGGTTGTCCCATAAATCGTGCCGCGTCAAAGTCATGTAAAATTATTAATTTATTTAAAATAATAAGAATAACTTAAAAACGAACAAGTAATAAAATAAAATATGTATATTACAGCTTATTACATTTAACGCGTTAGCTTTACGGCACTGCGACTTCGAAACAGACTATAGCACTTTTCCCACAATTGCGATCTCGTAGATCAGTGGTTCTCAACCATTTTACCATGACGGACACCCAAAAACTGAATTGTACGGATCCCCTAAAGATATAACTCCAAAAAGAAAATTGTGTATGTACGGAAGGTTTTATAAATGTATAACGTAGTACCCAATTATGATAATCAAATTATAAAATGTAGATTCTAAAAAAATTGTTACCTCTGTAAGGTTAACATTGAAATCGTTGTTAAGAATCCACATAATTTTATAACAAATATTTTCTTCCCCTACCTTACAGGCATTTGTTGTGCATTTATTAAAATATATATGTCAAATTAGTGAACAAAAATGAAAAATGTACCTACTTAAATACAACAAGTTAAAAAAAATTAATCTTGTAGTTTTATTATACTACAAATTAATGAACTCATATTAGAACATAATTACTGGGATCCACCGCGGACCCCTTACGAATGTCTCACGGACCTCCAGAGGTACGCGGACCACAGGTTGAAAACCACTGTCATAGATGATTAAATCTTGTCTTTAAGGCAATTATCTGAAGCTGGGTCTTCGTGAGACTAAGTATATGGGCTAAGGTGCAAACTCCTCACGGTGTACATCAAGTTATGCTAATACATTATTACCACGAAGAGTGCAGCGACTTCAGGTCCGAAACATTGCATTGCGGTCGTGGGCATGATTCCTCACGGTTCCTCTACTTTTTACCCCCAGCGTCGAGCCGAGCGACCGATCCCCAACTGGCACCAGTGTGTCGATAAACCAATGTTAATGCATTGAAAAATGTTTTTGTTTTTAATTATCTTGTTATGAAACTTTTTCCAACACATTGATGGCAATTTTCTAATTCAAATGAGACCAAATACGACAATATTCGGTGCATGTTTACATTTTTAATTGGCGATAATAAATGTTTAAGGTACAAATTTACATAGGAAACTTTACATAAGAAACTTTCATCGTCCATTACACAAGTAAATATCATCGCAATTGTATCTTATTTGGTATAATTTTCATTAGGAAATGCCACGAATATGTTGGTGAAAGTTGTATAAAAAAATAATAAAAAGTAAAGAAGTTTTGTTATTGGATTACTAGTGGTCTCACACCGACATACTCGACCCGTATTACTTCTCGGCGACCGAGGCCTCTCGAGCTTCGCGGTCCTTTTCTACGTCTGCAAAAGTCGAAGAATAGTATACCTGGCCGATAACTGTCCCTGGCCGAACAAGTGTTGTGGACAGTTATTGATAAAATACTGTATCGTGTTTGGTATCATTTTAATTAGAAAAATGCCACGAATATATGGATGAAAGTTTCATAAAAAAATAAGTAATAATAAAAAAAATTAAATATTGGTGTTACATTGTCATGACGCACGGGCCTTTGGATTGTGCCGACGACTGCGACTACTCTCCGCGTCGCATTAGTAGTGGTTCACACCGATATACCCGAGCCGAGATCGGATTACTAAAGTGGAGGGGATATATTTTCTGCGTTTATTTGCTACAGCTCTTATGCGTTTATAGAGGATTTACTGTAATTACAATTTTTTCAACATCTTTTTCACGTCATTTAGTAAATCAATGCATCTAATTACTTAAAAAAATCTAGTCGTTTGGTCCAAGTTTAAAAAAGTTTTACTGGTTTAAAAGGCGTTCGAATACTTTCGTGAGTCGAATATGGCCTCAATTAGATCAAAGGAATACAAATAAACGTAGTTCTACTGCATGTATTTCAAAATAAATTCAATGGCACCGAGTTCCAGTTTTCCATTCAGACTAAAGCCGTTGATATAGGATACTTGTAATACGAAGGTAAGCAACTGCACACAAACAAATCGTAGAAACGATTGTGAACAGCAAACAAAGTCAAGTAGGGCACATGTTTATGAGAACTTTTTTCCATTGTGCCTTAACCTCGTCATTGACCTATTCCATGTGTTTAAAAACTACTATGGATATTGTTGACATTTTCAAAACATTCTAGAACAGTGCTGTTCGACATAATTAGCGTAGTTAATAGAACACTACCGCCACGTTCCCCTCCACCGTTTTCATCGCATTCTCACGATAAGATATCGAAGAAATATTTTTTAATGACAACAAGAATATTTTCATAATTTGGGAGACGCCTTCCAAAATACATTTGCGAGGGGAAGATTTCGATCAGGACTGTTATAACTTGATTGCGAGTTGTATACACTTGAAATAAAAATGAGTAGGTGATAAGTGAAGTAGTAAAAACATCAGGAACATTCAATGATATCACCAGCTTATTATCAGATTATTGAAATTGTTAACGAAAGAAATAACATTCAATGAAACTTCAGCTTCTTCTAAATAATGAAAAATATCTCTATTCTATAAGAACATCTGGGGTCTAGTGTTAAATCGAATTGTATAATCGGATAAGGAATCAAAGGTGCTTCTAAGGCTTGTAGTAATAACTCAATAGCTTATGAGAAGAGAACATTTTACATCAAATTTCAAATGTTCATTGTTGTGCCATTAAAATGATTAATTTTAAAGGTGAAAGAATCAAATAGACTGTATTGTGCAAAAGCATCTAAAAATTCATTTGACTCTCTCAGCAAGGAACTGTTTCCTTTGGCACTTCTTAACTAACGGCATTATTCGAACTTTTCAGTGGGACTTGCCCGCTAATGGACTTTAATAGACAGCTAATGTAGTAGTAACTAACCAAATCGAGATACTCCAGACACTGTAACGTCACAGTATTAAGGAAAACTCAAATTGATTTTTCCAGCAGCAAGAAATTTTTATTTTATGCAAACATTTTACATTTTATGCAAGATAATCAATTTTGTTTCCCGTTTAAATAAAGGAACTGTTTTAAAAAAAACATTAATAAATAGAGCAAGCATATTGGCGTCGAAATATTACATACTATTAAAGTATTTCGCGGAACTTATATGATTAGTATATGATATAAATACTATAGTCATAACAAAATATGAATATGCATTGAATGTAAATTTGGGTCAGCCTATGCTATGAAGATCGGAACTTAAATAAAAGGTGATAAGAACGTCAAAGTTTATCAGCAACGAAATGTAAAACAAAATTAGAAATTACAGCGATTGAAAACTGTTTCATCACGGAGCTATTGATAGATGAATATTTTCATGCAATTGCATGCCTCCCGACTCTTAAACAGAATCCATTGAATCAAGTTTATGGTGGAAATATTCAGAACATTGTAGTTTACGACCTCGCTTAATTGGATGTTTACTTCAGTCAACCCAGAATTGTTATGCTTGAAATAGTAGGAAAGTCATCTGTGCAACAGTTACGCAGTCACTAAACGTCTGACGGATAATCGTCCGAACTATTGACCTCTGAACCCCGTTGCAGACACTGCTGCTTTTTGTATTACTTAATAGTCACGAAAGAATGCGTCACAAATATAGTACCATAGTCAATGTCACAATGTGATGATTATCCTTTTTTTAACGTAGCAATCTCCCATAAGATTCGTTTATAATGAAGCAATCACTCTCATTCTTCTCTGTATACAGAGTGATTCGCCTAAGTATGCCACTGTATTAGTTTTTTTGTTTTGCTTTTTTATCGAGATATAAAGATCTCCTCGAGTTCCTTTATTATAATGGGTAAATTATAATCTTGTGATCGAAGACAGAATTAAATCCTGAATAAAAAGACTATAAGGATTTATGGGATGAGAAACTCAACACTGAGATGTTCTGTGTTGGATGACCAACCCGCGATATCCGCCAACGCACCGCGTCGTCTTAGTGAGTAAGATGTTTTCGACCACCTTCGACAAAATCACCTCCGAACCCTGAATCACAACGTCCAGGGTTGAGCTCTATCCTTGCCCTTTCCCTTCCACTTTCTAGTTATAAGTACGCGTATTCCTAAATCGAGAAGCATTCATAATTCAGCATTCATCATTCAGACTCTAACTCCGAACTTCCACGCGGAAACTCTGACCAAATCGATACTTGCCGAGCACTGTACTTACAAAGTCTTCAATATTGTGTACTTTCGGAATAAACATTAACATCGAATAAACATATATACATATATATATATATATATATTTATATTAGTGAACATTCGAGTTAAAGTTCATTTTCACCCGGAATAACAACATCTGCACAAATGATTTTTAATGCAAGCAATGCTCAAATTGTTCTCTATTACAATTAATACATTTGCGTATTTGATCGATAAGTGCAAGTAGTATACTTTGGAGTGTTTCTTAAGTTATAGTATTGCGTTCTCGAATGATACTAATTATTAAAAACTAATTATTACATTTTATGCTACTCTTAAAACCATACAAGGTCCGTTTCAACCATCGTTTGATATGCTAAATAATTTACATGTAATGTAGGTGGCACACTTACAATCAGTTGCATCACTCTGTAGATACTTCTAAAATATGTATTACGTTGATTCCATCAGTGACCTAAACACGATTTCAATTTAAAGATATTATACGGTACTAAAATCTTACAATAGGTTCATTCCACGCAAAAACGGACACTTCTCGGAGTACTGTTTCGGATTTTGTTCGAATTTGGATACGTTATGGCCTTTAGTAACATGTGAACGCATCTCTAAGGATTTTCCGAAATCTTAAAAATTATTAGTTTTGCAGACGTGTAAAATAAAGTGTAAATCTTTTTTCATTTATTTTACACGTCTGAAAAACTAACAATTTTTAAAACGGAAAATCCTTCGAGATGTGAGCAAACCTTGATAGTATAAGGAAAAAGATAAGGAAATTGGGACTGACTGTTGCGTTAGTCGTAGTCAAGGATAGTCAAAATGTAAAGCGAGTTCCTAACTTCGCGTGAGTCCTGGCTGCCGGCCATTATCAAGGCGGAGGTACATACTTTTGGGTAAGTCGACCTCCTGTACTTTTGTGATGGGTCGAATAACTTTTTCGAGTCCTAGTAGTATTTGGGTAACGTGACATATTTTGTTGTATTTAAGTGTAGGACCACGTCATCTTTTGAGTTTTGTAAGAAGATCGTACACTATGTCATTCGATGCCGAATTGATACGAAGTTTTGTATTGCGCGCGACTAAGATTTCGATGTGAGATAACTCAACCACCGCGTCGGCCGCGACAGTCGGAGGAGAATTATTGTAGCGCTTGCGACTCAATCACCTTATCGCGTATTGTGCCCTTAACGCTTTGGCTTAACCCATCGGGTGCTAAGTACTCCCGACGCAACTAAGTCGCATGGCCGGCGTGCGTATAGAGGTTTCGATCGTTAGAGACGATATACTTTTTTCGCTAATGTGAACTATGTCGATTGAACTATGTCCACACCAATCGCTTTCGCTAAACGCATACGGTGGGTGTAAAAAGTATTGGTACACCTTTAAAAATTGAATAACTTTTTTAAAATTGGATCAAACGACTTCAATTTTTGTTAAATTTAAGAAGAATTAGTTTACTAGGTAGCGTGTAAGTAATTTTTTCTAAAATTTGTTCTCGGTCGGAATTGTGACGAAGAAGTAAAGGTCAAAATTCTTAATTTTTTTATCCGAGGTCTATCAAAATCCAGTTACGTTTCCTCCCCTCCTCTGAAGACCAAGAAAACACACGGCGTGATAGAGCATATATGTTTTGTAAATAATCATTAACCAAAAGTACCTACATGGTACAAATTTACTATATTTGGCTGCAGCAAAACTGAACTATGTTGTGTGGTAAAGCAGTGATGGGAATGTTGGCGCTTTTCACGCGCATGCGCGAGTTTCGGCAGCACCGAAGCTACGTCCGAAGTTTGTGGGGTACTATTGGGGCGAAAGTAGTGGGTTTGTTATTATATATTTTGTTTAAAGTTATTTTAGTACCATTCCCTTCCTTATTCCCAAGATGGTGAAGAAGGGTAACTTATATTATATTGTACATAGATACATAAATATTATATATTTATATATTTTATATTCTATGTACGTATGTATAGATTACATTTTAATACATATATATACGTACACATGTTGTACATTCATTTTTCAAAATCAAATCATAATAAATTTTGCGAAATTAGCGGGGCGACCAAGGTACCCGAATTTCGTGCTTGACTGAGGCTAAAATCGCCGCGCATGCGCGTGAAAAGCAACATTCCCATCACTGCGGTAAAGGCCCCCAGACCAAATACACATGGAGATTAGGTAAAGTCAAAGGGTTCCGTGGGTGTACTCAGGAGCTGATCAGTTACGAATTGCGAGGACTATAGTACTGATCACACATCACACGTACATCAAAATATTCACTATGATGAGATTACATTAATCCACTTTTGATTTCATGTCAAATTCACATAGGTTGAAATAATCGATCTTTCATTTGTTGACATAACATCAATTATCTAGATTATAGGTGTCAAACTGGCAGCGCACGAGCCAAATGCGACTCTTTCTCCTTTTCGCTTGCTTCCCTTCCATGCGTCCTTCGCATTGCTGTACTGTTCCCCAAAGTATCACACGCGCACCACCATCAGCAGGCTCTATGTATGTTTAGTTCACCAACTATAGATACAGTAAAGTCTTGATCTAAGTCGCACGGAGGTATGCGATCTTTGTCAGTCGCCTACCCCCTCTACTGGACGGCATACCTCGCGAGGGGCCGCGAAGCTCGAGCTGGCTCGGTCGCCGAGTAGTATAAACATGCCCCTTAATCCGACACCGGTCAAGTATATCGGTGTGAACTACTAATCCAATTACAGAAATTCTTTATTTTTCATTATTTTTTTATGGGACCTTATCGCCAACTTATTTGTGGCATTTTTCTGATTAAAGTGACACTAACACGATACAACTTGAACTGTATTTAGTGGTTTAATTGACGGTATGTACAGTGACTTTTGAACGTAGAAGGGGATAGCGGGCCATGTTTACAGCTTTCCCTTTCTACGTTTGGCGCGGTCGTTCAGGTGGAAAATAGTAGCGGTACGTGTTCTATGTCTGATCATGGATCCGAGAATCGGACTTCGATCAAGACTTTACTGTACAGCAGCGGTGGGCAATTTTGCCTCAATTGAGGCAAAACCGTCCACACCGTAGTGGGTAATATTCTAGTATATTCTGGTATATTCTAGTATATTCTGGTATATTCTAGGATATTGTGGTATATTCTAGTATATTCTGGTATATTCTAGTATACTCTGGTATATTCTACCATATTCTATATTCTACTACATTCTACTATATTCTAATATATTCTAGTATATTCTGGTGTATTCGAGTATATTCTAGTATATTCTAGTATATTATAGTATATTCTAGTATATTCTAGTATATTCTGGTATATTCTAGTATACTCTAGTATACTCTAGTATACTCTAGTATATTCTAGTATATTCTAGTATATTCTAGTATATTCTGGTATATTCTAGTATACTCTGGTATATTCTACCATATTCTATATTCTACTACATTCTACTATATTCTAATATATTCTAGTATATTCTGGTGTATTCGAGTATATTCTAGTATATTCTAGTATATTCTAGTATATTCTAGTATATTCTAGTATATTCTGGTATATTCTAGTATACTCTAGTATACTCTAGTATATTCTAGTATATTCTAGTATATTCTAGTATATTCTGGTATATTCTAGTATATTCTAGTATATTCTAGTATATTCTGGTATATTCTAGTATACTAGAAGCCCTCTGTCCCCTTCCAGCAAGCGCGGTACAATGGAGCAACAAAGACACGAGACATCAGCGTACGCAACGTACGTGCGCGCTGCATGAAAGAGAGGTTGGTGGGAGAAGCAGGCGTTTGAGGGGCTCCACCCGTGCCCACCACTGCTGTACAGTTAGCGAGAATGGGACGCGTATAACTCCTGGAGGAAAAGAAGTAGGGGCACCGGCTGACCGAGAGCCAGACTCGTGCGGCTCTCGGAGAGGAAGTGCTACACCCCTGGTCTAGACAATGTATACGTATTTGCCATTGCATTTGAAGTATTATAGTTCTGGTATAACTTCTCGTGCTTGAAGCTTTTAATATAACAATTTTCATGTAACAGATCACAATTCAGCGATAACAATACTTAATTTAATGACGGACTAAAAGAAATTTTTTAATTTGTGGGAACACAAGCTACTAGAATTGAAATAGGATGTACAAAAAAAGTAATTAGGGATGTGCGTACATCCTGTGGAAGAGTTATTTTATAGAATAAACGAACAGTTTACTCCGTACGTAACAATATATTAAATTTCAGCCACTTGTTTTTGTCATACATATGTACAATCCAATATTTATGCATAATAAATACACGAGATGATCGGCAATAAGTAGGGGAACATTTAAAGAATGACAGTATAGGACAAAAATGAAAAGTAAATAAATTGCGACTTAGACTTTGTTTATGTCGTTGTCTTGTGTATATAGTTTACATTATTAACGTTTATTTTATGAACACGGCTGTTATTATACGGATATCGTTAATCTGTATACATACTATGGAAAATCTGTTTCGATTCGAAACTTTCGAAAAATAGTATATGTTATTTCCCTTTAGATTTTCAGAATAATTATGATAAATCATAGTGATAATATCACAAATAACTGAACAGAAGTTTGCGTAAACGAATATTTTAAGTAGTATCATTAAATCATATCTTAGGGAGCATGGATGCATAATGAAACGTAATGTTCATCTACATGCATAACTCTCTAATGATTTTCCATGTATAGTATAAATAATTGTATTAAAATGCAGTAGTTAGCGGTGAAATGAATTATGAAGGCTAGAAAATGTAGGAGTAATGAGTAAATGAATGCAGTGTCACATTATAGCCACGTAAGTTTTCACTAACAATAAGTGATCAGTCTTCTCTCAGCAAGGCGTAGCTATCCTTAACAGAATAACTTTCGTAATTAGTACACTATACGTCTTCGTTGAATTAAAATCAACTTAGTCTACGTTGATGCTGTCAAGATTGAATTCCAATTAAAACGTGCACGTTACATCACTGATGCACAGGGTTCAAGTATTGATCCGACAGTGATGTAACATCAGAAACAGCAACACGGAAGCACCATGAAACTGTCTATTCTTTTGAGATTGTGACTACTAGACAAACATGAAAAGTTGCAATTTAAAACACTAGTACCATTGAAGAATATACAGGGTGGAAATTATAAAGCGTTACAGAAGAATACCTCCAAAAATATTGATTATACGCAAAAATGTTTCAGACGAAAGTTGTTCAGTACCGAGGGGAACATCATGTGGTGAGTCTTTTATTTTTCCCGGTGAACACTCCAAGGTGAGGTGAAGGTCAACTTTCTTTTGTTAAATGAAATATGTTTTTTATCCACCATCAAATAATGCGTTTTAAGATGAGTTCAATTACCTATGACTTCAGGTCATTCAAGGTCAAACATGAGTACAAATAAAACGATCACATCTTTTCTCTGCATTTCCCTGCAAGTTTGACCTTCAATGATTCTTTCAGTAACATTTGGCGTTCGTGGATATCAAATAAGGAACTGGACTTCGTAGTCGCACGTGCGCATTATAATAGTGACAATAACAAATTTTCATTTATTTAATATTTTTTGTATACATACAACGAGAAACAAAAATTTCAATAGAAATATAAAATCGCCCGGCGGCCCGCGTGCCCGGCAGGTCTGGTATAGATGGTTGTAAAAGTTGCATCCCACTATTTCTACTAGGCCGTCCAAAAAGTTGAGATCGTTACTGTCCTTTTTTTCGAAAAAAAACTTTCGTCGCAAAAAGATATGAAAGGAGAACTTCAAAATTAGAGAATTCTTACAAGGGTATGCCAATGAATTGTTTTCAGGAAAAAGGATAAAAATTTTGTATAACCGTAATAATGCGTCACAAATATAGTACCATAGTCAATGTCACAATGTGATGATTATACTTTTTTTAACATAGCAATCTCCCATAAGATTCGTTTACAATGAAGCAATCACTGCTCGTTCTTCTCTGTATACAGAGTGAATCACCTAAGTATGCCACTGTATTAGTTTTTTTGTTTTGCTTTTTTATCGAGATATAAAGATCTCCTCGAGTTCCTTTATTATAATGGGTAAATTATAATCTTGTGATCGAAGACAGAATTGAATCATAATAAAATTTGTATAAATCTCAGTTGGTATGATGACATGTTAGAAAATAGTATAATCCAAAGCTACATAAAGCTACATTTTATACGAAAATAGAGCAGCAAATTTTTCAATTGCCTAGCAATTACAAAATGAACAATTCAAACGGTTACGGGTCGTCAGAGTCTCAACAATACCTACTTCGGATTAAAAATAAAAGAAAACTGTGAATATACAGGGTGGCCCACATAACTCTGAACAGCTCAATATCTCGAAAACTATGCCATCGATTTTAAAGTTCTTAGTCTTAAATTGCGTGGAACTTTCTGACTACATAGACGTGAAGTGGCCTCCCTTCCCCTTTAACGGGGGAGTGGAGGTACCTTTGTAATTTTAAATGGAACCCCCTATAAAATGTTACATATTTAGATTCTACCGGAAAAAACAAGTCAATTTTGTCTGAAACATTTTTTTGTCAGATACTTCCATGATGAGATATAACAGTTTGAAGTTTCGAGTTGAAGCTCTCGGAAATAGCGTTATGGAATTATACGCGTTTGAGTCCTTTGCTTATTCGTGAAGAAATAAAATGTACTTTAAATTAAATGTTCAAAATGTCCACCACGGGCTTGTAAACATTTATTTACTCCAAACATCAAAGTTGTTCTAACATTTTTTAACATTTCGGGAGTCACTGAAGCGCAAGCGTCACGTATTCTTTGTTTTATATCCTCTTTTGTCGTCGGTGGTTCAAACATAACTTTGTCCTTTACATATCCCCATAAAAAAAAATCTAATGGTGTTAGATCGGGGGATCGAGAAGGCCATTGACGAGGTCCCCCACGACCTATCCATTTGTTCCTAAATTTTTCGTTCAAAAATTGCCTGGCGATGATTGCAAAATGTGGAGGAGCGCCGTCTTGTTGGAACCACATTTCTCTTCTAACGTGCAGTGGCGCATCTTCCAAAAGCGCAGGCAAATGATTTTTTAATAAATTACAATAACTTGCAGATGTTACAGTTTCTTGAAAAAAATAAGGTCCAATCACAAAATCTCCTATTAGGCCACACCAAACATTTAAAGACCATCGATGTTGAAAGGGAACACATCGCACCCAATTTGGGTTTTCCACGGCCCAATAATGCAGATTATGTCTATTTACATGCCCTGAATTCTTAAAAGTGGCCTCATCGGAAAAAAGTATTTTGCACAAAAAGTCATCTTCCACAACACCCTTGCAGCCACTCACAAAATCTTACGCGGTGATCGTAATCTGCTATCGAAAGCTCTTGTGATAAAACCATGTGATATGGATGATACTTTTGCCGTTTCAAAATTCGTTGAATCGATGAACGACTAATATGTGA
This sequence comes from Sphecodes monilicornis, assembly GCA_913789915.3. Classification (NCBI taxonomy): domain Eukaryota; kingdom Metazoa; phylum Arthropoda; class Insecta; order Hymenoptera; family Halictidae; genus Sphecodes; species Sphecodes monilicornis. The sequence continues at coordinate 21,641,103 of OU565297.1, read as the reverse complement.
TGTTTGTGCAAGTGTACGTTGACTAATATGAGGATTTAATGTAATTGCAGCAAGAATACTGGCACTATTATTTTCATTGGTGACAGCTTTAGGTTTATTGCGAGTTTTTTTATACAATTCACCGTGCTCGCGAAGCCTCTTTTCTAAATTATGAAATGTTGCATGACATTTTTTGATCCCATAACGTTCAAAAAACATCACTGCTGCACGCCGATCATTTTTTTGGCATTCACCAAACGTTAATAACATATTCACTTCTGTGTCAAAAGTAGCCATAATCACAATGTTACTGCTCGAATAACAGCTCTAAACTGAAAACGTTTTCATAGACAAGTGAGTCAAACTCAAGAATTGTAAATATTATTGTTTGTGTTTCTTCATGAATAAGCAATGGACTCAAGCGCGTATAATTCCATAACGCTATTTCCGAGAGCTTCAAGTACCTATAACTCGAAACTTCAAATTGTTATATCTCATCATGGAAGTATCTGACAAAAAAATGTTTCAGACAAAATTGACTTGTTTTTTCCGGTAGAATCTAAATATGTAACATTTTATAGGGGGTTCCATTTAAAATTACAAAGGTACCTCCCCTCCCCCGTTAAAGGGGAAGGAAGGCCACTTCACGTTTATGTAGTCAGAAAGGCCCTTCAGTTCCATGCAATTTAAGACTAAGAACTTTAAAATCGATGGCATAGTTTTCGAGATATTGAGCTGTTCAGAGTTATGTGGGCCATCCTGTATATGAAACTATGATTTGTTGTGAAATAAAGTGCAGATTGTAACCTACGCCGTCGTTCTATGCATCGAAACGATACGAACATTTCCAGCCGCCTAATACGTATACCCCCAAAAAAGGAGCTTCAGCCTGATCGATATTTCAGATAGGGAAGTACCACAACTAGCCCCTGCGGGTCTAGATTAAACTTCCCATGACGTAAACTGAAAGTCTCTGAAACCTTGAAGAGAGCTCGTGTCCATGTAGTTATGTACAGCATGAGTTGCTCGTAACCCAACCACCAACTTCCATGTAAGTATTAAATGGAAAATAAAGAAATTTTCTAAAAACGTTATTCGATAAATATTATTAGCCTCATAGCCATGAATAACAAGGATGAATAATACTCGTTAGGAAGACAGGGCAATGTTTTGTGTTATGACGAGTATTGGAACATAGTATTAGAAAAATAATTATTGTCATTGGCTATTTACTTGAATATTTAAAAATGCTTTCAGGCAAGAATGACATAAAAATCCATAAAAAATTGAATATATTTACAAATTTTTGTGACACAAGTTAGGAGTGTGTGGCACTAAAACCTTGTGTACACAGCTAAGAGGTTAAATGATCGTATTTAGTTTTCTACTCCATTTCATTTCCACAAATTTTCTACATAGGCCCACATAAAAAATTGTAAAAAGCAACCTTTAACATTTTCTTCACAATTTTGACAATTGCAATTTAAAGAAAAAGTTTTTTTCATCTGGAAATGTAATCCAACATCTCGAAAAATTATGGTTATAACGCAATACCGTGTGAACCAACTTTAAAAAAGTTATCGTATTTTAAAAGGGTCCCAATATTACTGTGGCAGGCTGTATATGTATTTAACAAAATTATAGTTGATAAAAATGACACACCATAAATCTACATTATGTATTTACTTTGGATATCAAAAATTGATTGTAAAACAATTACGTAAAAGAATTTACGTTAAAATAATGAAAGATATGTTAACACGTTGGGCCCGGCGCCGGTCCCTGAGGACCGGCACTAGAATTTTCGTTTGACTGGCGTCGGTCCGTGGGACCGACAGTATTAAAGTTAAAAAATAAATATAGTCTCAATGAAATGTGATCAAATGTAGTTTACATTTTATACATCATACGAAAATATAGTGAACATAATCACACATACACCTAAAAGATGTCGAAAATAGCGCGACAAAGAAGAATTCTTTATCCTTCGGCGATACCCTACAACATTGTATCGCTCACCGGCTGCCGGCTGAACGGAAAGGACAGCAAATTCGGCGCCGGGCTCAACGTGTTAATAAAAAGATACATATGAACTTATCGCTCTAAAAATAAAGACAAAGACTTAAGATAACAATCTACATTACACTTTCAACGTATCAATAATTACTGCAAATAATACGTATATGTATGTACATATGTGTATCATACATATCGCACCTTCGCTGCAAAGGCGTCGTAACTCAAAGTATGTCTTTTAGGAGAAACGAGAAACTGTTTGTATATGGAATTAGTCAGTATTTTGTTAATTGCATATATTATCGTGTATGATATCAATCACACATCGTGTCTTTATGAACGAGAAGAGTAATACTCAAAAACCAAATCAAATGTATTTTTCCTTCATTTGTATTTCTTAATCTGGAATGGAAAACCATCCGGGTCAAGACACAAGTAATACCTACATGGATTCGTACAATGCAGGACAGTGCCACATAATTCAATAACCCAGTGGGTAGTCGAGGAAAGTTACTTTAGAATTCATGTTTAACGTCGGAAAACGTGTAACAATCAGTTTAAATATTCTTTGTGAGAAAATTTAAATTTACTAGTATTACTGACATCATTTGGAACTCCAACATGCCTAAATTGCTTGAAATCTTCTGCACTCTGAGGCAAAAAAATAGCACACATTAAGATTTACATAATTTTAATTTATTTTCATGTTGCAATTGAAATTTGTTTCTATACACTATTTCAGTGTATGTAAAACTTTAGCGGGACAAAACGATAGCACACATGGATAGAAACTTAAGTAGTTTGTATATAATATTTTGTTGCGCTCTTTTTACATTTAATAACAGCAGTAGTTCTGTTAGGTGGAGATACATATAATTTTTGAATATTTTTCTGAGACCATATTTCTTGAATGCGTTGTTTAAAATCATTCAACGGTTTCAAATTGTCTGTTATTGTTGTATACAACCCTGACAAGATTGGTATTGTTTTCAGGAAAAGTATTCTTTACAGTATGAACCACAGCGTTATCGTGTTGGAAGATGAATTTGTCTTCAGCAACGCTTGTGACTGTAAATTTGTTTATTTGTTCATCAATGATATCTAAATATTTTGCGCTATTCATTTATCCAGCAATAAATTCCACGTCCATTTTCACATAGTAGCCAATATCAAATAATTCCGCCGCCACCTTCCATTGGACGATTGCGCTCAATTTGTCGCTTCAGGCTCAAATCATGATAATCATAATTAAGACTATCAGGTTCATCTAACAAATTGTAAATTGAATCTCTTCTCATAAATATAACTCTTCGGCATATTTTCTTCATAAATATGTGCTTTCCTGCAAATTGTAGGAAATTGATTTTATGTTGCTCATTTAAATACGAATTCTTCTGCAATTTGTTCTGAACTAAGTGCTTATATTTGTTTAAAACGGGTCTCACGTTCTTCATAATAGTGTTTATACAGGGTGTCCCGTAATTGGTGGTACAACCGAGCAGGGGATGATTCTACATGAAAAACTGAGTCGAAAATATAGAATAAAATTTTTTGATACAAGGCTTTGTTTTCGAGAAAAATGAATTTGAAAATTTTTCTAGTGCGCGTGCACTCGGCTTACTTGCGGCTCAACGGATTCCACTGCCTCGCGTCTGGATATCTCGGAAATTGCCTTCGTACTTCTAGACATGTTTACAAACATTGTCAGTATAATGATATCGCTTCTATCGCTCCTATTCTTTTCCCATTCTTATGAAATTACGCCTCCAGTTCTCATTATACCGTCGAAATGGCAACTTATAGCAATCGAGAGTATACCGATATGATTATTGCGCTGGGTGCGTGTAATGGTAGTGCTTTAGCAGCGGCTACTTATTACAGAGATCGGTACCCTAATCGTCGGCATCCTGATCGAAGGGTCATTCAAAGAGTCGAACGGACCCTCGCAGAATACGGGTCTTTTGAAAAACTTCGCAAGCATGGAGGACGTGCCCGAAGAATCGACAGGAGGGTGGAAGAGAGGATTTTGGAAGACGTAAACGACGATCCAAGCACCAGCATGAGGAACCTTGCCTCGCAATACTACATCAGAATGGGCTATACCCTTACCACGTTCGTAGAGTGCAAGGGCTCACAGTACGCGATTATGTCCCCCGAATGGCATTTTGTCACTGGTTGTGTGAACAACACCGTAACGACGCCTATTTTTTACTAAAAATTTTATGGACGGATGGAGCGAAGTTTACGCGAGACGGCATTTTTGATGTCCATAACTCGCACAGGTGGTCAGTTCAAAATCCGTATACCATGGGCTGGCATAGTAGGTGACCAAATTATAGGCCTTTATTTCTTTCCGGGAAATGTGACATCGGAAGCATATTTGCATTTTCTTCGAAACGTGTTGCCGGAATTATTGGAAAATGTGCCTCTTGGGATTCGAAGAACGCTAAGTTTTCAACAGGATGGAGCACCACCGCGCTACAGTTGCGAAGTAAGACGTTTTTTAAGTGAAAGTTATCAGTGCTGGATCGGTCGCGGTGGCAGAGTACCTTGGCCGCCACGATCTTCGGATTTGTCACCGTTAGATTTATATTTGTGGGGTCAGGTGAAATCGATTGTGTATCGTGATGACGTAACGAGCATCGAACAATTACAACAAAAAATTGTGATAGCGTTTACAGCAACATAATAATTGCACATTACAAGAGGTTCGAAGGAATTTAATACGAAAAGCACAATTATGTCTACAACAATGTGGACAGCACTTTCAGCAATTTATGAATTAAACGAATTCCTCAAAGGTAATTCTAACACTGTAACCTCGACCTTCGATTTATTCGATGTATACAAACCTCGAAACCCTTTGCGAAAAAAGTTTGAGGTAACTTAGAATATAGTCCGTTGAGCCGCAAGTAAGCCGAGTGCACGCGCACTAGACAAATTTTCAAACTCATTTTTCTCGAAAACAAAGCCTTGTATCAAAAATTTTATTCTATATTTTCGACTCAGTTTTTCATGTAGAATCACCCTCTGCTCGGTTGTACCACCAGTTACGGGACACCCTGTATAAATACTGTGTGCAATTTTTCTCGCAGACACCTTCGAATTTCGTTCAATATCGTTCTTATCGTTGCCCGTTGTTCGAGAATTCGACGTCCAGAAATATTTTTCTCCAGAATTTTCTCGAACTTCTTATAAATTCATTATAACTTCACGACTTCTGTTTGTGACTTTTGATATTTGTGCCTCTGAATATTGTTCATTTTTTAGTTTCGATATGTTACAGTATTTTATCGATAAATGTCCCAACCACGAGTCCGGCTAGGGACAATTACGGGCCAGGTATAATATTCTTTGACTTTTGCCGAACGTAGAAAAGAACAGCGAAGCTCGAGAGGTCTCGGTCGCCGAGAAGCGTAACATAATACGGGTCGGGTATATCGGTGTGAGACCACTACTAATCCAATGACAAAACTTCTTTATTTTGCATTATTTTTTTATGGGATTTTCAGAAACATATTTGTGGCATTTTTCTGATGAAAATGATACCAAATATCATATAATTCGGATAATATTTACTTGTGTAATGAACGGTGAAAGTTTCGGACGCGAAAAAAGACAGCGTATGGAAAAGAAAGAGACGCAGATAGTCAAAGGCCCGCGACTCTTTGCGTATCGTATCTGGTATCATTTTCATTAGAAAAATGCCACGAATATGTTGGTAAAAGTTCCATAAAAAAATAATAAAAAATAAAAAAGTTGTGTGATTGGATTCGTAGTAGTCTCACCGATATACTCGACCGTATTATGTTACACTTCTCGGCGACCAAGGCCTCTCGAGCTTCAGGGCCCCTCACTTCGTGGTAGTGGGGATAATTCTGGGACAATTATAGGCCAGATACTTGGAACATTTATCGATAAAATACTGTATATATGTCACGAGTACTTAGTTACTTCCCACGACCTATTTTTATTAATAAATTGTAATTTTCAACAAATGTAAATCACATGTGGTTACACATTTTAGTAACTATGTTTCACGTTCGAGACTTATTACTCAGTAGCTCATGTACAACAGAGAAGCAAAGATTTTGTGTTTCTGCTATCATTTTGTCCCCTTTGTGTACTATAAAATTGACATTTTCATTCGTAGAATTTTGTCGAAGTGAATATTGTGGACAATATTGAGCGTGCTATACATACAGGCATGCCCAAAATTAGTAATTACATGAAAAATGCGTTTTTGTTAGTTTTTATTACACGCTCTATTGTAATATTACAAATCTGTAAAAAATGCAAGACATGCTATCTTCTTGTCTCGGAATGTAAGAAAGAGTAACGAGCACCCACTACTAGAGATAATATTCTGAAATGCGCATGCATAAGCTTATGCATCTTGTTATGACTGATAATTCGTACTCAGCGGCTTTATTACTTAACAAATTGCACATATATATGATATACGGTGTTATCTTCGCAACTCGGAAGAGCGCGCGAAATTAAGTGCAAACTTAATTAGAATTCCAATTTCGTAAACACTGCTTGATTTTTCTATAACAAAAAGATCTTGAGTATTCTGGAACTTAGGCACCGAATTTTTGCAATCATCGAATACACAGGCTGATAGAAAGTCAGTATTTAATTTTGACTATGATATGTCAAAATGGATACAAGTGTCGCCATCCGAGGATTAACGAAGACTGCGAGAGCCTCTACTTAATTTTGCTTTACTTTAAAAAGCACAAATGACGACGCACTAGATTATCATTTCCACCAAAAATATTAAACACAATATTTTGTAAACGTATTATGCATTTCAGATTCCATTTATTGATTGTCTCCATTTCCATATCCAAAAGCTCCTTTTATTTGACTAAGGGAAGAAAATGTGTCATAGTATGTGCTATGTATAATTCATAAAATAAAAAATCAATATTACTGATTAATTATTTGAAAATTAATTGCGATATTTCTTCTCCCCTAGTAGGGAGATCCTCAAATCGGTATCTTCTTCTGATTCGACCACAGTACATGCTATCAGTTTTTATAACTGAAAATGCGATTAGACTACACTTGATTAATGATAATTTCATAATGACATTATTAGCAATAAAATGTTTTAGACTCTCTGGAAACTACAAATTAAAAATGTATCTGTCACTTCATTTGAAACCCTTTTAGATACTATAAACTTTAACAAAATTACTTTTACGCAAATATATTACGTCAAACATTAATTTGTGAAAGAGGACAAAGAATTGTGTCACCCGCACATGATCAACATGGCAGATAACGTGTAAATATCAACCAACTATAATTATATAATACTATAATTTGAGGAAGGTCAATTTATATGCGCATCTTCCGGAGACGAGGACATAAATCCTCGAACAGTTCTATTATATTTCACAACTATATTGTGAAAAATTTGTACACATCAGAAATCAAGTAATAACGTAAACTAGGTTAATGTTGAAACATATTGTTGAAAAAATGTAATAGAGTTCGGTGAATGCGAGAGGTTTTTTGAGCACAAAGTTGTTACATAAATGTACATATAATAGTAATATCCCAACGCGAGCTGCATTTGATAACTATGTGTCACATGAATATGGTGCACGTGTGCATTCGCATTGTTACTTTTCATTGTTAGTTAGTCTCGCGTGTACGCAATGGAAGTCAGTCACCGACTGACGCATTGTAACTTGTGTTTTTGAATATATACATAGCTGGCAAAGTTACTCGTAAAATAGCTACACACAGAGAAATCTATAGCGTTTGCCACAAAACAGGTTATGTAAATAACGTGAATTTATTCACATAACAAATATATTCACGTAATATGAGATTATAATATCAAGTTAAAAAAATCCTTTGCTTTGCCATGTATTTTTTTTATACTTATCGTATATTGATATAGGGACTATATCTTAATCTTGTTAACCTACTGTACACTTAATCAATACATTTAAGAAAAAATAGAATATCATATTGTTCGATTAAGAATATTTTCTATTTTAATAAGGTTTGAATATTTTATCAATAGCGCTGATAATTTTACTTAGAATAGTAACCAGTAATGTTCAACGAATTGTAATATAGTTGTTTGGAAAATGGAAGTAGTTTGTCAGGTGATCGATATCGAAGATCGTGATCTTTGACCCTACATCGAGATTTCGCCAAACGATATCTATGTATATCTGTCCACCGGGCTATTATATAAACGTCCTAAACGTCATTTGGAGGATACAATTTAGACTGCCTCCATAAAAGTTTCTTACGATATAACTTGAAAATTGCACGAACGTGTATACAATGTATGTTCCATTGCTAGAACCGTCCGTTACATCTTTTAAAATATTTGAAATCTGCAATCTCTAATCTCGATGTACATTTTGTCTTAAGTTTTTACCAGAACTAACCATAATATTCGATAAAAAATCCAAGCAAATGCCACGAAACACGGAACACATTTATTTGAAAGCTCGATCGAAACAAAAAATGGTTAGTCGATAAACATAATGGTAATGTTGAAGTAAAAATTCGTCGGCTGCGCAATTAGTCCTTGCGTCGCGATGACAGACGTCACGTTCGAGTGACCCGTGTCATGCGAATTTATTAGCAAATATTGCAGATGTAAAATTGGCGAGTAACGTGCGCGAAAAAGGAGGAAAAATTTGCTGGTCTCATGGCACAGTCACAAATGCGTGGGTTCAGGTTTCTGAACCAATTTTGTCTGTCACTTTGCACAGCCACATAGAATTTTCAATAATTGGCGCAGCGAGATGCGGTGCGAAATTACAGCTGCCACGGTTTAGAAAGAAGTTGATGCATAGACGACTTGACACAACGAAACGACACGAAAATATGACTAATTTCAGTCAAGAATTCATGTACTTACGTTAACGCACACCGAAGACGAAAAAGACCAGACCCCGTCCGGCTGAAGTCTAAGCCACACTGAAGTCCGCGAGCATGTCAACCAGCTCGTACTCTTACTGGCACATGCGTTCGACCTCTACAAAAATAGAGGTAAACGTGATTGGTGAACCAATCTTAGTCTGCTCGTGTCATAGTGCGTGTTTCTATGGTTGAACGAAAATATTGCCATCTAGTGGTTATCAAGTGTAGAATTTTGTCATACCCACAGACTTACAATCCATACAGACGTCTCGTGCAATGGAACTTTCTGTTTGCGGCTCTGAATTACCGACAGCGTAAAAAATGTGGTAGCGCCACCATATTCAAGGTACATGTATATTAAGATGTGTATGTGAACGTTATTTTCTTATTTGTCATCTCAAGTACAAAATTTTCAATTGTAAATTGAACCATTTATTATGAATGTGGAGCAACTCTACTTTTCAAAAAGATACAATTTCATAGTACACTCCGGGACAAAAAGATAGCACACTTTGAAATAAATGTAACTTTCATTTATTTAACATTGCAATGAAATTGAATTTCACATAAATTTATAGGAATGCCCTTATTAACGTATACAAAGAAAAATCAAATTAAACTTCTCCAATATGTTTAATAAATATAGAAAAATACAATTTTTGGCAAAATATAGTAGGACAAAAAGATAGCACATTTAAGGAAAAACTTAACATATAAACAAATTTGTAAATAATATTAATATTTAATATTTTATTTTAATATTTTTAATATTTTAATGACAGCAATCATCTTTCTCGGTAAAGACTTATATAATTTTTGAATACTTTTTTGTTTTAATTTCTCCCATTCCTCTTGAATACATTGTTTCAAAGCATTGACGTTTCCAAATTGTCTGCCATTTGCATATACAGCTCTGGAAAGGATTCCCCATCAATATTCAATAATGTTCAAATTGGGGGACTTTGTTGGCCAATCTGAAACACGGATTTTTCGCCAAGACAAATAATCATTTATTATTTTTGCAGTATGCACTGCCGCGTTGTCTTACTGAAAGGTAAAATTACCTCCAGTAGTTCTTGCGGCATATGTGTGGATCTATTCATCGATCATTTCCATATACCTTTTGCTGTTCATTCTACCGCTAATGAATTTTAATTCAGTCCTTCCATGATAACCAATGCCGGCCCAAATCATAACACTGCCGCCTCCCATCTGGCGACGATTTAAAAAGTGTTGTTCTTTTCTTAAATCATGGTAATAAGTTAAATTTTTTTCATCCGTAAATATCACATTTGTGTGATATATTTTTCTGCGAATTTCTAACCGTTTGACTTTACGTTGCTCATTTAACCACGGTTTCTTCTGTCGTAGTTTTCTTCGTATTATATGTTAGCATTTTTGCAAAACACGTCTCGCGTTCTTTATATTAGTGTTTATACCAACACTATTAGCAATTTGAGTAATTGTGCATAAAAGGTCCCACCTCACCGATTTGGTAAAATTTAAATACGTTGTAAAACTCAACATTAGCCTTAGTTTTTGAGATATTTGCGAAAAACTGCAGCTACCACTACATTGAATTTTGCCTATACGTGCACGTCCGAGCCGTGCGTACGCGTAAGCATGATGCGATCGCTCGTCAACTTTTTCTACAAATGAATCGCGCGATTGTCGAACGATCTATATACCGCGTGAACTTTTCAAAACATATGATGATGAAGAATGTGTATGTTACGGTAAATGTGATTAATCCGGTGATTATGTATAATTGCCGGTTATTATATATTATCACCATTAAGTTTAGTCTGGGTTAGGTCTGGGTTAGGTCCTAAATATTCAAGAATTCACTAAGTGCAATCAGTCCATGACATTTATTCGGAAAAGCTTTCAGATGTGAAACACTATCTGAGTGTGTGTAGTGTCATTATAGTATGTACTTGTTACAGTAAATGTGATTAATCCGGTGATTATGTATAATTGCCGGTTATTTTATATAACCACCACGAAGTTTGGTCTGGGTTACGTCCTAAATATTCAAGAATTGGTAAATGTGGTGAATTATTGAATATTTAGGACCTAACCCAGACCTAACCCAGACCAAACTTAGTGGTGATAATATATAATAACCGGCAATTATACATAATCACCGGATTAATCACATTTACCGTAACATACTCATTCTTCATCATCATATGTTTTGAAAAGTTCACGCAGTATATAGATCGTTCGACAATCGCGCGATTCATTTGTAGAAAAATTTGACGAGCGGTCGCATCATGCTTACGCGTACGCACGGCGCGGACGTGCACGTATAGGCAAAATTCAATGTAGTGGTAGCTGCAGTTTTTCGCAAATATCTTAAAAACTAAGGCTGATCGACGGTTATATGTATAGGAAAAAGTTGTTCAGAATCTTCACCCTGACAGCATATTAAAAAATCATCAAAAGCGGTGATGTGGTACCTTTTATGCACAATTACCGCAATTTGTCTTGCAGTCATCTTAGGCCCTCCGTCCACGGGGCGTTGCGTCAGAGACGCGTACGCGAAAAAATATCGCTTGCTGTACGCTCCAATGCTGCGACCAATGTAAAATAATGGACGTCTGTCCACGAAGCGTAATCGTCGCGTAATCGTCGCTACCTGCAGTCGTCACGCGCGTAGCGTACGCTGCCGCGATCATCTGTACACGAAGCGTAGAGTAAACTTCACGTTAGTTACGACAAACAAACAGAAATGTCGAGTGACGAGGAGGGCGTGATACTTCTTTATAATTATATTCGACGCAAAAGAAGAAGGAGAAAATTCTGGTTGCACCCTTACATTCGCAATAACATTAACTGCAGAATATTTGTGGCTGCAAGAGAACTAACAGAAGACGATGCTAGGTTTCAAGCATTCTACAGAATGCATAAAGACACATACAAAAATCTTGTACGAATAGTGGGTCCAAGTATAGAAAGGCAAGATACAAATATGCGAGAATGTGTAGAATATTGTTTGCGGTAACGGTTGCTGTATTTCTCGGCACGAACTTATGGGAAAACCTAATATTATCTTATAATTCTTTTGCAGCTATAGCCGTTCTGCCATAAATATAAGAGTCATTGATTTTGATAGTGGGGGAAGTCCATTCTGTAAAAAAAATAGAAGTAATTGTTATTACAAATTAACATAAAATGGACATGCCCCACTTTCAAAATCAACGACTGATTTCTCTGTATATAAAGATGCACCCAGACTTTTCTACTTCTCTTCTATATAATTATATATAGAATTAGCATGTTCTCATCGTCACTTAAGATTCTCTTAAGATTCAAAACTTGCTGTGTACGCTTCATAAATGAAAGAAAGCGTCCACATCACATACGCTACGCGTACGTGGACGCGTCTTTGACGCGACGCGCCGTAGGCAGAATCAAATCGTGCCTCATACGCTACGCGTACGCGTCTCTAACACAACGCCCCGTGGACGGAGGGCCTTAGAATTCGATGCTGCTCTTATAATTGCTCGTTCATCACGAGTTGTTAGACTTCGCGGACGACCAGTACTCTTCTTTTTTCCATAATTTTTTGGACTTTTTAATAAATTTATAATTACCTTTCGACTTTTATTCGTAACTTTTGCTATTTGTGCCGCTGTATATCGTTCTTCTTTTAATTTTAATATCGTATTTATTTCACATGGACTCAGCCGTTTTCCACGGCCCATTTTTAATAATTTACTGCCTTTAAACAAATATATGAACTACAAACTGTTAGTACACACTATATTTATTACTTTTCACGCTCAATGTTTCTAGTTTAGTAGCTTATTGCTTACACTGAAAAGCGTAGATTTGGCATTTGTGCTATCATTTTGTCCCACTTGTAAACCATAATATTTACATTTGCGTTGGCAGAAATTTGTTGAAGCGAGTGCTATGGATGATATTTCGCATGTTATGCATATAGATGTGCGCGAAGTTATTGATATAATATAATATGCATTTCTTTCTCAATGGAACCCAAACTGGTTTTTGATTGTTCCCAGTTACAGGGAAGTTAAGGGTAGTTGCCCGTTACGACAAGGTGTACAGTATTGTACAGTTGAAAATAATTAATGAATTTGGTCTTGTAAGTAGGAATTGAGTGTTCCATAATATGGTTTGTTTTTATTACGGATATTTCTTACAATTGTAATAGTTTATGTTTTATGATTGTCGCCAGGGCATCCAAGTAATGTTATAACAAAGGACATACGGGTAGTACCTCGCAGACTGTAAACCGAACAACACGTGACTCTGATTTAATAAATTATAATTTTATAAATCCTTACACAATTTAGGAGTAACAAAATACAACGCGTATATTCGAATGGTGATGATTATAGATTATAATAATACATAAATGCGTTTTCACATGAAATTCTTTTTACTCTCATAAATATATGCATTACATTTTAATTATATAACTAAAAAAGGGATATTGCAATACTTGTATACACTGTTACGGATAGAGAATAAATTCCGTTAAACTTTCTCACGGGAATTTCTTCAAGATCGTCTCTGGCAGGAAACGTCCTAGATAACCTTTCATATCACAGCCGACCCTTTTAACGAACTCTGAACTTTGTCCTCATCTAATGGAAAGTGACAAAAAACGAGACGCTAGCCTACGCTTTCCCACATTATCAGAGATCACCCCCACCTAATTTTCGGGTATATAAACCCTTACATTTTTAGTCTCGGGGGCTAGTATTAGCGTAGTTACGTGCGTATAACGTCGTGCTGCTTTCTCGTCGAGTTCAACTTCCAGTGAGATCGGGCTAAAGTTCCCCTTCGTATCAACGTTAACCATATAGATTCCGCGCGAGTCCGGCATACAATCTATTAGGCATTTCTAAAGTTACTCCGGGACCCCGCATTGCCAGTGCGTTAACACCGTGCATATTTTAGGTAATATTCATTTCCTTTTGCGAAAGATCTAGCCGCAAGAGTCTCCACGTCGTGGAAACAGAAGGTAGAGAGAATGAAAAGGACAGAGAGTTGGTGAACGAGAAATAGGTAGATTGAGGTAGGTAAGTATGTTGAAGAAAGGTGTAGCGATATGTACGAAGATAAATACTGTATTGACTCGGAAATATATACAGAAGTGAAATGTACAGATAAATAGGTAAATACTAGAGATCGCGGTTTTGAACGTGTACTAAAATACACGTGTACACGGGGTACGTGAACCGTGTAGTTCGAATTTAAGGATCCCTATACACGGATCTGGAATATGGATCCGTGTACACGGATCTGTGACTACGGATCCGTTCGGCATGTTCGAGTCCGACAACTGATGCGTTATTGTTTTTCGATCGAATACTTTTCGACTGTTGATGTTAGAAGTGAAACAATAATAAAGTCGCGGTAAATTGTTCGCCGTTATATCACCGTATATTAAAACACACGTGTAAAATAAATACACGAGTATTTGTGAAATTAAAATACACGAGTACAGGTGTGTTTAGTATTACATGGATTAACCTTCGGATTCGTTTATTGCACGTGAAATAGGCCCCTCTATTAGATTTAATTCTGGAAACGGGTAGCGCAAAAGGAAAAAGATACAGAATAAATTAGCGGTAATAGCGTACGAAATAAAACAGCTGTTAGAAGAGCGACGCGTTTATTACGTAATAAGGAGGGATATTCGCGTGAAAGAGGACAATACAAAGAAAAAAATACGATTACATAGTATAGATAGACGTAAGCATGCAATTTGAAGACGGCAGCATTGGTGACGCGTAAACATGTATAAACCAGGGATTGAAAACTGTTAATATGTATAAACCAGGGATTGAAGAACCGAAACGATGTTATAACTGTTACGAGAATATCGGTTCTGGATTTTGGTTTTGGGTTTCGGTTCCGATTTCGGTTCTGTCATTCTGCATTCTATTCTGTATTGTGTTCGGCGTTCGGCCTTCTATATTTATTATTTAAGTAGTTCCTTATTGTTATTTATAATTTAACCAATTTTTAAATAAATCAATTTTCATAATTTGTTTCTATATTCATTATTTGAATTATTATTTCGATAATTTATTGTTAAAATAATTGTTTAAATAAATCAATTTTCATAATTTGGTTCTATATTCACTATTAGAATTATTATTTCAATAATAATTTATTGTTAAAATAATTGTTTAAATAAATAAATTTTCATAATTTGTTTCCATATTCATTATTTGTATGGTTATTTCAATTATTTATTGTTAAAATAATTGTTTAAATAAATAAATTTTCATAATTTCTTTTTATACTTATTATTTGAAGTATTTCAATAGTTTGTTGTTAAACTAACATATTTATTATTTGAATAATTATTTCGATAATTTAATGTTAAAATAATTGTTTAAAAAGTTAAATTTTCATAATTTCTTTCCATATTCATTATTTGTATGGTTATTTCAATAATTTACTGTTAAAATAGTTGTTTAAATAAATAAATTTTCATAACTTCTTTTGAAATTTTCAGTATTTCAATCATTTGTTGTTAAAGTAAAATATTTATTATTTGAATTATTATTTATTTAAACTTTATTATTTAACTTAATTTATTTATTTAAACAATTATTTTAACAAAAAATTCTTGAAATAACCATACAAATAATGAATATGGAAACAAATTATGAAAATTTAACTTTTTAAATAATTATTTCAACATTAAATTATCGAAATAATAATTCAAATAATAAATATGTTAGTTTAACAACAAATTATTGAAATACTTCATATAATAAGTATAGAAACAAATTATGAAAATGTATTTATTTAAACAATTATTTTAACAATAAATTATTGAAATAACAATGCAAATAATGAATATAGAAAAAAATTATAAAAATTTATTTATTTAAAAATTGTTTAAATTATAAATAACAATAAATAATCACTTAAATAATAAATATAGCAGGCCGAACACAGTACACAATAGAATACAGAATGACAGAAGACAGAACCGAAACTGGAACCGATATCCAGAACCGAAAAATAACTGTTTTAGAACCTAAATAATATCGGTTCTCGAAAACCGTCACCGTAACCGATATAAGCCAGAACCGATATTCTCGTAACAGTTATAACATCATTTCGGTTCTTCATAACTGTTTCGATCAGAACCGATATATAACAGTTTGAAACAGTTATTTCCAGAACCGTTTCAGTCCCTGCTTCTAACATCAACAGTCGAAAAGAATTCTATCGAAAAACAATAACGCTTCAGTTGTCGGACTCGAACGTGCCGAACGGATCCGTATTCGCAGATCCGTGTACACTGTACACGGATTCGTAGTAGCAGATCCGTGTACACGGGTCCGTATTCCAGATCCGTGTACACGGATCCTTAAATTCGCACTACACGGTTCACGTACCCCGTGTATTTATATACACGTGAAATAGGGATCTCTAGTAAATACGTGAGCGGAAAGAATAGAAATGAAAAGAGATGAAGTGAGACAAGGATGATGCACAGTCGCGAAGCCCGCGAATGTACGAAAAGAATACTTCTGTGAAGCCCACAGAAATTTAGAAAAACGTATAATAAAGCGCGTGATCAGTCGATCAAGAATTGTACGAGACAACGAGAGCGAGCGCTTGTCGTCGGCCTATTTATACTGCTTTTGGGCCATCGGTTAGGAAAGGATAAGCAGTGGGAAGTTTGAAATTGCAAGGACGACAGCGCCGACCGTTTGTTAGAACACGAGGGTAATGCCCTAACGGCCGGTGCGTCTAAGGAGACAATGGAAAATAGGCAGTGGATTTGGCATATGAAAAATAGGAACGATGGCCCGCGAGACAGTTACGCAGCGGCATGTAAACACGCTCCGCCGAGCGGTTTACAATCGTGATCGTTCACCTGGATTTCGGCATCGAACGCTAACAGCTGAGCACGGTGCGAGGCAGAAAAACTACCGTGGCTGTTGGTTCTTATGCCGAGACCCAGGTGTATCGGGCAAGAAGCGGTATAAGAAATTCTAACTAGAAATAGCCGTGCAGTCGCGTGTCGAGGCGAACGAAAAGATTTTGAACACCTTTCTATTCTCTATTATTTTATTCGCGACATTTACAACTGTAATACACTCTTCTACAACAGAATATATCTGTGTTATTTAGTAAATTCGTGTCATTCACTAAACCCAAGAACTTAAATGTCCGAGCTTCTACTTGGAGCGATCCAGATTCTCTATTCAAAATGACCTCAAGTCGAATCTAAACGAAGATAACATCAATAACGTCCTCCTCTTCTTTAAAACCATCGACATATATAAATTATTATAAGCATATTTTATTTTCTTCCACCCAAGTTTCAATATTAACTTTAAACAGTTGCAAATTATTATACATACTATTCGTACTTTAAGAAATTGTAATCGGTAAACCATGTGGTCGCTAATGACCTTGCTGTTAATGCGACCACATTAAAATAAAATATTACTAACTAACTAACTAAACCCACGATTACTGACCAAAATTCCTAATCTAGTAATTGAACGCCCCACACGATACAATCTAACCGCTCGGATTGTATCAATTAAATTATTCTAGTTACGAGGGCCACTATCATCCTAGCAGCTCGCTGATTACGCATTAGGTTCGTCTGCGCATAACCGACTTCCTAGAGGCTCCCCGATTCCGCATCAGGTTCGTCCTCGACGTCTATAATCCCTGCGGCTCCCCAATCTCGCATTGGGTTCGTCCGCGCACCCCAATATAACACACTGAGACCATATTCCATGCGGTTACGCATATCTACTAACAAACCAAAACCATCTATATACCTGAAGAAATAACCCTTCGCCGGCCACTCGCCCTACTCGCGCCCTGGCTCGTAACAACACTTTAAATCTACTTTCTTTATAGTACATATATCAATCTCAAATCTATGCAGTTTAGCACTATGCAGTCTATAATTTTCTTTGCGTGTTCTCTGTCTTTTTAAATTAATCTCTGCAAGTTTAAAGTATTTATACACTCGATTGTGTTTATAACTTTTTTAGGTATACAGTAATTCCTGAAAGTATTCAAAAGTTTGCAGTGGCGAACTTTAGTGAATAATATATGTATATGCAACCTAGTTTATTTAAGAAAATTTGGCATTTATAGAAAGGGGAAAATTTAATAATTGTTCAACAACATAGTAGTTATAATATATTTATTATAAACACGCATAATTAGACAGACAATAACATTATACAAAAAACATTAAGTTTTCAATCTACGTCCATGACATCACATTCTTTGCGGATGAAAGGCACTCACCAACTCTTCGTGGTGATCATTGAACAGTGATATTAAATGTTTCCAACCATTAATATTATTGACAAAGAATGAGTTCGGCCGACCGAAATGCTGTATCTTTGTAGAACGTTAATTTATTTTTATGTCGCCAATTTTAAAATGTTGGTGCAGTAAATATTCGAGGGACAGAAAAATTACGTCGTTACAAATGAACTTTGTTATAAGTAAAATTAGAACATGTAGGTTTTTTATGTACTAATACTCTAATTAAGATGTTAGCATTAACAAAAACAGCTATAATATATTCGAATAATCAGGTATTTACTAATGATGAGGAATAAGCAAATGTTGTTAAATAAATGAACATAAAACCAAGAAATAATCGAAATGAAATCTATGATCATTTGTGTGAGAACCAAACTTAAGAGAGCGAAAAGGATGCAATATGCGGTCTGTTATAAGCGGTGTCGCAATAACTAGACCACTGTATTTTTGAAATATGGTCTGTAAAGGGGTCACTTAGGATTACATCTTCCATTCTTTTTTAATTTTTCAATATTCCCCTGCTATTACAAAATTGCATTTGTTACAAACAATTACAACGTAAATGGCGAACAAAATTTTGATTTCGGCTGAAATAAGTTTTATTCGATACAATTATGTATCTACTATAAGCACCTACAGATTCATTTTCATCAGCTTTGTTAGTTCAACCGTTGAAATGAAAAAATATTGCCTTCTCATTTTAAAAGCCTTTAAAATGAATAACTAAAAATATTTTGAAAAATCCTTTGATACATATATCGTTAAAGACTATAACATGTCTTTTCTACAAAATCCAAAATAGTACTCCAAAAAGCCGGCTATAGTACATGATTATACAGGGTGTCCCACGCAACTGGAACAGGCTGTAGCTCCTAAACGGTTGGGAATATAGGAAAATGTTATAAGAAAAAGTTGAATGGCATCAGGCGGTGCATAATACGCAACTAATTTTATGCACTTTTGTGCATCGGTGCATCAGAAAAATGCAACTGCACTTTTTTTTTAATGGAAACCTACATTTTTGACTGCACCAATCGATGTAGTTTGTTGTGTTCTACGTAAAAGTAGTAACATACTTATGCCCTAAACTTATTCGTTAGGACGTTGTCGTAACTAAAAGTTACAAACATTATAATGGAGCACTACGTGATACTCTAGAACACTTGCCGACAGAGCAAAATCATTCACAAATCTACAACAATCTTTTCTACGATAACTTCCGAACGAATAAGTTTAGGATATACGTATGTTAGTACTTTTATATAGAGCAGAACAAATTGCATCGATTGGCGCAGTCAAATATGTAGGTTTCCATTTAAAAAAAAAGTGCAGTTGCATTTTTCTGAGGCACCGATGCCATTCAACTTTTTCTCATAACATTTTCCTCTATTCCCAACCGTTTAGGAGCTACAGCCTGTTCCAGTTTCGTGGGACACCCTGAATATAAGGTTATGGCAAGCAGTCTCTTGAGAGCCTCACTCGTAACTCAACAACTTCTAATTATTTGGTAATATAAAAAAAATGCTTGCTACAACATACAACAACAAAAAATGTGTGTATATGTGTAAAAAAAGACGAGTGACCTTCAAAAAACGATTAAAAAATTACAATTTATAAAAAACGATTCTCCCATCTGATTCGTTTTTTGAAACCATTTAGACCACGTTAGAAACATTTTTTGTATTTTCAGAGGTAGAGGAGATATTTAGGTGTGCTGATTTAGGCGAAACACCCTGTATTGTACATATAAACGAAATAGAAAACAATGACAATCCATTCTCAATATTTTATTTGTTTTTATACACTTATGGGCCCTAATTAGGCGTGAGCTATTTTAGTTTCAACTCGAATTAACAATTCAATTGTCAATAATAAACGCATCGCAATCAGTTATCTATGCCGTGATTCTCAAGACATACATTAGAATGTCGACGATGTATTTACATAGAATTGTTTCGCCTACCTAAGCTAGCTAATGTAGCAGGCCGTGTAACTGTAGCCGTGAAACCAATTGTGCATTAGGCTTCCAACGATAAAATGTGTCACCATTTCGAATGATTATAGATTCTTAAACATGTCGTGGTGTTTAAGGTTCGCATAATACCTTATAGTCGGAGAAGGCAACTATGTTACAATAATCAGATCGAATTCATCTAAGCGTGAACACAGAAAAAGAAAGCAAGTAAATATGTATAGTGATTCCGCGATAACGATCATCGAGGCAGTACTATATTAGATGCAAGCGAGATAAGGCGCTGAAATAAATTGATTACATTGTGATGCTACTGATCTGCTCTAAAATTACGTGTTTCTAATTTTTTCTAGTGTATTTTAACCAACGAAATTTTAACCAACAGAACAAACCTGTTGAAATTTCCTGATGAAAATGAATCTAAGCTGAACATTTAGATTGTTGTTAATCACAATATAATATAGTTACGAACAATATTTCAAATGGAGAAAGATGCCGTGCAATCATTATACTGCGAATTTTATGCATTTATAACAAAAATATGTAGGTACAATTTCAAATAGTGAAAAGATTAAAAGAATTTAGAGACACCAATGTACCATTACTAACACTAGCTTACTAAAGTTAGTAAAGAAAGAACTTTTTACTTGGCTTCCATTTCTTATATTTGATGCAAAATAAAAAATGTCTGCATCAATTGCACGGAATAGTAGTCATGTAGAAGATTCTTTCTTTCCTTAATAATCTTAATAAGTTGAAAATATATATTGGCATTTTTAAATTCGTTTAATTTTTTTAATGTTTTAAGTTGAACTATTTTGTTGTTGTCATAAACGCATAATATCCGCAGTCCAGTCATAACTCATTATTTATCTACGAGTTCGTTTGTTACAATTCTTGAAAGAATCACTTGTCATTTGTTTCAACATACACCATAGTTATACATATATTGAAAAAGATTGTGCAACGTCTGTAAAACTGTTTACTGTCGTTTGATATTTTGTGTTGTAAAAAAAAGAAAGTGTTAACAACTGTCGTGGTCTGTTAGTTAGAAAAATGGTATTTTTCTTATTTATTCCGCCTTATACAAAAATAATTAACATAAGTTCTTTCTTTAAATATATTGCTAATGTATAGATATATTACTTCAATGCGATGAATCTGCTAGCTTGTATTATATACTGCATGATAGAGATAACAAATACAGGTGATAGAAACGAATGTATCAATTTTTTAATAAATTTTACGAAACTTTAGGCATCTTTCCCTAAATTATTGCTTTTCGGATTCCAACCACAATTAGTTTTCCTCAAGAGCGTTACATCAAGTTTCCGTATTAGATCATTTTTGTGAAAGTAAAATATCAACTAGAGAGAGAACAATCTTGTTTATCATTGTTATATTCTCTTCTTTTATTTAAGCATGATCGATCACAGTCGGCTAAACTAGGAATACTATTCGTCAGAGATTGTTGTAACAATAATTGTAACGATATTGGTAGTTATCGTTGCATTGCAGTGCTGTTATACGTTCGTGATATCAGATTATACATTTGTATGGCATGTAAGTTTCGTAAAAGCTTCTGCATGGCGTATAAGTTTCATCTCTTCGAAATATTTCGAACGTCTTTTATTTCGCAGGTTCGTAACCTCAATTGCTAATTTGATTACAGACAAATTTTGTGCATATGCCCGTCGAGTTTCTCCCTAATGTATATCATAAATAACTATGATGTGCAATATTACTCGTTAATTAAAGAAATTGAAATTTATTGTACAATTCAAATGTAATTCAAACAGGAAGATATATATTTCTTCTCGTAAATTTGCAAAACTTAATAAGTTAAAGGCAAAAGTATCACATATTTTAAGTTATGCTACAAATTGTTTTGTCTATAGTGTAACGTTAGCAATTAATTTTGTATAGTTACAATTGCTATCAAAAAATTGTTAGCATAAACCAGGGGTGTCTAACGCCAGTTCTGGGAACAGATGTTGCAGTTACTGCTTTCCTCTTCGCCTGCTCGGCGAATCAGTCCCCACCACGTCCACTTCGACTTTTCCTTCGGCACGTGCCCCATCACCGCTGCACCGGCAGGTTACTCACTATCGGCGTTGCCATATGCGAGTCCCAACAAGCCCCTTACCCTTCCGCCCCTCGGCTAGCTGAGCTGCTAAGCCGGCCTCGCTCATCCCAATCTTCCGTCTGTGAGACCGGGTAGACAAAATAACGGTTGCTTTTTTGTTTCTTTCGCACTACGTGACGCCACGGACGCACAATGGGCTAGATCGACGCGCCAGCTGTTCATGGGCTCAAAAATCAAACTCCTGATATCGATTTTTAAATGTCTATTGCAGTCGGAAACGATAATATTAATAAAAGTTATTAAAAAATCTCGTTGAAATAAGCGTCCAAAGATCAAACTTTTATAAAAACCATTTTTTACCGAAGAAATTGTTTTTTTTCATACTGATGCTACGGAAAACCTAGTAAACATCTAGTATACGTGTCTATATTAAAGACGCGCTTGGAATTAAAAATTTGTATCAATAATTTATTATAAAAAAAATACGCAGTGAACTAAAGAAATCGTCAGAATTTTTCAACTTTGACGAGGAATAAGTTGAAAAGTGCGTATGTAGAAGTGCGTGCTCTAACAAAGTGGACCATTTTCAGCAATATCTTCTCTAAAAGGTCCTGCAAGGACTACCCAGTGGATCTTGAGATTGTAAAAGCTTATGTAACAAATTGTTTAGAATATACGATCATTGATAAACATTTGAAGCTACTACTAGCTCTTACAAGGGAGGAATCCAGGTGAAAACAGCCCTGATAAGTGAGGGTAAAAAACAAGTTCCACGAATCTTGGAAATTATTAAAGTTAGATGAATGGTATAAATGGAAAAGTTATGTATCGGCCAGGTATACGAACTTTTGTTTCCGTTTTCTTCAATAGTTGTGTCGTATCATAAGCGTATTGAATCGGTTTTTGTCGCTGCGATCCAAAACCGATTAAAAAATCGATTTTTTTGCATTTTTTTTACCCATCCCTAGTATACATGTATTGCTCACGACAGCCAAAGCGGTAATCGAGACGGCACAGAGGCCAGTGATGGGAATGTTGGCGCTTTTCACGCGCATGCGCGGCAATTTTAGCCTCAGTCAAGCACGAAAATCGGGTACCTTGGTCGCCCCGCTAATTTCGCAAAATTTATTATGATTTGATTTTCAAAATTAATGTACAACATGTGTACGTATATATGTATTAAAATGTAATATATACATACGTACATAAAATATACAGGGTGGCCCACATAACTCTGAACAGCTCAGTATCTCGAAAACTATGCAGTCGATTTTAAAGTTCTTAGTCTTAAATTGCATGGAACTGAAGGGCCTTTCTGACTACATAAACGTGAAGTGGCCTCCCTTCCCCTTTAACGGGGGAGGGGAGGTACCTTTGTAATTTTAAATGGAACCCCCTATAAAATGTTACATATTTAGATTCTACAGGAAAAAACAAGTCAATTTTGTCTAAAACATTTTTTTGTCAGATACTTCCATGATGAGATATAACAGTTTGAAGTTTCGAGTTGTAGGTACTTGAAGCGCTCGGAAATAGCGTTATGGAATTATACGCGCTTGAGTCCTTTGCTTATTCGAGAAGAAATAAAATGTACTTTAAATTAAATGTTCAAAATGTCCACCACGGGCTTGTAAACATTTATTTACTCGAAACATCAAAGTTGTTCTAACATTTTTTAACATTTCGGGAGTCACTGAAGCGCAAGCGTCACGTATTCTTTGTTCCATATCTTCTTTCGTCGTCGGTGGTTCAAACATAACTTTGTCCTTTACATATCCCCATAAGAAAAAATCGAATGGTGTTGGATCGGGGGATCGAGGAGGCCATTGACGAGGTCTCCCACGTCCTATCCATTTGTTCCAAATTTTTCGTTCAAAAATTGCCTGGTGATGATTGCAAAATGTGGAGGAGCGCCGTCTTGTTGGAACCACATTTCTCTTCTAACGTGCAGTGGCACATCTTCCAAAAGCGCAGGCAAATGATTTTTTAATAAATCACAATAACTTGCAGATGTTACAGTTTCTTGAAAAAAATAAGGTTCAATCACAAAATCTCCTATTAGGCCACACCAAACATTTAAAGACCATCGATATTGAAAGGGAACACATCGCATCCAATTTGGGTTTTCCACGGCCCAATAATGCAGATTATGTCTATTTACATTCCCTGAATTCATAAAAGTGGCCTCATCGGAAAAAAGTATTTTGCACAAAAAGTCATTTTCCACAACACCCTACAGCCACTCACAAAATCTTACGCGGTGATCGTAATCTGCTATCGAAAGCTCTTGTGATAAAACCATGTGATATGGATGATACTTTTGCCGTTTCAAAATTCGTTGAATCGATGAACGACTAATATGTGATGTTTGTGCAAGTGTACGTTGACTAATATGAGGATTTAATGTAATTGCAGCAAGAATACTGGCACTATTATTTTCATTAGTAACAGCTTTAATTAGTATAGCTTAAAAAAATGTTTCAGACAAAATTGACTGGTTTTTCCGGTAGAATCTAAATATGTAACATTTTATATGGGGTTCCATTTAAAATTACAAAGGTACCTCCCCTCCCCCGTTAAAGGAGAAGGGAGGTCACTTCACGTTTATGTAGTCAGAAAGGCCCTTCAGTTCCATGCAATTTAAGACTAAGAACTTTAAAATCGATGGCATAGTTTTCGAGATATTGAGCTGTTCAGTGTTATGTGGGCCACCCTGTATAATATTACCCTTCTTCATCATCTTGGGAATAAGGAAGGGAAGGGTACTAAAATAACTTTCAACGAAATATATAATAACAAACCCACTACTTTAGCCCCAATAGTACCCCACAAACTTCGGACGTAGCTTTGGTGCTGCCGAAACTCGCGCATGCGCGTGAAAAGCGCCAACATTCCCATCACTGACAGGGGCAAGGGCCGCGAAGTTCACAGACTCACGATGCGATACACCTGAAGTAGTAGTGATCTTCTCAACGAATAGCGAGAAGCCTGCCACTCGACTGTGTACGCCTGACCAATCAGACGGTTTCTTTGCGAATTCCTTTCCGTGAGCCGTGAGCCGTGAGCAATACATGTACATGCACAGGGTGTTTCGTAAATGAGGGGCAAAACTTTAGGAATAGATTCCTAATGCTTAGAGAACAAAAACAAATTATATCAACATAGGTACGGAAAAGATTAGTTTCTGAGTTATTCAAGTTTTTGTGCCACAATTCTCGTCATATCTTCTTAAAGGCCAGTTCAGTGGCATTAACAATATTTTTGAAGTAATCGCCGGTCTATGTTTACGTTATCGAAGTGCAGTATTCTTGTTTACAATTTATAGTGTATTTCATGTACAGTGTTCCGAGCTCAGTAAGACGACGAGCCGAGGCTTGTATTTAGAGAGGAGGTGAACATATTTGAACATTTCCTCTAAGACGATGTGACGAGAATTGTGGCACGAAAACTTTAATAACTCAGAAACTAATCATTTCCGGACCTATGTTAATTAACTTTTTCGCCTTCTCTTAAGCATATGAATCTATTCCTAAAGTTTCGCCCACCATTTACGAAACACCCTGTACACATACATAAGACCTTTGCAGCGGTGGTGGAGCTCGTGCCGAAGGAAAATGTCGGAGTGTCCATGGTCAGTGTTGGGATATGGTGCAACATTTCTCGCGCATGCGCGGCGATTTTGGCCTCGGTAAAGTAAGATTCTCGATAAAATGGGGTACCTTGAGCACCCAGCAAAATTTTAAAAAATTGGTATGATTTGATTCTGAAAAATGAATGTATAACATGTGTATTCGTGTATATTTTGTAATTCGTAGGACACGTCCTGAAGTCTTTTTATCCGGAACAGATTGTTTCGATACATTCCCGCCAATATAACTGTCTCAGGGCTCCACTACCTCGCCAGCATGATATAAATACGTTACTATTTTGGCCGCGCATGCGCGAGAAATGTTGCACCATATCCCAACACTGTCCATGGTGGGGACTGACTTGTCGAGCAGGCGAAGAGTGGAAACAGCAACATCTGTTCCGAGAGCCAGTGTTAGGCACCCGTCGCATAAACGATACAAAAAATTATTTAATCATAATACATGATTGTATAGTAATAGAAAACAGTATGATTTCAAAGCGTTACACGGCCTCTTTTGTCGAATACGTATACATACATATATGTACAAGGTGACTCACCTAAAATTGGAATTTTATATATTTTTACTATTATGATAGTTGCGGAAACATTCGTGACGTTAGTGTTATTTGTATTTAGTTCCCTGCAACTGGGTCTTTGATTCCTATTCGAAGTACAGTACGTTTAATAGTATGAGTTCCTAGAATTCCATTCAAATAACGCGATAAACACGAAAATCCTCCGATTGCTCGTTTTTGGATTAACCTTTTACTGAATTTATGATTGCAATATTAGCAACATTTTATCATTATTAGATGCCTTTATCTACCTTCTTAAAGATTGATCACGTATCACGTTTCCAAATTATAACGAATTTTTGAAAAATTATAGAATTTGTATTACAATAAAATTCGGCTAAAGCTATGTATGTACAAATATTTTTAACAGACGAAGTCCGTGGCTTTGAAATCTCCATGCTGAGACCCAAAGATATTTTAGTTGAAAATTATTCGCAATTCCATTTTTAGCTGACTCATCTCGCGTACACTAAATAATATTTATAATGTATGTATATAGATATATTTATATGTTTATAATAGTTATATGAATACGTATATACAATTATATGTATATGTATATATATATATATATATATATTTTTTTTGTGGAAGGTCAAAAATTAATAAAGTTAAAAAAATATAATTTTCAAAATAGAAACTATAACCGTCTTTTTCTTTAGCTACAGCACTATTGTGTTATTTATGAGTCCATTTATTTTGTTTTTACGAAAACACATCGAACATCATTCTTTCTTTTTCTCTCATATTTTTTGTACAGGATTGTATCTACATGTACCTACTATCTGCGATTATACATACTGGAGTTCATTGGCTCCGGAGCCATAGAACGTTTGTAAAAATAAATGTAACAATTGTCGAAAATTTGTTGTGGATTTAGAGCGTAGTCAACTGATCGGTATTAGAAACTATAATCAAATCTCCTTGATCGGAAGGTGATCACGTGTTTACGAAGTGATTTTCACGAATATTTTCAGCTCGTCAGTCAACTACACGTTACGGAACATTACAAGGTCGACGCGTGGATGCACAGTAGTGCACAGTTGACACTGAATGCGAACGTTTAAGCGGTTAATTCAGCTAATAATCCAACTGAAGGAAAAGAAGGGATATGTGTGAGTGAGATACCGATACTCGGCGCATATCAAATTTCAATCGGCCCACTCAGGAATTGGGGAGGCATAGCAGCGAACGCTTACCGTGCACTACTGTACTACGAGTTTTCCCTAGAAAAATTCATGTCATAGAAACGATGATTATTTCCGTACGAATCTTCGCTAGTTCCATTAATATTAGACGTTGTTTGAAATGCCTCGCAGAGCACCGTTTAGATTTTATATGATCATAGGCGCACCACAGTTCATCCTTCTTGGGAGTATTCGAACTCTTCGTTAACACTAGCTTGTTAAAATTCTGTTCTTCCTAAGGAAACGATAACGCATGAGCAATGAACCTCACAGACCATGGTGAACTTTAACCAAATATATGCTATCTGAGATACACTCCCCGAATGTTTCGCAATTTCTTCACACTATAGTTTCGTGTTAACAATTTAAGTTATACATATTTCATAGGCGCATTACAAATTTTTCACACTTTACGTTGTATAAATGATTGCAAAATGATTATACAACAATCACTCCACATGTACTTTCGCATTGATGTACCAAAGTTTTTTTATAGTTTAAAGGTACTGTATCCGAATGATTGATAAATAAATGCATTGGGACATTTAGGTTGATAATGTTCAATTATTTGTCACCACAATAATACTGAATTTTCTTAATTTATCATACATATACACAAATTGTTCGAAAAATACTGAACGACATGTGTTATTTTTTAACTTGTTAAGATATATCGTTTTACGATAGCTGTTATTTCAGTGAAAACAATGTACTTTGTTCGAATGTAAATTGCAAAACCTGCAGAGGAAGTGTATTAACAATCATACAACACAATTCTTTAAATTCTAAAACAGAATACACTAATAACAATCGCAAACGCATATTTCAAAGAATGTCTAGTCTTCGTGTTTAATTTTTAAATAATTTTCTTAGGCTATTTATTGAAAACAAAAGTTCACATGAAGATCACGCAGTAACTTCAGTTTCTTTTCAAACAACTAGAACACTTAAAAATGTCCAAATTTTATAAACTAATGTCGCTCACGAATCGAAAAATATAACTATGTTTTAAAGTAAAGATGTCGTTTATTTAAAAAAGTATACTCACTTTTTATGCTATGCTTAAAAAAGATGAAGAGATAATATCTACGTAAATTTTCTTATACCCTTATAGAATATTATTATAAAAATAAATTGTATTACGCGTAACTAAGAAATGGATAATCTTTTCCTATGATTCTCAAATCTTTGTAAGTTGGGGTTAAATTCATTTCAAAGGCAACCGTTGAATAATGTTCTATGCATACACAGTATTTCATCGGTAAATGTCCCAAATGACTAGCACGTAAATGTCCCGGAGATATCCCCGCTAATGCGGGGTGTACCTCCTTGAGGGGCCAAAAAGCTCGAGAGGCCTCGGTCGCCGAGAAATATGACACCATGCGGCTCGGGTATATCGGTGAGACCGCACTAATCCGAATTTCCAACTTCTTTATTATTCATTATTTTTTTATGGGACTTCGATGACCATATTTGTGGCATTTTTCTAATAAAAATCATACCAAATATGATATAATTACGATGATATTTACTTGTGTAATAGACAATTAAAGTTTCGGGCGCGAGGAAGGATAGCGTATGGGAAAGAAAGAGAGTCGGCGGCACAGTTCAAAGGCTCGCGCGTCCTCACAATGTATTACCACGGAATAACTCCTTTATTATTACTTATTTTTTTATGAGACTTTTGCTAATAGATTTGTGACATTGTTCTGATTAAAATGATACCAAACAGGATATAATTCGGATCATATACAGGTGTATGGTCATTATGTATACGTCAGGTACATAACATCGGTGAGGCAACAGTAATGCAATGACGACACTTTTTCATTTTTAATTAATCTTTTATGATACTTTTACCATCATATTTGTAATATTTCTCTGATCAAAATTTTTCTGATTATACATACATATGATGGTGTAAGTTTTGGTAACAGACAAAGAGAGTACATTTCTCGGTGACCGAGGCCTCTCGAGCTCGGCTGTCCTTCTCTACGTTCGGTAAACTTCAAACAATGATATCCCTCGCGTATAAACGACCCTGCGCTCACCCGTGTTGTGGACTTTTATCGATGAAATAATGTAAATGGTAATATCATAGGAAACGCACCTTTAAAAAACTCATTTTATAATATCCAACACTGTAATTTTAAAAAGTGTTCGTAAGATTACGTTGACTGTGACCATACTACTTCGATAGGTCAAGTGAAATTAATTGAACTGAAAACTTTATATGATGAAATTACTGATTTTATTAACTAAATAGAATTTAAATGCAATTTTGACTCAATAGAAAGAAAATAAATCTTTCTTGTTACACTTTCGAAAGAAGCACTTCATGTAGGTACTTGCCCAATTGTGGTTTACTCCATTGTAATTAGATAATTGTGTATCAAATTTTCTAAATCGTAATTTCAATTTTATCTGTTTCATCTTGAAATTCTTGTTTTTATCCAGCTTTGTGAATTGTATAAAAAAATGTATGCAAATGTGGTGTGCAATAAAAATGAATCGTACCATTTTTCCTTGAAAAAAATTCAATAGTATACAAACGTTCAGATATTCGTTTTTAACGAATTAATTGAAATGTTCTCCGAAATATTTGTAATAGTAAGATGTTATCAGTTCTTATTCATTGAAATTTTTAATACAATAAATAGTTTTAATATCCTAAACATTACAATTCATTTATGATTTTACTAAATTAGGTTCTTGGTAACATAACATGTGAAAACTAATTGTGAAAAGTATATATAAAATATTGATTTAAATGATCACATGAAAAGATAGCTACGTTTACCAAAAAGTGTTTTTAAAATATAAATAAGTTGATAAGTCATATAATAAATAATTAATTAGTAAGTAGTAATTGATTAATTCTACAAACTATCTTTTAATTACAATTGTCAGTATTTTCGAATCTTTTAGCATAACAAGAATGTATCATTCGTAATGTTTAAAACTGTCAATGTCGTTTGTTTAATTTGGGGTTCAAGTGATGATACAATGAAAAAAATAATTACGTTCGGCATATTGTTTTCATAAACGTATGTATCACATTGGCTGTCATGCTGGAACTACATAATCTGAATGGTATCTTCAGTACCATCAACGGTTGAAGATATACCGCTGGGTTTCAAAACAATAAATACACTAAACGTAATCGACTCAACTCAAATCAATTATTTGTTGATATGTGCCTTTTTTCTAACCTTATTGAACACAATTTTTAAATCTTATTCAACTATACAGAATCAGAGTTCAATTGTAATCATCCTAGATTCTAAAATAATGCCGATTTAATCAGCCATAATTTTTTTTCCATAGAACAACTTGAGCATTGACAGATAAATATATTAGAAAAAAATAAAGTACATGTCTCGATTTCGACGAAAATTATACTTGTCCTGTTTTTATTATTACACTCCGGATATAATATTTGTGAAATAATACAATATTTTGGGAAACAGTCCAAGTAAGTGGAACGAAATTAAAATAGAGTAATGCTGTAGACGATAATAGCGATGCCACCAACACGTTTTAGAAGATTTGCTACTAATGTTAATATGAATTGTAATTGACGTTAGCTGATCAATGGTGTGCTAGAATTAACAGGGTTATACAGAAAAGTAATTTTTTAAAATACTATATGGGCAAAGATCTCCCAAATTTTTATGTTCAAGAATATTTTTGTTTATCTATCGATCAACACGTGTGCAACAGATACCAATTTGAGATCAATTTTTATCAAATATTGAGTTCCACTGGAAAGATTCCGAATAGATAATTATTACATATCGGCTTAACCGAAATGGAACAGGAAATTGCTACATTAATTGTTGTAGTTTTAAACAACTGCATATAATGTAAAAAGATCGGTGTTCCTAGTTACTTTATTACTAGACTGCAAAAAGGAACAAAAATTACAATTTAAAGCGGTAGACAAATGAAACGAATTTAAACATACCAATATATCAGCTTCAGCTTATGAAACACAATATAGCAAGTACCTCATTTTCTTTTTAGCTATTGTTTCTTGCAATTAATGCAAGCAATTTTTATTCTACATAAAGATCCGCAATCTATTTATTACAGTAGAACCCCATTTGTCAGAACATGTCGGAGAACAGAATACTTTTGATAGTAGAGATTACTTTTTAGTAGGATTACTTCTTAGTAGAAATAGTACCTTTCTGTTTTTACGTATACTTAATAATCCTTTACACTCGGAGACTTTTCTTGAATTATTTATCAACAACTTCTTTATGAAATTGGTTAATGCAGAAACAAACGACAGACTTATTTTAAAATTGTATAACTTTGTACGGATATAAATTATTTGTGTATTTTTTGGTTATTTGGTTTTATATAGAGTACATTTTCATTTCTGATGTTTTTGTAGTTCCACGACCATAAACTGTATAATTTTTAAATAAATATAAGTATTCTTTTACTGTTTTAATTATATTTTGTATATTTTCTACAAAATAAACAACTGAGATTGGAAAACCGGTTTTTCAAGCCAGCTTTTATGTAAACCCTATGTTTTACATATAGACAGCACTGTTCTGAAAGACGGATGGCTCTACACGAATATGGAAAAAATGTTAATGTTACTAAAATTGTAATCGTTACACTTAATATGTGCCTTTGTTTCTTTTACTACCGCAGAGTAGTGAAATTACATTAATTTTACTACTGTTAATAAGGTTAATTGCCAATCAATGTACAATATATAATATTAGTACATACATAATGAAATTTACCGCAAAATAATCTCTTCCGTGAGATTCTAATTGCGTAAATAAATAAAAAAAAAAATAATGAAATTTGTCCCCACCAGCGTTCAGTACCGGTTATGTTATACATAGAAGTTGATTTCTTATTTCAATAAGGACATTTAAGAAATTTCTTGCCTTGACTCATTTTTGTTCAGAAAACAGATTGTAGTTCACACTAAAAAGTATGGCTGAGAATAAGAATAGATGGTATTTTATATTTACGAAAATGGAGCTATCACTGATTTCGATCATTTTGTAACATGTTGTTTGGGCCATTATCCTCAATGGTATTGTGAAGGTTTTAATCACTGGGCGCCGTTTATTAAAATGCTATTACCAACAAAGTTTACAGGGTACATCATTTTTCACATACTATTTCCATTTAATAGGATGTAATCAGCCAAGATTTTTTCTTAGTAAATAATTTCTGATTAACTTAAAATTCGATTTAGATGAGATACGGGTTTTAAGTTCCTTTATTTTATTCGTGTAATTAAGATCTTTCTGCAGAAAACTCATGCAAGGGTATGACTTACACTGATTCTGAATTATCATTCCACGACTTCGTTCCAATTTATAAGAAATATCAACATCATTTTCAATTAAGTGTACTATACAAGTACACTTCATTATGTGTATAGAAATTGTATATAATACGTTAGGGTAAACTTTCTTTGATAATAACTTTTTGATCAACAGCTACTCGTAGCTAGAATATGCACAGCATTGTTCAGGATAATGACTTTGACAACTCGTTATTGAAATCGAAGCTGGTAACAACTTAGTAAATATTTCTCGAAGATATTAAAACTCTATAAAGCTTTTATTCTACGCAGGGTGTTTCAACAATTGCAGTTTCACCAAGAAAAGACGATTTCATATGAAAGAATAAATCTAAAGTATTCTAAAGTGTAGAATACAGCTTCTGCGCACGAGGCTTCGTTTTCAAGGGCAACGACTGTATAATTATTGTGAGTGCAAGTGTCGATTTAGTTGATTTCTGTGCATACTGTCCTTGCACCTAACAAAAATAAAAACAAGTCACTTAGAACATTTATTAAAAAATGTCCCATGAGAAATACACAAATAAGCTTTGAACTGAGAAATAACATATTCAGGATAGTGTATATTAGTAACTATTGTAGGACTATTGATTGAATAGTATTTAGTATGTGTTATAGACATAGAGCATTTTTTTAATATCGTTAAAAATATATCGTTGATATACTTTCTTCACTGACTGTACATACGAAGGATCCTCAAAGTTGTTTTACTCGAAAGCAAAGTTTCGTGTGCAATAATTCTATACTGCAATTTTAACTTATTTTCTCATAAAGAATCGCACTCCCATTTCCAGAACACCCCGTACAATTTCACTGATCAATTCCACAGTTTGTGATTCTAGAGAGCAGTGGACACAATCTTGCAACCTTTTGCGGACAATTTATTTCTATATTTTTGAAGGAGGAAGTCGAAAACCGTGATAGCAGATTAAATGGTAAGAAAATGATATTGCGAGGATGGTGACGCTATTACGCAAAGCAACAAAAACACATTCTAACGTACAAAAAAACAATAAAAGATATAATGAATCTATAAAAATACGAATAATCATAAAGATCCATAACCTGTTCATTATCGCTACAACTATATTCATTTTCAGTGTTGTGAAAAAGTGGAAAGCATTACTGTATAGATTGTAATCATTTTTGCCATTCGGCCACTACAACGCTCATTTTCGAGCGTAACAAATCATTGAAGCGTATTGCGGTGATCGTCATCGATCCATTTCATTAACGCACAATAGTCAACAATATCGGCAGATAATAAAAATATTTCTTAAAATTATGTCAACAAAATTTAGTCGGAGAACAATGCACTTGCGCATCTGAGCACCGTGCTAAAAATATACATGGAAGCTGGTTCTCATTGTTGTTATCACCGTTCATTTAATGGAAAGCGTTTGTATACGAAGACTTCTAACTATTGCACCGACTTCTTGAATCGCATTAGAAAGCGGTATTTTACATTCGTGTTTGTACAGAAGCAAATGCATCGACCCTAGAAGTCGACTCAGATTCTTTTTATAAAAGATTGGACTCCATAGATTGATCTTTGATCACTATGAAAACCTTAAACGGCTAGAAAAGAGGTATCTCGAAATGCAGTTATTTTAATAGCTGCTTTTCACGTTATCGCGCAAAGCTTAATTTCAAAATAATCTCACTTGAAATCCTTTTGTAAAACAATGTCGAATTGATTATTGCTGTAAATTATTCACGATACTTAGTAAAAATGCGTTGATATCATGTGTATCAAAAGTAAAAACCATGATACCATCCATAATCAGATATCATGGAATCTAGCAGCAGTTCAGAAACACGACTACGCATGTTTCAAATGTTTGTAGTTTACCAATACTAATCGTGATTTACTTTAAGTTTCATTCTTATTATGGCAATAAGACTATTGACAATGAAATGAGATGTATAAAACATGACATGTGAATATTTCCAAAGATATCGATGATGTTAAACGATGTTTTTAGGTGAATTTCAACTAATTTAGAAAATACTCAAATTGTCATTGATATGTACGTTTAATTGGCTCCGCACTAGCTAATACTAGTTAATGCTTCTACTTGCAGTGCTTAGGTTTATTTGATACTTTACAAATTCTTTTTAGTTTCGCTTGTACTCATCGATGTTACCGCACTACAGAACCGGCAACAAATTCCTTTTGTATAATGAAAACCTTTTCGCAGATTCGACATTAAGAATAAAATATTCTTTCATTTACCATAATCGATTACAGCTAAAAAGTGTACACTTCTGCGCGTGAACCGTATGCGTTCCTTAATGTAAGGAAATACGAGATAACAATTTAAATTCGCGCAGTTGAGATGCGTAAATGAGAAAAAGGCGTCAACATTTTGAGAATCTTCTAACATAGGCATTCTCCGATGAAATTTCTTCGTATTATCAATATTTTTGGAAGTATCTGCTCATTAGGTTTTATGCACCTCTCTCTTCCTTTCTCTGCGTGTGTGCGACTAAATCAAATGAATGATAATCTTGATACGCATTTATCAATTCCTTAAATGAAGTGTCAAGTACATAATCAAATGGGTCTGTACAACGTCCGGCTTTTTCAATATGTCCATAATTATCCCTTTAACCTTTCACGAGAGATACCTGTGCCAAACTGGTGTCAGAGTTGCAAAAATATATGAGTCTTAAATGCTACACGCTTTCCATGTTTTAAGACCACGATTACTCCTTCTCTTCGATTTCTTGGCCCTCGGCGCCCAGCAAGGTCGATTTGTCTTCTTCTTGACCGCCAGCTTCCGGTTCTTCTATACTCTGACGTTGGCGCCTGCTAGTTTTCCGCTGCATGTAGAACATGAGAATGATACTACCGCTTGCTAAGGCTACAAGTCCTGCCAGGACTATATAAATTGTCCCAGGTACTTGAATCAGCCCCTACAGATAGACAAGTAGATTTAGTTATTTATTTTTTCGTCGCTGTTCAATCAAAGGATTTGCAGGATAGGGGTGGATATACGGCGCTCATGCAAATTTTCATTTTTTCCATGCTAAACAATATTTTTTTCTTAAAACACTATTCTGTCAAATTTCAGATCTCTACCCCTGTTAAGGACTGATTTATGTTAGTTTAACTTTCTATATACGTTTGTATGGATTTCAATTTGTATTCCTTCGGCGTTCAAGATAAGCGTGAGGAGACAATGAAGACTGTAATTTGTTGTGAAACCCCTCCCACAAATATGCAGGGTAGGGGTAGACTAAATAGAAGGAACCACGAGCAAACCCGTGTGTGTGCTAGTAGAAGGCAAACGGAACGGTCACTTTCTGAGGGTGCTCGTCGACTTTCGTCAGTTTGGTCAGGTATGAAAGAGTTCCAAGAAATCTTGGGTGGGACCGTCACTCAGTGATCACCTTGGATCACGAAAGGAGTATGGTCAGCATTTGGGAAACCAAATGTGTAGCGAGCCACCCAAGATAGGGAACTAGTACCTGAACTCGAACAAGTACGACAATACACTGGCAACAACAGAGCCGAACCGTCACTCAGTGATCACCTTGGGTCACGAAAGGAGTACGGTTGACATATGGGAAACCATATGGATAGTAGGCGGCTCGGGATGGTTGATGCTACCTGAGCGCGTGAAAAACAAGCGATGCACAACGACCCAGAAAGTGACCTGGCTTTGTCAGTAACAACCCCCTTGTTTAAGGGTAATATGGGATGAAAAGTCTAAACTTTAACTTTTATTTTCTCAGCTATTGCTTAAGATATTTCGATGAAAGAAAAGTGAAAATGAAGCTAGAAACCAACCGAGGGTACTCCTCTTTGATTTCGACGACCATGGAATATGAAGTCAGGGACATGATTCTGATCAACTTGTCTGAAAAACTATGGATACCCACAACAACGAATTCTACCTTTTTAAATGGATAAACTCATGCTCTATGGCGGGGGAGGGACTCCGCTCCCCTGCAACCCTTTCCGAAAGACCTAACCCAGACCTAATCAAAGTTCGTTCAAAATGGCGGAGTTCACTGTAGTGGATCTAATAGACTTTTACAAATATAAATATAATATAACATTTATAGGGAAAAGTTGTTCGGAATCACACCCCAATAGATCAACCCCATAACATATTTGAAGCTCATCAAAATCGTGAAGGACCACTTTTCTAGATTGTTGCCTTACAGAGAGTTAGGTCCGTACAGCATTTAAATTGTATTGCATACATTCAAAAACGATAAGACAAGTATGTTCGATTTCAAAAGTTTGGTTTAAGATTTCCTGTAGTCATCGAAGCGTATGTATGTACATAGAATCATAATAAAAAAAACGACTCTAAACTGTCTTAACCACTACCCGATAATCAATTTTCAGAGCAAGATATTTATAGAGACATCGACGCATTTGTTACGAATGATGTCTGTTTAAATACTTTCCGGACACAGAGTAAATTAATCCCCGTGAACGACACGAAACTCAATATCGGAAATTTTGTTCTACTTAACTAACTCGGCATGATAATAGCCTCCAGCTTTATGTTTATCAGACACACAAATTCGTAATAAATGCTGTGAAGCTACTCGGTTATGAAAATACAAAATTTCCTTTAACAATCCGATGCCCTATAATCACTTATTCTAAATTATCAAATTATATTTGATATGAAACAGGTATAGAAATTTACTTTCAGCGGCGTACGGAAAATATACAGGGTGAGTCACCTAACGTTTGTACCTCAAATATCTTTGTTGTTTCTAAAGATACGTAAAATATGGTAACGACAAAGTTGAATGGTACAATAGGGCTGACACGATGCAAAAAAAAATTTGTTTTTATGTCATTTTTTTAGAGATATCAAGGTCACCTTGACTTTTTTAAATGGCACCACCCTTTATTAAACACCTACAATGATAGTCCCTTTCATTAGGAATTCAGTGGCTATAATGAGTCCAAGGTCATTCAAGGTCAAGGACAGAGAAAACGTACAAGATTTAACATCGATACATGCTTGTAAACGGGCTTTGAAGGAATGTTGCACTCTGTCCGCGACCTTGAATGACCTTGAGTAATTATAGTCACTGAATTCGTAGTGAAAGGGGCTTTCACTGTAGGGTGAGGCGGTAACTATTGCCAACTCAAATATCTTTGTTGTCTTTAAAGATACGTCAAATGTCTGAAGGACAAAGTTGAATGGTTCAGTGGGACTCACACGATACCAAAAAATATTTGTTTTTATGTCATTTTTTAGAGATTTTCAAGGTCACCTTGTCTTTTTTAAATGGAACCACCCTTTTTTAAACACCTACAATGATATCCCTTTCATTACAAATTCAGTGACTATAATTACTCAAGGTCATTCAAGGTCACGGACAGAGTGCAACATTCCTTCAAAGCCCGTTTAGAGGCAGGTATCGATGTTAAATCTTATACGTTATCTCTGTCCGCAACCTTGAATGACCTTGTGTAATTATAGTCACTGAATTCGTAATGAAAGGGACTATCATTGTAGGTGTTTAAATTTTTTTTTGCATCGTGTCAGCCCCATTGTACCATTCAACTTTGTCCTTACCATATTTTACGTATCTTTAGAAACAACAAAGATATTTGAGGTGCAAACGTTAGGTGACTCACCCTGTATGTATGTATAGTCTATTCTACGAACAGTCAATTCCAGTTTCCAGTGAGATCGCGTCAAAGTTCCGTTTCGAATCAAGTTAACCTTATAGATTCCGTTAGTTCAGTAATACTTCTTCAACATCAACACCGAGCATCATGAGTAACAACAATTTCATTCTACTCTTCCATTTCAAATCAATCGCAACACTAGGAACTTGTATCACACATTAGTGCGATCGTGCAATTTATAAAACCCTTAATTATCGTCCAATGTACTAATACAGTAATTGAACGTTCCCCACATGATACAATCTTACCGCTCGGATTGTATCAATTAAATTATAGGTAATTATTTAGAAGTTTGCTCTCCTCACCAATGACCTTGAAATATGTTGTTGAGAGCATGATTTTGGACACATTTACCTACATATATTACCACCGAACGGCCTTCGTTTCCGAAATGTTTGCAGAAAACTAGAGAAACCCACTACAGCGAATTTTGCACCTTTTAATTGACCGAATTAGTTCGTAAGATTTTTTTTTGAAAGGGGGGGGGGGCAGACTTCACCTATCGACTGCACCCCTCCCCAAAAAACCTAACCAAAATTCGTTTAAAATAGCGGAGTTCGTTCTAGTGAACCTAACAGTTTTTTTGCAAATATCTCGGAAGCTAAGGTCGAACGGTGGTAACATATGTCGGAAAAAATTGTTCAGAATCACCCCAGATAACATATTTGAAGCTCATCAAAATCGTTAAGAAATCTCATGTCTAGATTGCTACCCTGTGGATGTTAGGTTCGCAACAGTTTTTAAATGAATTTTGATTAGTTCTTGGTCAAATTTCCGGTTACCCTCTGTTCGTCGACACTATGTTTTCATCGACACGATTAAATCGTAAATATGTTTTCATCGATAGTCCGTGTTTAGCGACAGGTCTGAGCTCATTCGTTTCCACGAACTGATAGCTACATAAGAAATTATTGTTATTATACATCCCAATTTGTGATACTAATATGCGTAAGTACGTTTTCTACTTCAAATTAATTTTGGATGAGTCACAAGAGTTATTTCGTCTATACGTGGAAAATAAAAAATTGTAATAGATGGTTCGGGTTAGGTCTGAGTTAAGTCTGGAATAGGTCCAGGGGCCGCGGGCGACACGCCTTGGGGGCGTGTCGTCCAGACACGGCGGTCCCCGGGATGGCGGGGCATTGCACGGGAGACCGGCGCAATGCCCTGGTAGATGAAATTTGGGGGGTCATGTCCCCGCCGCCACAGCGGGGGAGTGGTCCAGTAGTGTTCATCACGAGTTCCTGGGCACTCCCCCACCGCATAGGCAGGTCCCCGCAGGGTTTTAGTGGGTACACCCCCCTTCCCCTTCCATCCAGGAAGGGGGGGAGTCCCACATATCCCCGTCCCTCCCCCAAGAGGGATGGGGAATGCGTAAAGCATTTCCCTGCGTTAAAAAAAAGGTCTGGAGTAGGTATTCCGGTGAAGGGTAGTTGGGAACGCCCTCCACCGGTGTTGGGGAGGGGGATGCGGGGGCATCTCCCCACTCCGGTGGGAGCCAATGAGGGGGGCGGGACGAAAAGCCCTCATACTCTCCCCCCCCCCCCTGGAGAGTATGAGGGCTTCTGGGGAGCGTGCCACCCGTTCCGGCGGTCCCCGGGTGGGAGGTCCTGCATGGGTGACGTGCGCAGGGCCCTTGTAGAATAGGAAGTATTTAAGGGAGGGAACATCCCCCCTCCGCATGCGGGGCGAAGCGGGG
The DNA here is from genome assembly GCA_913789915.3 of Sphecodes monilicornis. Lineage (NCBI taxonomy): Eukaryota > Metazoa > Arthropoda > Insecta > Hymenoptera > Halictidae > Sphecodes > Sphecodes monilicornis. The sequence goes on along the minus strand of OU565297.1, from coordinate 21,600,725 downwards.
TAGTCCAGTCGTAGTTCGCTCTCGAGTAGCTGGCCACCCCCCCTAGTTTAGGGCAGGTCACCGTGGGGTTTTAGTGGGTAGTCCCCTGGACTCACAAGTTCAGGGGGAATCCCACATGCCCCCGTCCCTCCCCCAGGAGGGGCGGGGTATGCGTAAAGCATTTCCCCACGTAAAAAAGAAGGTCTGGAATAGGTATGGGTTATGTCGGATTAATAAAGTAGCAATGATTTCTTTGATATAAGTAACAACGCTTTGTAATTCTCTTTGTTATTTATTATACAAGCAACCGAATGTGTCGAGAACATAAGAATGATAATAACGATTGATGTACATCAGCAAATACGAATTTGATGTCAGTGGAAACGAATGAACTAGAACCTGTCGACGATTTGACCGTGTCGATGAAAACATTCGTCGACGATTTGACCGGGTGTCGATGAAAACATAGTGTTGTTACGAACCAGGGCGCGAGTAGGGCAAGTCGCCGGCGAAGGGTTATTTCTTCAGGTATATATATGGTTTTGGTTTGTTAGTAGATGTGCGTAACCGCATGGAATATGGTCTCAGTGTGTTATATTGGGGTGCGCGGACGAACCCAATGCGAGATTGGGGAGCCGCTGGGATTATAGACGTCGAGGACGAACCTGATGCAAATCAGGGAGCCTCTAGGATCGGAATCAAGCGCAGACGAACCTGGTGCGTTAATCAGGGAGCTGCTAGGATTGTAGATGTCGAGGACGAACTCAATGCGAAATTGGGGAGCCTCTAGGAAGTTGGTTATGTGCTGACGAACCCGATGCGTAATCGGGTAGCTGCTGGGAGGTTGGATGAGAACACAGACGAACCTGATGCGAAATCAGGGAGCTGTTAGGAAGCAGACGAACCCAATGCGAAATCGGGGAGCTGCAAGGATGCGGACGAACCTGATGCGAAATCAGGGAGCCGCTAGGGTGGTGTAGCGAGCCTCGTAACTAGTATAATTTAATTGATACAATCTCAGCGGTTAGATTGTATCGTGTGGGGACGTTCAATTATTTGGTTAAAGATTTTAGGATAATTATGGGTTCAGTGATTTGCATGAATTTACCAATTAACACAAATATATTCTAATATTTAGAGTGTGTAATACAATTGGAATTGTCGCGAATAAATAGTGGAATTGAAAGAAGATTATATTACCTATGGATGCACAATGTTGACGCACAGGCAGTGCGGGGTCTCGGAGTGACTTTCGAGAATGCCAGATAGATAGATACCGAACAACGCGGAATTCTATGAAGTTTTTACTTTTGATCCGAAGGGGAACTTTAGCCCGATCTCACTAAGAAAGTCGACTCTACGAGATGCAGCACGACGTTATACGATTCGTCACTACGTCAGTACTAGCCCCCGAGAGTAAAAATCTAAGAGTTTATATACCCAAAAAATGAGTGGGGGTGGCCAGTTTATTACTTGGAAAATGCGTTAGCCAGAATCTTATTTTTGGTCACTTTCTTAGTAAAGTCGGGTCAGAGTTCATTCATCGTTAAAAGGGTCAATTATGATATGAAAGGTTATCTAGGACGCTTCCTGCCAGAGACGATATTGAAGGGATTCTTGTGAGAAAGTTGAACGGAATTCGTTCTCTAACCGTAACAGTGTCGACGAAAATTACTACCGGTCAATCGTATCGATGAAAACAGTCGGTGAAATGGATTGTCGACGAACCCCAAATTTCTTGGGGAGGAGGTGCAGGAAGAGTGGTTGAATACTTCTGCGCCTTAAAGGACGAAGTCAGTCATTGGAAAAAGGCAGGGTTTACTATACTCTGCACCACGAGAGAACCGTACCGCGGGAAGATCGGTTTTCGTTCGTTGTTGCGCATCTTCGCCCTGATTGGTGGTATTCTCACTCCGTACGCTCCCTTTCCCAATGAGAGGTTCGCTTCGCCTTTCACGAGTCAAGCTGCGCGAAACGGTACGGCTCTCTCGTGGCGCAGCATATATATTCGTGCTAACTGTTTTGTGCGAATATTTCAAAATACAAGGTGGACCAGCGATAACATGCATACGGAAAAATTGTTTGGAATGATGTCCTTTCTGTCGTATTTCAAGGTCATTGAAACCGACGAGGATCCCGCGATTCTTAATAATTATCGAAGTACATGCAGTGCAACCATTCGCATAAGAATTAAATTATTTCGATATTTTGCGTATTCGTTAGAATGCTAGCTCGTCAAAAAACGCATCCACTAAAACTTAATCCTCCATACACGTAATCGCAGCGTTAAAAGCAGGGACAGCGATGAATGCTCTGCCTCGATTTAAGGGAATGGACGATATCAATAGGAAACCGTGAATCTCCGTTACACTCGTTTGAAATTGAAAATGCACCTACCTTCCACTGGAAATCGGCTGATGGATCGGTGAAAAACCACTTCTGTGGCCAAGGTTTTATCGTTCCCTCGGGTGTCTTAAAGATTAATCCCTCCAGACTTAGGCCATGCGCTAGGACGCTTGTAGTGATGTTCCCTTTCTTATAGGAAGCGATACCCGCTTTCATGTACCTCTGCGGTATTGTTTCGTTTTCCCTAAGCTTCAACGTCACCTTCGGCATATTTTCTTTTCTCGACTCAGTTGAATCCGACGCGGTGACTTCATTCGAAATACTCGAGGGTAACTTGGAAGTGGTCGCAGGAAACGTCAAAGACGAAGTCGAGGGAAGCGTGGCAAACGTTGACGTCTGTTGAAGACCTGCCGGTAACTCAGAGGAAACGCGAAGTCGCTGCGTGCTGCTCGTTACAGCGTCTGCGAACGTAAGAACGAAATAAGTAGGTGATGACGTTCGGGGAATGGTGTACGGTAGTACCTGACTCGTTGCATGAAACGGGATCGAAAATTCGTGCAAAATCGAGATTGTGCGATAAAAGAGGTAACCAATTACGCGAACTGTTTCTCCAACATCCTACTTCGTATTATTCCCTATGGAGCAATCACAATCCCCACCGCGGGTTCCAGAATTTCTAACAACCGTTCAATAAACGAGGTTGAACGAGCGAGGTTCTACTGTATTTATTGTTTAATATGTATCAATGTTTTAACGTTATTAAATAATTGGAACATAACGAAAACATGTAATCCATGAAAACCATAAGGAAAAATATTAACCCTTAGCGCTCCGCGCGTTTCTCGAGTACCGCCTACCAGCAACTCCGGCACATTTTTGGAGCGGAGCGCGAAGGCTAGGTTTGCCCCACTTGGTAGGTTTATTGGGATTGTATGTAATAAAGCTTATTTTTCCTTTAAATTTTACTCCGGATTCGTCAGCGCATATATTTTCTACAGGTATAAAATAGTCTGAAAATCATGAATTTATATATTCTAAAAAATTACTTGTTCGTTGAATACGTGTTCTAATATCAATTTTCGCAGGATTAGGTGTTTTCAAATGCAACATCCAGAATATCTGGTTGAATCTCTTTCTTGTAAATATGTTACTAAAGAAAGGGATCCTACTGTTGTCCATAACCGACCAGTATTCTTGCATATTTGCCAGAGGTATCGTACCCATATTGACAATAACTCCAATAAAAGCCCAAAATTCATCCTCTTCCACATCACGCCACGTTTGCCACATAGAGTTACTAGATATTTCTTTCAAGTTTAGAACATTTTCTGCGTAATTGTTGGTTTCTTTTATAATTTCATTTACCATTCGTCCGTGAAAAATAATTTAAAATATTGTATCGGCTGTTCAATATTTGTAGGAACTTGTGGTCCAATGACCTGTGGCAATACACTAAAAGGTATTCTATCTGGAATATGTAATTCTTCCGTAACATCACGCCATTCATCTAAGTCCTGTAACGAATCTTCGCTTTCACTTTCAATAATTCTCATTCTTCCTCTCTTTGGTAGTATAATTTCGCTACTACTACTTGAAGTGTCAGAATCATAACGAATATTGTCTTCAACAATGTCTTTTAACTCTTCAAAATCAAATACGTCTTCAGTATCACTCAGCTTTAAATTCTCATCATAATATTTATTTTTCTCCATGTTGCTAACCATAGAAAAGGTCAAAAAATAATGGTACAGACTTAGCACGTTTTAACTAGAGATAATAATTGCTAACGCCGACGATAACGCATGCTAAAAACATTTGGCTCCGCAGCGGAGCCTTCGGAGTTACGGAACAAATGACAAATGTCTCCGTAGCGGAGCCAACGGAGCGCTAAGGGTTAATAGAAGCAAAGAATCCAATAAAATGATCGAGTCCCACAAAATAAACAAAATTAAAATAATAAAACGGGCCATAGGCCTTAAGAACTATTCGAAACTAAACTATTCAACCATACTCCGCTGCTAAAAAAGCGGACAGTCTATCGCGGCAGGCCGACTGGCACGAGCGCGACAGGGGTATACGAGCTCGCGTGAGAGCAACGAAATCGTAATAAAGCGAGAACGTGTACCCCTTTTCTCGCTCGTGCGAGTCGGCCTTTCGCGGCAGGCGTATCTCAGAAAGAGTGCAGGAAAAAGAAAGGGGTGATTCGCTTGGAAGTAGAAGAAACTGTTATTTATCACTTTTGTGCATCGGTGCATCAGAAAAATGAATCTTTTACTTTTTTCAAAATGAAAACCTATATTATGACTACACCAATTGATGCAGTTTATTGTGCTCCACATAAAGGTATTAACATATTTATGACCTAAACTAATTCTTAAGAAGTTATCGTAGCTAAGACTGTTGTAGATTTGCGAATGATTTCAGTCTGTCGGCAAGTGTTCTGGATTACCTAACGTGATGTTCCATTACAATGTTTGTAACATTTAGCTACGATAACTTCCTAGCGAATCAGTTTACGCCATAAGTATGTTAATACCTTTATGTAGAGCACAAGAATTGCATTAATTGGTGCAGTCACAAATATAGGTTTCCATTGAAAAATGTTTATATTTGCACACAAAGTGCATAAAGTTTTATGCACATGATACAGTGTCCCAGACCATTTTACTTTGACCTATAACAGTTTCTTGTATTGCCAACCGTTTAGGAGATACAGCCGATTGCAGTTGCGTAGGACACCTATATATATACAAATAAATATGTATATAGACAACTTCTAGATAACTCAGCCAATTGACACTGTTTCGCCATGAGTTCGTGAGCAAATAAAATGTCACGTGATAAGTAGAGTGTATATTCAAACAACAATTTCTAATGCATATGTTTTCTTATATATTCATTTTATTTATGGTTCTGTTTAATCTTATTGTCTCGGAGGGTACTACACTTATTGTCGCAGTTGCACGTTCTTTTATTTATATTTTTTTTTATTATTTATTTTATTATTTAACGTCGCTTCAACTGCCAGGGTCACTAGCGACGGGGGTGGAGCAATGAGATTTGGTACTGTAATCGGTGAGTGTACGATGGGTGTGTGTGTGTGTGTGTGTGTGTGTATGGACGTGTGCGTGAAGGACCTACAGTTTATAATGGTGGGCTCCGAACCACCTTGGGCAACACAGTATAATATCACATAGAAGAAAATTTCCAGAGGTGACGGCGGTGGGATTCGAACTCACGACCACAGTGTTTGCAGTCGCGCGCTCTATCCACTGAGCTACTGCGCGCCCTCTTATTTATAGTATCATGGAAAGCATCGATAATAGTAAGGAAAGTAGTTTGTATTTTTACAGATTTTCTCACTTCATATTTTCTATTTCAGCAATTTAATTTTTTTATTTTATGCATTTTAAGTTGTATTACACATTATAATTATGTATAGTTTTAAGTTTTTTTAATTTAGTATACTGAATTTTCGGCATTGTAATTTATACATGTCAGAAATTCAGTATAGCTGCCTCGAGTCTACGACTGTGTCCTTTGACGGTTCTGAGGTTAGTCCTGAGCGGTCAATCACAGTGCTCTTGCCAGAAGGCATACTCGCCTTCCCCACTCTGTGGCCAGATTCTGCAAGGGAAAACTATCCTTGTTCCTTAACACTAGAATTACCGACGATTGACGTATACCTACTTCTACCGGAGGGGTCAAAATGAATTCTTTCTTAAATTACTAAGACATTTAAGAAAAGACAGCAATTTTTACATTTTTATATATTTTTTAATTTTAAGAACAAAAGAGATTTCAGACATTTCAACATCCTGATCACTTTCACTTTCAGAATTAGAAAAAACTTGGACATTTTTACTTTTTCTACGCAAACGTCGAAGTATCACATCTTCACTGTCAGTATCGGATGACTCGCTTGGACTTTCGTTGTTTGATGGAAGGTATTCATTTTTACTTTCAACTAGATCACTTTCATCATAGTTTGTATCGGAAAAATTTTGTTCCAAATTATTTATTTCTTTCAATAATTTACTGCTTCGTGAAATTTCTCCCATTGTTTCAAAGTAATTTTATGGGTTCAAATATTTCTGCAGTTTGCGTAATGATTTGCACAAACATATACTTCTAAAACTTTACAGATATTTTCCGATATAGTTAGGACGAAGTTACAGCGAATATAGTTGTACCGAGAGTTGTGTTTCAATGTTTCTGATAGACGACTGAGTTGTATATGGCAGTGTTTCTGATGATCGACTGAAAGTAGTCTGAGTGAACTTGGCTGAAGTAAATACTGCAAGTAATGACCAAGCGCAAACAGTGCAGGCCGTGGGAACAACATTATTTTGGTTGTTGACAGATCTTTGAGTTTGAAAATATTTTCTTTTACGACTAAATGATAAATTGCTACGCTAACGAGTGCCAGGTTTATTGGGCGCGTAATACAATAAAATGACCAACTTTCGATTTTCTAGAGGTATTATGACACAAAATAACGGTTTCTCTGTGTATCTTTCAGACTACGTGCCACAAACATTTCCACGATACAACGGAACAGCACCGAAAACCTATGTTCCGTGGGGGGTCAAAGTGACTCATCTCGGTATATGTAGGTACACTGCATACAATTTTACAACAAAATGATAACAAAAAAGAAAACTGTTTTACAGAATTAATTATTTGTATATCTTAGAAAAAGTCGTACAAAATTTTCAGAAACAAAATGTACCTGAAATGAGTTATAATTATAAGAAATGTCAAATAAGTCATTTTTACCCCCTTGGTAGTTCTAGCGTTAACTCTTTGCGGCACAGGATTTCAGATAATAAAATATACCCATGTTGCATAGAAATTCTATAGCGTTTTAAATGAAACAAAATTGGTATATTTTTGTTAATAAATGTATCACATAATGTAAAAACATAAAAAAATAGTAATAGTTTAATTAAATTTGTTGTTATAGGGTGGGACTCAAATAGTCCCACCGTGTCACATACAGTAAGGAGCATAACTGAACCAATAACCATTAGTTTTGTATAAATCTTTATTTATTGCTAAAAATGTAGAAGAATATTAAAAAATGAACATTACAGTAAGTTTTATTACAGTTAGAAGTAATATCAGAAATTTTTTCAACAATTAATGTCTCCTCGTTTAGCCCTGGCAAAAAAAATGGATTGACTCGGTTTTGCACCACGTCCAATATTTGGCAATATTTAATATATTATTTATTTTTAATATTTCGTCCACAACCCTTTTGCTTGCAAAACTGCACTAATTCGCTTCGGCATACTTTCTATTAATTTTTTGCAATAATCCGGACATATTTTTTCCCACTCTTCTTGAATTCTATCGTACAAAGCTGTGATTGAAGTTGGTTGGGAGTCATATGAATCCCGAAGTCGTCTTTTTAGTAAACCCCATAGATTCTCTATGGGGTTGAGGTCGGGGCTCTGTGCAGGCCAATACAGAATAGAAAATATTTTTGTACCGAGCCAATTTTTCACACTTTTAGCAGTGTGCTTAGGGTCTCGGTCATGCATGAAAATTACATTTTCATCTTCAAAAGGCATATTTTCAACAGCATCTATGAGATGATCTTGTAAAATATCCTAGTACATGTACTGATTCATGATGCCATTAATTCGGTGCAGTGATCCAACGCCAAATGCTGTTAGGCAACCCCAAAACATTAGGGATCCGCCTCCATGTTTTACCGTTTGCTTTACATGTCGTGGTTTGAGCCTTTCATTTTTAAGAATCCACTAAACGAAGTTTTTATATTTTTCTTCGATAACATCGGCTTCTTTTTTTTCTTAATGCTTCTAAACTCAGCTCCTTTGAGGGTTCTTTGTTCTGTCCACTTGCTTACTTGTATGTCCGTATCTTCTTTTAATAATTTTGCGGCCATGGTTGCACTTGAAGCTTCACCAGATGTGACAAACCGTATAATTCTTCGTTCATCCTGCGGTGATCATTCTTTTGGTCTTCCTCCAACATTTAATAACATACTTTTACAGTATTTTTTTCGTATTCTCTGCACTGTGGACTGACTCGCACTACAATTTTTCGCCGTCTGACGTGTTGATAAGCCGTCATTAAAAAAAGAAATCACTTTTTATAAACAATTTGAAGCAATTTTCGTCGTATTTGCTGTAATTCACTTGCGTACTTTTCCGTTCGACTGATTGCTAGAAACTGAGTGCTGAGACGTAAACTAATATTTTGTAAACATATCAAACTTACTTACTTGGATTGATAGTGACTTATTGTTAGATTCAGTTGGTACGTTATTATCTATTAATGTTTGACTAATAAATCCTTCGGCACATTGACCTTTAAGAATATTAAAACATAAACAATAAATAAAAATATATTTTTTTGTATTACTCCCCAAGTTGCATGATGGCACAAATAACATCCCACCATACTTTCATAATTTACAAACAAATTTAAGCTTTAGTGTTAGATCGGGGGATCGAGGAGGCCATTGACGAGGTCCCCCACGACCTATCCATTTGTTCCCAAATTTTTCGTTCAAAAATTGCCTGGTGATGATTGCAAAATGTGGAGGAGCGCCGTCTTGTTGGAACCACATTTCTCTTCTAACTAGATGTAAGCATACTGCTGAAACATTCCACATAAACATTCCTTTTACGGACCGGTGCAAAACCGAGTCAATCCATTTTTTTTTGCCAGCGCTAAACGAGGAGACATTAATTGTTGAAAAAATTTCTGATATTACTTCTAACTGTAATAAAACTTACTGTAATGTTCATTTTTTAATATTCTTCTACATTCTTAACAATAAATAAAGATTTATACAAAATTAGTGGTTATTGGTTCAGTTATGCTCCTTACTGTAGATTCATGAATGGTCCTTATTAAAGCACATCCTTTTTCCTAAGCACAGAGGCACTTTGCACACAGTAGAAGACCATAGTGTTCGAACTTTCTTTTTTTTTTTGTACTACAAAGCGCACATCGTTTACGAGACGGACGTTGTGGTAGATGTTTTGAATCTTGTCTTCTTATTTCTAGCGAAACGTTACGTTTGTGTTTGCTTACTTGGATTGACAGTGACTTATTGTTAGATTCAGTTGGTACGTTATTATCTATTAATGTTTGACTAATAAATCCTTCGGCACATTGACCTTTAAGAATATTAAAACATAAACAATAAATAAAAATATATTTTTTTGTATAACTCCCCAAGTTGCATGATGGGACGAATAACATCCCACCATACTTTCATAATTTACAAACAGATTTAAGCTTTAGTTTTTATTATAAAACTCTTCACTCGCTTATATAGAACTAATTTTTATAAAAATTAACTTACTTCTACGATTTTTCACATAAAACCAGGAAATAAATTTTGTCGCAATAAACCTCCCACTTGCTACAATTGATGAACCTGTATTGGCATGTTGAATGTTACCAACACAAGTGAATACATTTGTAACATTTGTTGAAGATATTACCAACTGCTTTACGTAAATAAGACGAAATATAAATCTATGCGCATGCAGCTATTGCAATATTTCGAGGTGGGACTAAAAATGTCCCATCATGCATTACGGCGCATCAAAAAGGTGGGACACTTTTAATCCCAGCGTGCCCCAAAGAGTTAAGCAAGCGGTACGACCTCGGGTCGCCTGCAATGCTTAACCCCTTCCCGTGCCATTTAGCTCGACGAAACTTGGGCCCAAGCGGTAGGCATCGACGCGCGCTAAACAGACCAGACTGATGCTTGTAAACAGTCGCAATATGAACTACAAACTATTGGTGTGTTTTTTACTTTTTGCCAAATCCATGATTGTTGTGTCGTACTTTCCTCTTCACTACTCGCATCTATAATCATACGCCTTATACGCTTTACGACTGGCACAAACGCGTCACTATCAGAGGATTCGTTATCACTGCCTTCATTTAACATGTTTGTATCTTGCATTTTGAAGGGGTTTCTTAAATTTCAATAATTGAACTGCTTCGTAACACAACGATAAGAATTGTGGCTAAGGCCCTCCGTCCACGGGGCGTTACGTCAGAGACGCGTACGCGAAAAAATATCGCTTGCTGTACGCTTCAATGCTGCGACCAATGTAAAATAATGGACGTCTGTCCACGAAGCGTAATCGTCGCGTAATCGTCGCTACCAGCAGTCGTCACGCGCGTAGCGTACACTGCCGCGATCATCTGTACACGAAGCGTAGAGTAAACTTCACGTTAGTTACGACAAACAAACAGAAATGTCGAGTGACGAGGAGGACGTGATACTTCTTTATAATTATATTCGACGCAAAAGAAGAAGGAGAAAATTCTGGTTGCACCCTTACATTCGCAATAACATTAACTGCAGAATATTTGTGGCTGCAAGAGAACTAACAGAAGACGATGCTAGGTTTCAAGTATTCTACAGAATGCATAAAGACACATACAAAAATCTTGTACGAATAGTGGGTCCAAGTATAGAAAGGCAAGATACAAATATGCGAGAATGTGTAGAATATTGTTTGCGGTAACGGTTGCTGTATTTCTCGGCACGAACTTATGGGAAAACCTAATATTATCTTATAATTCTTTTGCAGCTATAGCCGTTCTGCCATAAATATAAGAGTCGTTGATTTTGATAGTGGGGGAAGTCCATTTTGTAAAAAAAATAGAAGTAATTGTTATTACAAATTAACATAAAATGGACATGCCTCACTTTCAAAATCAACGACTGATTTCTCTGTATATAAAGATGCACCCAGAATTTTCTTCTTCTCTTCTATATAATTATATATAGAATTAGCATGTTCTCATCGTCACTCAAGATTCTCTTAAGATTCAAAACTTGCTGTGTACGCTTCATAAATGAAAGAAAGCGTCCACATCACATACGCTACGCGTACGTGGACGCGTCTTTGACGCGACGCGCCGTAGGCAGAATCAAATCGTGCCTCATACGCTACGCGTACGCGTCTCTACCACAACGCCCCGTGGACGGAGGGCCTAACTGTCATGAGGTACTGATAGGAACTAACATTCAGTCGCGATCGTAACGGTCAAAAAATCAATCCGCGAGGTCGGCTTGTTATGTTTACGTTTGTCCCAAGTATCTGGTCGCGAGTCTGACTCGCTAAAGTACGGGAGGGGTTGAAGATCCCTAACTTTCTAAACAGATGTCAACGATGCGCCTCATCAGACGTCTGCACAACTTCAAGTTGCCAGGCGTCATATCATCTCGGGTTTCTTCGTCGACGGAAGTACGCCTTGAGAGGCCACCCTCGATCACTGACCCTACCATAAATTAACCGAAAGCGGAGTAGCGTTAGGCTATTTGCTTTCTATTATTCTCAAAAACAGGCTGTCGCTAACATACAAAGCTTACATGTGATCTTATAGTTACAATATGTTATTCAAGAAATGTAACTGGACTTACTTTTTGATAATCTGGAGGAGGAGATTATGTGGTTCATATACACAAATGAATTTGTGTTCTTGACATTTCCAAAGTACTACATAGCTACATAGTACATACATACGTGTATAGTACTGAAGGGAATTATGATTGGAAAATCACGATGTGTTCTTTACACAAGTACTTTTTTATTTCCTTCTCAGGAGACAAAGTGTCTTGTCTGAGAGTCGAGGTACAAGTGGTCTTTTCTTCTTATCGGCTAAGGCCCTTTCCGAATTAGCCGATAGGTGGCTTAAACCAGGGTTTGACTTTATTTGCTCGCGAGGACCGTTTTCCGAGGGCTACGCCTCCTCGACCCGGCCGCGCGTCTCGCTCCCCGTGGTCGCCAACGTGCTCGGACGGGCTCAGGCGCGATCATAACAGACAGATGAACGTGGCGCATAAGGGGCGACACTCGTTTCAATAGGTTTCCACATTACCATCGAGGTACTATTGTCAATGCGTTTTTTTTTATTAGTGGTATCCCCTGTAGGCCTATTCCACTATGTCACACGATAATTTCAGCGACTTCGACTCGTTTAGAAATGATCTAATTCTCTTCGAGAATCCCCTCACTGTCAAAATTGCAGATCAAGCCCTCGAGTTTCAATGAGAACTGTGCGATCTTCAGCACGACATCTCTCTGAAAACGTGGGAAGAAAAACGAGCCGAATTCTTCAAACGCTTATTGTAAGAAAAGAGATCTCCCTTTTTCTACAAGAAAATAAAAAATCAGCTTAGAAAAATATTCCTCCTTCTTAAAAGATGTAAGTTTCCTTTGCGAACTTTCATTTGTAGTCGATTTAACGAATCATTTAAATTCTTTAAATTTCAAATTGCAAGGCCCCAAGCATAGTATTTCGGAATTATGCAGCCAAGTCGATTCTTTCCGTGAGCAGCTTGCACTTTTTAAAACACATTTGCACTCTGAACCAAAAATTTGGATCTTCTTTCCCTCGTGTCAACTAATTTTCGAAGAATTCGGCACTAACTGCGATTTTGATAATCACTTATACATTCTTCAATCGATAATGGATCAATTCCATACGCGTTTCAGCGGCTTCGACTCGTTTAGAAATGATCTAATTCTATTTGAGAATCCCCTCACTGTCAAAATTGCAGATCAAGCCCTCGAGTTTCAACGAGAATTGTGCGATCTTCAGCACGACATCTCTCTGAAAACGTGGGAAGAAGAACGAGCCGAATTCTTCGAAACGCTGGAAGAATCAAAGTACCCTATTCTTCGAAATTTTGCGACCCGAATATTCTCAATGTTTGGATCAACTTATTTGTGCGAAAGCTCATTTTCAACAATGCGCTATATTAAATCGGATCACCGTACACGTTTAAATGATTCTTCGCTTGCGTCGGCGATGCGAATACCCACGTCCAAACTATCCATAGACCTTAACAATTTGCCAAGCACGTCTGAACGTGCACGAAGATCAATTTGTTCCGGACCGTATTAAAATTTAAACAATAGAATTAAAAACTATTTTTAAAATTTATCTCATGAATTTATTTTTTTAATTAATTTTCTACAGCTATTGTCCGAAATGATCGTGTGAGATAGTGGAATAGGCCTACAGGGGATACCACTAATAATAAAAACGCATTGACAATAGTACCTCGATGGTAATGTGGAAACCTATTGAAACGAGTGTCGCCCCTTATGCGCCACGTTCATCTGTCTGTTATGATCGCGCCTGAGCCCGTCCGAGCACGTAGGCGAACACGTGGAGCGAGACGCGAGGCCGGGTCGAGAAGGCGTAGCCCTCGGAAAACGGTCCTCGCGAGCAAATAAAGTCAAACCCTGGCTTAAACGAAACAACGCGCCGCCTACACGTAGATTCACGCCCTCCCTCTTTCGCAAACGTTTTTCCGAGAATCTTTCGCGAAACGTCGTGTTGGCGTGAAAACTGGCAACGTAGCGGGATTTCCCAGGAGCCAGCGTCGGGAAGCTTCGCGGTCCCATCGGCCGGACCGACCGCGCGGCCCTAGTGCCGAGGCCCCTCGGAGACCCGCAGTTTATGACACCCGCGGGCGCTATTGAGACTGTCGAAACGAAAATTCTAAAACACAATCTTTACTGGGCAGATGGCCGAAAATTTGAAAAGACAGTTTCCTCACAAATAGCTTTACCAGCGCACGTGTCCCAAACTTCGCTAAGCATTTGCACGCCAAATGTTTTATTGGCGGTACCGTTAGCCGCTACAGTACGTATAGTACTACAAAAATCATTTTAAATTGACATACTTAAACTGATAACAGCGATGATTTTTATGGAACTAATCTATATTAATTAAAACAATAATCAGTCAAAATAATGTTTTCTCAATAAAAAATGACCCATTTTTAAAATAGAAATGTTGGAGAAAGAATTTATGAAAAAGTGAAATGATTCATACCTGTAGTCGTGAAATTCTCAGTGTCCGCTTCTGTTTTCAGCACTTTTAACGGCGAAGTCATTCCATCCTCAACACCTTGTTTCTTAGGAGTTTCCGTCGACGGTGACATCGTCTCTATTAATCTGCTTCGACTTCTGTTCACGCTGACGTTCTCTCCTTGACTCCTCGACGAGTTTTTGGATATTGTATTGTGTCCGACACGACCCATGGCAAGTATACTGCTGGCAAAAAGGCTCTGATCATCTTGATTCATCAGAAATGGCGTCGCCACGCACGAAAGAATGATGAGGATCATCAGCGTGCCCATGGTATACTTGATTATCCTCGGCCTCGATTTCGAGGAGGTTTGAAAGAAACCAGACGAGGAGAACTGGTCTGTTTGCGGTAGGATTGTGTACTGTAGGCTGGCATCGCCCTTTCGTACCGTTTTATACATAACAAATAAACCTGCAAAATGAAACGATTATCATATATCAATATCCGCTAGCACAGCGCATAGAAATAGGTGTACTTAAAGAGTCCAAAAATAAATTTCTTTATGTTCTTTCAGTTTGTACCCTCAAGGCAATCTTATACAGGATGATTCAGCTAAGTGTGTCACATAAATGACTTGTAAATTATTTGGTACATGAAAAATTATTGAAACTAAAGTTGTATGGCTTTGAGAGTAGGATGCAATGTAATAATTAATTTTTTCAATTTTGCTTTTTTATCGAGATACGAAAGTCACCTTTAGTTCCATTATTGTGAATCGTAAAATTTGATCTCATAGTTGAAAAGAGAATTGACCCCTAAATAACAAACTATAAGAACAAATTAGGTGAACAATTAATTAAAACCAAACAACTTTTGTTTCAACCATTTTTTCTTACACTTAATAGTTTACAAATAATTTCGGTGGCACACTTAGTTGAATCAGCCTGTATAGGTCAAACTGGAAAGGTCTGCTAGATAGGGAGCTATGCTACTGTTTTATATTTCCTATCTTATGAACAAAAGGGAGCTGTATACTAACGTATACATAAAGCGCTCTCAATAGATCGCGATAAGCTATAATTGGAGAGTCCTTGTAGGAAACACTGTGAATGGTAAATATTCAAGTTTCTCAGAAGGTACAAAAATGTTTTCCAACTTCATATTACGTTATTAGACAAACAGACTTTCTTCGGATTTGTAATGTTGAGTAAATGTTTCTACTGTAATAGACCCTTGCAAGCTGGCTAGTAGTTTGTCATTTTTTGACCTTGACATATATTGTTGAGGACAACATTCTGAACAACTTTTGTCATTACAGCTACCCGGTGCTCGGTCTCAGTTTTCGAGAGATTTGCGATAAACTATTGCTAATAGTGTATTAAATTTTCCGTATTCTTCCACGCTCCATCAACACGTTGTGGGGATGAGAAGCGACAATACCACACACACCCACCCAGTGTTTATAAAAAGAAGGCTCTCACATTTATAAAATATAAAATCAACTGTGACGAAGACAGCATACATGTATTATATTATCGCATTTGATAGTAAAACAAATTGCAAAACCTAACCTAAATTTTCCGTATTCTTCCACGCTCCGTGGCAACGTTAACCTGGTCCGGGGCCGCATCTGTTTATTTTTTGTTTGTAAACACGTTGTGGGGATGAGAAGCGACAATACCACACACACCCACCCAGTGTTTCTAAAAAGAAGGCTCTCACATTATACAATATAAAATCAACTGAGACGAATACAGCATACATGTATCATATTATCGCATTTGATAGTAAAACAAATTGCAAAACCTAACCCAGATCTAACCCAGACCGATACAGCATACATGTATTATATTATCGCATTTGATAGTAACAAGTTGGTATTGGTTTCAGTTGATTTTACATTGTTTAATGTGAGAGCCTTCGTCTCAGAAACACTGGGTGGGTGTGTGTAGTGTCGTGTGTTAGTTAGGACTAGGTGGCGGGGGGCGGAGAGCACGCAGACGAAATTACGAGTATCTCGAATAGTATCTGTATCAAACTGAGAATTTTATTCTGTATTTAAATGGTCTAACGGATACATAGAATTCATTATTTCGAAAAAAGCATGAATGCGTTTATCAAAATTGTACGTTATTTAAATAAAAATTCGGCAATATAATTAGTATAATGATAATCACGCATGCCATAGCGAGGAATGCTAGCAATAGTTTTTCGCAATTATCTCGAAAACTAAGACCGAGCACCGGGTAGTTGTAATGACAAAAGTTGTTCAGAATGTTGTCCTCGACAACATATGTCAAGGTCACGGTCATCGGAGCATCCTCCCCTAAACGTAAGTTTTACCATTTTTTTTTCATTTTCACGCGTTGTTTCTGAGAAAATCAGTTTTGGAAAAAAACACTAATTTTCAACTTTGGAGAAGCCTCGTTTGTTTCACTAACAGTTCAGTAACAGCGACGCAGTTAGATATTACATTAATAATAAAAATCGTATGTAAAGAATACTTAAAATAGGAAATATTTTTGCGAATATAGAAAATCAGAAACTTGAATTGCTCTACATGAAAGTAAAACCCGATTCATGGGATTACCGCACCCTGTACGACCAACTATAATAATCAACACAATAAGCTACCTCCAGGAAGTTACGTGTCTACATAGTTTTACAGAGTATATAATTGTCATAACAATAAATAAAGTAAAAAACTTTACACATGCTTCGATTTTGATTTTCATTTCCCGCACAATCGCCATCTGTTTCTATCCAAGTTGCATATGCAGTAGAAACAAATAACGATTTTAATCGCTACAGCATTCTTATTACGCAAGCAAGTTTATGCAATTCAAGGTTATATTAAAAAGTTGATATATTCTAGTTATTTGAAAAGTTGTTGGTATATTCCTATTATTTGCTGTTATTATTATATTTTTTCGTTATCGTTGGTTTTTGTAATTGTTATTATTGTTCTGTTCTTTGTTATTTTCAAAGTTTTTATTTTCCATTGTTTTAATAACATTTAAAAAAATGAGTCCGTCAATCTCCGAACTATGGACATGATAAAAAAGGTCTTAATATGACAAGATGTAAAAGATGTTTTAAGTTGATTAAGTATTGTGGAAATATATCTTTATACAAACACATTGAAACACATGTCATTGCTATTGAGAAAAGAAAATTATCTCAAAAAAGAGGACATATGTTGATACAATCAGATACAGAAAATATGAATCCAGAGTCAGCAACAGCGGCAACATCAACAGCTGAATTTAATAGAAATACAAAGAAGGCGATACAGAGAACACAAACAATACAAAATCTGAACAGTACTCATTGAAGTCTGCTTTTCATCGTGTATCTTCGTATCAGGAAGATAGCTCAAATGTGAAAGGATATCATTATGTATTTTATACCTCATATGTAAGGACCTGCGTCCTTTTAATATAACCGAAGCGAAAGGTTTCTTCATACTGATGAAAAACATACCACAACTCGAAACGAAACTTTGCGAAAAATATGATACAGCATTATATAAACAAATAATAAATAAAGTATGAAAAAAGGTTCCTTAGGAAATAAAATGCATTTTTTGGAGAGCATTACCACTATAAGTTGCAATATTGCGACACAAAAATTAGATGGAAACCATATTGCACATTACATTGCTACTAAAAAAAGTGTATTAGATGAGTGGAACATTCCACTATCTAAAATTAAAAGTATTGAATATTGCAGCAGCTAAAAAGATAGTAACAAACAAGAAACATCTCCCTTGTTTCCCCCACACTATTAATTTAATTGTTGAAGTTGGATTAAAGAATGATACGATAAAAATGATCATTTGAAAAGTTAGATGTATCGTCAAGTGGGTGATAAATAATGTCACAAGTTCTGATAAATTAAGAAAAATTCAATTAACAAACGCAGTTCCAGAAGGCTTAATAAACAAACTAATCTCAGACGACAATACAAGATCAGTCTATTGCATGCTGCAGATTATTAAAATCTACAAAATTTGTTCTGAGATTTTAACAAATGTCTGTGCAAGTCCGGATATGCCGAATTCATCAGAAATCGACTTCTGGTAACATCACAACAAATTAACTGATAAACGGAAGAAAAATAGTAATAACAATGATGAAGTTTCAAATTATCTGTCTCGACCGGTTTCGTCATTGAAATCGTCACCTTCGGAAGAATGAGAAGATATGAAAGGAGTGTATCCTTCGCTATACAAGCAGGCAAGGATGTTACTGCTGATTGTTGCTTTCTCCGTCCCATGCGAAAGACTGTGTTCAAAGGCAGGAGCAACAATTACTCAGACTAGAAATCGTCTCACAGGGAAACACGTAGAGAAGTTATTGTTTTTGGGAGACATATTAGGGAAATCGTTTTTTCATTAATAAACAACAAAATACATAATATATGTAGCAATGAATAGTAAATAATGCAATATTTTTATTAATATAATTTTATTCGTAAAAAACTTTAACAACAACGTGTTAATCCTTATTTCTGATTTGTAATTGTTACTTTCGATACAAATAAATAAATAAAGTAGGTATCGATATTATATTTCGATACAAGGAGTCAATAAAAGTATCGATAGTATAATGGTATCGGAACATCTCTGGCTATAACTTACAGAAAAATCAAATTAGAAAAATGTGACAACCATTCTCGGTCTCCCCTAACAACAACATTGTATATCCCTATATTATATTTTACATACAAAATCGGTTCTTTCTAGACCCCATACGATGTTCAAAATCCAACCACCTCGCGTAGCGCATGGGGTATTAGCAACGCCTTATCACTAGACGACGGATTTGATGCATTCACGACAAAAATGAAGAGGCTATTAAATATATGTATTAAAATAGAAAAGACATTTCTATTTTACTCCAGTTTGTTGTAATTGAGGTAAAGAAGCTTAACCATGGCTCTAACGTATACTGGGTCATTTGATCCGACGCTGTTACTATAACGACTGCACACAGTCTCAATATTTATCGCTCAAACTATAAACGATGAAATATCTAAACCCGAGTAGTAGGAATAGTGCGTGTCCTAATTTGAAAAACTATTATAAAAAGAATAAAAAATTGACACATATATGTGCTAGATATGTATTAAATCATTTTGTCCCAATTCCATAATTTTCGTAAGCTCTGTATTCCGAGGATTAATAACTTAATAACAGCAAAATTACGCACAATATGTAATCAAAAATATAGAAATACTTTGAAAACGTTCCGTGTAGCTTTCACAAGGCTTTCTAAGGTCACCGCAAAGTTAAATAATTATCATCATAACAAATACTCTTGACAACATACAATATTGAATACCGAGGAAAGAAAATAACGTGTATAGGTACATTTAAGCCGAACATACTATAAATGAATGTCACAGGGGTTAATTTTTTAACTTGAAAAAATGTTGAAAGTGATTCTTATAACTATTATACTTACGAAATCGTCGGCACTATTACGATAATTATAGCAGTTTCTTTGGAGCTATTATTTAATATGTCGTAAATATACTATTTATTTTATTCATATATTGTACAAGGTTCCATTTTAATCACTTTGTGCAATTATCTTTCGAAATATTCGTCACCGTAAAATTCTTTTTAATTAAAACACATTATGTTTCGAGTAGGACATGATATAATGTTCACAAAATTTTTCTTAAATGGAACTATAGATTTCTATTTAGGTAATCGTGTAGCCTATTCCAAGACGAATTCAATGATTTATAGTCTATAATGAGATCAGTTTTGAATGTCGTTCAAGATTATTTGTCGCCGTTTAACACTTATGTTTTGAATACTTGTGAGATTTATTGCAGTAGAGGATATAGCTGACCACGCGATCATTATGTTTACAAACAGGTTTTACTATTGAATAGATGGGTTTAGTGTGTGTGACTATCGTTTTGTCAGGATCAGTATTGCTATGATGCAATTTTTGTGTTGTTGATAATTGAATGTAGAATGCCTGACTGTACACTAAACGAAACTGTTGATATGATTATGATTTCGGGATAGTCTCAACATAATTATAGAACGGGTTTATAAAAAGTGAAAATCAGGAAGGACTCACCATACCTCATAAAATAAAATAAAAATTCATATTAGAGATGCATGCCAACTTTCTTGGAGAGCATAAAATGATCATTCAACCTGTATTGAAATTTACGGTGTTGCTTTTGAGTGAGTAGAAAGATAAAAACCAAGTTGCAGGCATTTGGCGAAGATAATTTTTGGATACAATAAATGGCCTTATTTGACCTTCAAAGACAATCGTAATAGAAGTCTTTTGGAGTAGACTACGCGTCTGCCAAAATGAAAATACGCAGTTCCATTTAAACTACTACATATGTACGGTGAGCCACGAAAGTATTCGAACGCCATTTAAATCAGAATAACTTTCTTAAAATTGAAAGCAAATACTTGAATTTTTTTCAGCAATTAGAAGCATCGATTTACCAAATGATGGGCAAATAAGATTTTTAAAAAATTGAAATCGATAAGACTTACATGAAAAAGTAAAAATTGCACTTTTTAAAACTTTTCTATTTCAGCCCGTAATGAAAATTTAAAGTATGCGTTTTATACAACCATGGTTAAAAATGGCGAAAACCGCAGTTTTTCTCAACTCTTGGTCAGTTTTTGCTGAAAATCGTGTCGTTTTTTTCTGTGTCAACCGATCTTAATGAAATTTTCAACATGTGTATAACTAACATAGATCTACAAAACACGCATTTTAAATTTTCATTATGGACACAAATGAAAAGTTTTGAAAAGTGCCCCTTTTTACTTTTTTATATAATTCTTTTCAATTGCAATTTTTTAAAAATCTTATTTGCCCGTCATTTAGTAAATCGATGTTTCTTATTGCTGAAAAAGTTGAAGCCGTTGCGTCCAATTTTAAAAAAGTTATTCTGATTTAAATGGCGTTCGAATACTTTCGCGGCTCACTGTATGTACGTAACGTTTCAAACATTTTGTTTAGATAACGTTGAATAATGTAATATTCTTCTGTAATCATTTGTTTAGTTTTGTTTCATTGACTCCATTTTTTTGATTCATCGCTGTAGTTATATTTTTTAACCAATTCCCTTGATTTCTTGTTAATGGTAACGATAAATAATTGACGCTCTTATGCATATGCAGATCTGAATAAAATATTTAAAACATGTGTATTTAATAATGAAATAGTATTGTCTAGAATGGAATCATGGAAAAAAATGCAAAAATTATGGAATTGAATACTTGTTAAACATTTGTTAAGCATGATATTATTTTTAAGAGATATTACGAGAATATGTTACATAATTGTTAATTAATGTCGAACATTTTATCATTTTAACTGACTAATCTATGCACGGGCAAAGCATATGTCAGTTTTCTTTCGTTCCGAGCAATAGCCATCATG
The DNA here is from genome assembly GCA_913789915.3 of Sphecodes monilicornis. Lineage (NCBI taxonomy): Eukaryota > Metazoa > Arthropoda > Insecta > Hymenoptera > Halictidae > Sphecodes > Sphecodes monilicornis. The sequence goes on along the minus strand of OU565297.1, from coordinate 21,579,132 downwards.
TTATGATTTATGTAACTTCATCATGGAAAACAACCTCGTAATTACACGAACATTTGACAGAATATTCGTACACAGATTCGGGATTACTTGAAATCATTTTTCGTTAGAACTCTTACAAATATACACGATAAAAGAAATACTGCAAGTAAACTTTCAATTATCGATTCTTTTATCTCTTTATTAAAAAATGAGAAACCACATGTTTCTTGTGGTGGTTATCCTAAATGAGTGTGTTACACATCAAATGATTAGTGGCCATCTTATTTAATTAAAATATATGTAATCGATATTTACAGTGGTTATAAAAAAGCCATTTCAGAAGTGAAAATATGAAAACTTTAGCCAAAAATTACTCGTAAAACAGAGCTTTTTACCAGATGTTCACCAACCATTCAGGGAAGTTTCAGACAGAAATTGCAAATTAAAAACACCAATACGTGTTCGTTTTTTTTCTAAATCCTAAAATTTAATCTGTGTATTTTTATTATTTGGAATACCGTAGTAAACCTAATAATAAGCTATGTACATGATATATAAAATACACGAGCCTTATATCGAGGAATGATAATACATATATAGTATTTCTAATAACGAAAAAAATGTATATTTTCTTAAATTATTTCAAATTTCATAACACAACAGAAGGTACATTGATTTGATGATTATTTGCAGAAACATAAAAGAATTTATAAAAAAATTATATGAATCTTTTAACAAACCTCTAATTATTAATGGAACTTTGTAGAATCAGTTTCAAAATAATGATCTGTGGTACACACTATACCAATACATAGTCGCAGGTATTTAATTATCAAGATATCTAAATAAATTCATCTAAATTAATAAATAATAGTTAATTTTGTGAGAAAGTAAGATCCACTATTTTTCATTTTCGTTATTTTAACGGATTGACGAACTTTAGCAAAATATCAAGCCAAGAACTAATTAAAAGGTAAGTTACACTATTTTCCACAATACTAATATTATCTCTGTAACAGCAACCTATGATTAGAATTTCTGAATATCCATTGAAAATAGCCAGGGAAAAATTGTAACAAGGGACCTCGACATTTTCCGTTGACGGAATCGATTTTCGATTTTCGTTCCTCAAATGTTAAATACCAGGCGAACTAAGAAATCAGTCGAATACCGGTCTTTGCCTCCTGAAGGTTAACCGTGGGCTTTCGTGTAAAACCACGAAGATAATAAAAAGCAAACAGCATTAAAAACACGACAGAGCATAAGGTCGAAAAAGGAAAGTTACTGTTTCGAGAATGTTAACTATTGACGAAAAAACATCATACTGGCAATGCTGTGAGAAAACGGGTTGGACAATGGAAACAGGAACAACGTGAATTTTTTGGCTTGTAAATGGTTAACGATCCGGTTAATGGTGTTCTTCTGACTAATTCGCGATGGTACAAGACATAAAAGTGTGACAGAAGTTCTGGAAAAAGAGTCATGCGGTGGCAGAGCAGGTACTCACGATATGTGAACAACAGAAAGGGTTGCTATTCTCCGTTTGCACTTCCGGCAGTTTGCTCCGTCGAACGAACACGACAATCCGGGACAGACAGAACCTCCCCTGTGAGAAATTCTTCCGTAAAATGCGCAGAAGCGGCTCACTAAAGGGATGATAAAAGACCTGCGCAGGCGTAGCAGATAGCTTCCGGAAATCCGTCACTGTTTGAATGTAGCTGAGAGAGATACGTGGAACCGACATGGGTTCAAGGACATTTGAGAATTCATCGACCTTGAACTTCTCTTCTGACAATCCTGTTACGCATGACTCGAATCTCATCTTGGATCTTTTTTGTTTATGGCATGCGCTACAAGATCGTCAAGATAAATCCGGAATTTTTTCGGACAGTCCCAGAAATATAATAATGTAGCTAAGGTAAATATAAACGAAGGAATTGTTGATAAGATGACTCACTATGTAGCCACCAATCAGTGAACAAGCGAGAAAATGTCAGCCATGAACCAAAAAGACAATTGAAGAGCGGCAATGCTGGAATCGCTACGCGCTGGAAAATCCCTCTCGGAAATCATTGCATGGTTTGGCTACAGGAAGACGCAACTTTACGACCTAGCTAAGAAATTCAGAAATTGTACCACACATTTGGACGTAACTACATCTCGGGCAATTCACAGGAATCGATCTGATCGCAAGAGAAGCGCGTAATTCGTAATCGAATTGGAAGAAAAGATTAATCAGACTTTACGAAAACCTCTGTTATCACTAGTCTCCTACATATAAATAAATGTAACACATATAAATACACGTAAATGCAAAACACCGCAACAACAAAGGTACGCTAAATCCCACAATTACGGAGGTGTTGATGAAATGTGCAAGGGGCAGGTGAAGTGAGCTTGCTTCTACTTCACATATAAACTAAAGAAGCTTCAATTATTTATATTCACATTTTCTGGTTATTTGACCTGTTTTTCTATATTCAATGACTTTTCCGGATTTACGTCGACGATTATGTACTCATTTACTTCTCATAAGCTCACAAGTAAAAAATAACACCACGTTGGCAGAGCTTTGATGACAAGCCTTGGAGACCGGTATATTGTAATAATTTTATATTGCTTTTTTATTCATATCTCGTGCAACTTAAAATGTGCTTTTCATGCACTGTCAGTGACTGTAAGGAAGGTGGATGGGACTTAATTAATTTTTCATGATTTGATTTGCTCACATTATCACTTAGCCACGGACAATACCTAGGTCGCCCTCTTCATTTTAACGGACACAAACGTATGCGATACAAAAATAAATTAATGTTGTTTAGATAATCAAAATTTAATTATACAAACAAATTAGAAATGATCACCGTTCAAGGTTTTATCTTTTATAGTATATACATTTAGAATTAAGTTCATTATGAAAGACTTTGACAATTAAGTGGGGTTAATATGTACATCTTGTTTTGTGCCAAAGAATGTAACATTTCGGAAGTCTTTATTCTTGTAGCAGAATCACAAAATGTAGCATCATCAAAATTTTTCAAATAATACCGAAAGACTTTAAAATCAAACATTTAAATTGAAAATATCTGCATTCTTTTTAATGATACGAGAAAATGTGTAATTGTAAATAAGATGTTCCTTTCTTAGGGGCAATTATTAAAATGGAAAAGAGTTTTTTCGTGATGAGTTTGTCTGTAATTTTAATTTGTTGACGTATAATACCCTTCATTCGACTTTCGGAAGAGTATACGTGTTTCAGAATACTAGCGTCGACCATTATAAATGCATTTTTTAACATTTTATTTTTAAACAATTTATTTATATGAAATTAAGAAAAACATTCCCTGCATAACATCTTCTTAAGTAATTTCAAGGATAATATATTTTATGTGGTTGAACTCTTCACTGGCTGTCATACTACACTAGTAAAATATATGATGCTATTTTAAAAAATGTCGATGTTTTTAATATTACGGACAACATGGTGTTGAACAAAATATCTCCATCTCAAGAATTTTCCCTTTAAAGCAAATATTTGATTTTGGAGACAATTGCTTTATTATTAAAACCTACGGAAACATTTTAACTTCAAATGTTAGGTGTCTCGTATGAGTTACGACAATGACGTAACTCAGAAATCAATATTTTAGGGAAAATGAGTTTGAATGTCCTGAATTGTTATAACTTTGTAACAGCATTGCATTCAAATGCAAAAATTGATATGATAAGGTGACAAATCTACTCAGAAATATAATAATATTCTTATTTATTGTTACAAATGTTTCTTTACTCTTAAAAAGACCTCTACTCTAATTTATATTATATTAAAGCGATATTCGGTCTTTAATCAAGAGGTACTTGGCTATATGTAGTTATCCTTAATGGTAATATTCAACAAAATTAAGAAAATACATAATAAAGAAAATACATAAACAGTAATTAAAATAGCAATAGGTAGTACAGTCTATTCTCGATAATTGTTCAAAATATCTGGCCCAAATTGTCTCAGAACTATCCCCACTACCGCGGGGTATACCCTATGCGGGGTCAAGAGGCCTCGGTAACCGAGGAGTGTAACATAATACGGGTCGGGTATGTCGGTCTTTAGCCACATCACCATTACTAATCCAATAACAAAACTTCCTTATTTTTCATTATCTTTTTATAGGGCTGTCGCCAACATATTCGTGGCATTTTTCTAATGAAAATGATACCAAATATAATATAATTCTGATAATATTTACTTATGTAATGAACAATGAAAGTTTTGGACGCAAAGAAAGACAGAGTATGGAAAAGGAAGAGACGCGGAAAGTTACGGCCACTGGCAAACTTCAGAAGCCCGCGACTCTTTGCATCCGAAACTTTTGTCATTCAATACACAATATCATCGGAATTATATCATATTTGGTATCATTTTCATTAGAAAAATGTCACGAATATGCTGGTGCATGTCCCATACAAGAAATTATGAAAAATAAGTGGTTTCACACTGAGATTCTCGACCCGTATTATGTTACACTCTTCGGCGGCCGAGGACTCTCGAGCTTCGCTATCCGTCCTTACGTTCGGAAGAGGTCAAATAATAGTATCTTCTGACTGATAATTGTCCCTAGTCGGACCCGTGTTTTGGACAATTAGCAAGAAAACACTATAGTAACACGAAATATGGCGCGTTTCCTGGAAGTTTAATGTAACACATATGTATGTATTTCAAATTCGAATATGTAACGAATAATAAGATATAGTAATGTTGAAGTTATTGTGCTGGAGCACGCATAATGCAATAGTGATACAAGTATTTACATACTTACTTCCGCGTGGTAAATATAGAATACTCATTCAAAAACTTTACACATAAAAAACAAGGCAAAACCGTTTACCCTGTATCAATATTTTGAAAACTACAAATATTGTATTATGTTGTTAGTGTGTTTAACTTATATTCATTTGTTTTCGTACACATGCCTCTATAGAAATTTTGTCTCTCATTTGTAAAATTTCTATGGCAAAATATACAATACATATTGATTGGAGAAGCTTACTTTAAATTTATTACCATGTCATTCTTTAATCCTGTACTTTTACAGAATGAGGAAGGTACACTAAAGTTACGTAGGGGAGTCCGGAGCAAGTTGATACAGGGGCAGGTTGATATAACGCAATTAATTGGACATTGTGTATGTGTAGCACTATTATGGCTGTATTTCAGATATTTGAGATTTGTTAGTTAACTGTTACTTATGGTGGAACTTACGTCTGTATATGCAGACGTGGATAGCTATTATTCATCCTTTTCGTTTTTGTACACAACAAAGTAAACATTCGGGTTTGGCTTTTAAATCCGTCTGGAGATATTATGTAAAACGTTATATTATAAACCACTGTGCTTTGGCGTTGTCATTTGTAAAGAAAGTAATTATGTTTTACCCTTTCATTTATATGGTCGATATTTTTTTAGAGAGATGTTTAATACATACATATAATAACCTCCGGTGGGGCAGATATTGATACAACTTTCTGTATATATCTCATCGGATTTTGGCTAGAGTCTACCATCAAAGACTATTATGCCATCTAGCGGAGGTTTTGGTGACTCGCTACCATAATCCACAGACTTAAGACTACTACAGACATTGCATCTTATGGGCTTTTCTGTCTAGGCCTCGGGGGGGCACAGTGGCCCCCGTACCATTTCGGTGTCGCGCTCAATATTACCGATAGTTCACGAATTTACGCGTATTAGCAAGAACTGAATATTCCGTATACTGTATTTTTACTACGGGTGTTTAATATGATTTGGTGGCTACGAATGCATACGGCGCGTGTATTTGAACGGTGAAAATAATATTTATGAAGAAGTATTACAAAAATACGAATTGTAGTAAAATTAATTTGGTTTCTATACGTAACATTATTTTTATTACTCGTGTCACTAATGAATGTATATTACAATAATTTTATACACTTTAAACCAGTAGTTTACTTTCTTATTTACACTTAATTAATATAAATTCTATGCAGTTGTTGAGTGCGTACACATTACACATATATTAACTATTCTTGTGTTTCCCTATTTTTAAAATGAGTACTTGCATTCTTTTCATCTGTAGAGAAATAAGAATTCATTAAATTTTCATAAATTTATTAAATTCATTAAATTAAATTTTCGTTATAATATTTTTATATAATTTATATGTAAAGCAATACAAATTTTCATCTATTGTATTAGTTTAATTCTATTGTGTCCAAGGAAACATTGCTTTATTATACAATATGTAGAAAACAATATATTTTACTGAAAAGATATAAATTTTTTTTGTAATGACATGCGTCATTAATTCTTGCTAAAATTTTATTAACGTGATTTATTATTCCTATTTACGTCTTTTTGCGACTCACCGCACAGTTTTATTCGATTAGACATATATACATATTTAGCTACGATGATTTTTGTGTGCAACAACAAATAGCATAAGCAACTAGTGGTCACGTACAAGCACTACCACATTTATCGAGCTCGAGACTTTTCAAATTCCATCGGCTTCTGTAGACAGATTTTGTCGTCGGAAATGTTTCGCATGCAGTTTTCAGTGCAATGTACGCTGCATGATAATCCGATTTATGTCGTGTTTGGGCTTATTTTGATCAGAAAAACATTTTCAATCGATAGGTGATTTTACCATTATGATAATGTTAATAATAAATAAAATTGGATTTATTTACAATACAACGTGTGTTACAATGTTGCCTCTGATGCTGAATCACGTCCATATCGTACGTCGCCGCTACGTGTGCCTCCTGAAGACAACAATGTAAAGGTTTCACTAACGCGTATTAATAACAATAAAATGTTTATTATGGTTCACAATTCTGTCATGGAAACATTATGAGTCGATTGCAAATGCTTTTTTGATGAAAATAAGTCTAAACATGCCACAAATCGGATAAGTTAAACTGTATTTGTATGGAAAAGCTTTCTTCGAAGTTCAGGAAAGAATTTTATTTGAGGCTTCCGACGACGTATTCTAATCTGCATAATTGTTAATATATGAATATTAGTTTACACATGCTCGTGTACACTGCAACAATTATCATGCCGCGAATGTTTATACATTTCTTAATATTTTCATATCGGAAAACAATACCTTTCGTGTTAAAATTCAAATTAGTTATGCAGATAAGTTAACATTTGCTAATAATATAAAAATGATGAAAATAATATTAAAACTACACGTGTGTTCTGCGAATTGCTTTGGTGAACATGGTTTTTATCCATATAATCAGGCGTACATATATGTATTAAAAAAACCACGAATTGAAAATTGCAAACTTTTTAACAATTTTATATTCGCATAAAAAATTTTAAAAAATGATAATGATTTTTGAAGAAGTCATCGAATATTCAAATGATCGTTCAATAAAATCTTCAACGATTGGAATTTCTGTGGTATAGATTAAAAAGCAAGTGTCTCTGAATTTCCACAGCTTCGAAAAGCGGGACAAAACAATTATCTCATCGCTTGTGATAGAAACCGCTTTCGATGCGAGCATCGATAGTTTCTTGTACGAACGTAATGCGGCAACATTGCACTTTTGAAGCTGACAACGCTGTAAAATCGATCCTCCTCAGACACACACTTTATGTGTTACATCATCATATAGTTCACCAGCTGACCGTTCCATTTCGATAGAGTCCGCTATCGTACTAGGGCATTTTCTACAGAGTCGGTAATTCAGAACCGTAGACAGAAAAATGCATTGCATGCAATGTCTGTAGGTATCTTAAGTCTGTGCTGGCTGTCTTTAACAGTATCTCGTCGGTGCTAATACGGCTAAATTCGTGAACTATCGGTAATATTGAGCGCGACACCGAAATGGTACGGGGGCCACTGTGGCCCCCCGAGGCCTAGACAGAAAAGCCCATAAGATGCAATGTCTGTAGTAGTCTTAAGTCTGTGTTCAATATTTAGTCTATGTCATATGAGAAGGGAAATATTTCTCATTTAATATCTAATATTTGTTTCTCGAGAAATGAAAAGTGGAACATCTGATTTAATGTTAACACCTGTTAACACTTATCAAATTCTCGTTAAACCTTGGAGTTGATAACAGTGTAGATACATTACTCGGCCATTTCGTCTTCGTGGGAGAAATGCATGAAAACAATTCTAAAAACATTGGCTGTTCGAATTATTGTAAACAGACGTTCGCGATTACCCGCGATGAAAACGTTCGCCCGTGCGTTTGACTCTATCAAGACAAGGCCATTTTTTCCATGGAATCGACCAGTCCTATCACTGACAGCCACGAACGTGTTCCGAAAAACATGGCGTTCCTCGCGAGAATCGCCAAATGCGAGGTACGTTAGCGCTTTACGATGAATATTTCCATTTGAACTTTATTATCTTGCTCATCCAACTCACTACTCAGCAGTACATCGAATGTGCATTGTTCGAATGCTTGAATGCATCGCTTTTTTTGTGTGAGTGCAGGTGCGCGTGAATTGGAGTTTGCGATTGGTCGTGAAAAATCGAAACATACTGTACAATAACAGATATCGTGCTCATGTCGTTTATCTTATCTATGACCGAGTCTTCAAAAACATATACGTACCGGTGCTTCGTAGTGCGCGTTTGTAAAGAACATATGACTTTTCATTGAAATGACATTTTTTCCAAATACCTAATGGTACAATTTGTAGACCATTGAAAACTGATTAATTTTTCTTTGAAACATTTTGTTGTCATACTATCGGAAATACTTCAAAAATCGTGGAAACTGAATTGTAGACTACCTGTATATAAAACAAACAGGAATAATGAAAATATAAAACATCTATTATTAATATTTATTCCATTTAATAATTTTCTGCAGGAAATATGACTTCAAACGTTAAAATGTCAATTAATCTAGCGTTTAATTATTCGTACACAGTTGCTAACAATAAATTCATTAAAAATGCATTACATAGAATGCAATGAATAGAAAATGTGTCGTCTGACTAGTACAAGGAATAGATATATGTATATATATATATATATATATATATATATATATATATATATATATATATATATATATATATAAAACGGTTATTGGGTTGAAGGTAAAAGACAAGAGAATGGAATGGAATACTCTGTGGAAACATACTGAAATAATGAAGTATGCTGTTGTCTATATAAAGTAACAGAAAAACAAATGTTCCAGTAAAAAAATTTGCAGGTTATGCTTCTATTACGAAATCTTTTTTATGTAAATGGAGATAAAGAAAATTAATAGTTTACTCAAATACATTTCAACCACGTATATCAAATGGATCAGTTTCTGTATTTTCTGTTATTGTAGTGTACTCCCATAAAAGAAAAGATATTCGTTGTCGAATACTCTATTTGAATGACAAAAAGTTTGTATAAATTGTAGAACTGTTGGGTGGTGGTTATGATGCAAATTCATAATTACATAATAGACTACTCAATACGATTGTTAAAAAATAGAAAATGATTTTTTTGTGCTCATTGCAGGGTGATGTAAAATTTATAACTCACAAAACTGCATAACGAAATGGTGCATACAAAAAATACAATGAGAAAATACACATAGTATTAATGAAATAATGAAATGAATAATAAAAAAATATTTACAAAATGATAAAACACATAAAAAAGAACTATTAAAATACTTTCTTTACATACACTCTAATTACTTTAACTCTAGTGGTTCTTTGTACCGTTCTTACATCGTGTTCTGTCGAGATTAATACTTTTGTTCTTATAAGTAATTTAAATATACCTCGAAACATTTAAAAAACATTGAAATATTAATTTATCAAATTTAACATACGTTACCGTATTTTATTTTTAAATTAATTTCCGGCGACCTAACCTCTGTTATCAAGTGTAAATAAATTCTGATTCGATTCGTAATAATCTGCATGGGATTAAGTAACGTTTGAAGGAAGTTTTGTATTCATTAAATTACTTCGTGAAGTATTTATTAGTATGTTGATTACTGACTCAGCAACCACAAGAACTCTACAAATAATGTAACTTATTTTAAAATTTGAATGTTACAGTTTATGGTATTAATTTAGTTAAATAATTAATTAAATAATAGAAAAGGTGGACTGTATAATACAATCCAACAACTTTTCAACGATGTCTCGAATATGAGGAGATAGGAGTTTTGAGGGAAAGTAAATGGTTGTACAGCGAGGTTATATTGATAGTGACCCACCTAATGGTGGCCCGTTTATTGTATCAAAAAATCCTCTTGGAAGTTGGCGGTTCGCGACTCCTCCGGGTTGTCCCTTGGACTTCTAGCGACGTTGGCGTCTGAAAAATAGATAATCGAACGAAGGTGTGAAAACACCTATTTGATACGATACGTATCCGTTCGAGACGCTGTTTCCCGTACGCTCCTGACTGCGACAATCGCTATCGAAGGAGGGGGAATACAGCCAAACTGCTCAAAACGCAGAGTTAGTGGACTGTAAATTCTCGACGTTCTCGATAATCGAGAATCCGTCCTCTCGCACTGTCGTAGTCATGGTTAAACCGATTCTACTGCGTGAGCGTCAGCGTAAAGGTGGCGGTTAATCTTACAAGGAGGTTGTAAGGCTTTAAGTTCGATAATTAACCGGAAGTTAAGTTCGATAATTAAGCCGAATTACCCCTGCTTCAACAACCTTGATTCAAAGCTCGTGCGTGACTCAATACGTCACGCGGCTATAGGAATCTCGGTGGAAGACGTGGTTCAACTCACCACTTACACGCACAAAAGCCACTATATAGAGAGATATATAGAGTGGGCGTATGTTGTAAGTGTTGTTCAACCAGTCACGATCCCCGCTCTGGTAGTAGCTATATAGCACTAGCGAAGGCGTATATGGGCGCGACTATGGTAGTTGAACGGGTCAAGTCTGCCGAGATCGTCGTCACGCTCTCTCTCTCTCTCAAAAGAGGGTGACAAGGCTAGGACTTACCAATCAAGACCTGTGGCTGGACCGATCAATTCCCGCAAAGCGCATAATGAATTGACCTTGTCACAATCCGAGTATCCGTTCTTCTGTGGCACTGGGACGTCAAAGCGTATGCCAGAGCTTATGGCAGAGAAAATGTACTTGGAAAGAGTGTCCTCCGTGTAAAGGTCGGGTTATACAGAGCTGTCCGATATCGGACGCGTTTTTCGAATGTTTATACATTTCCATCCGAACTTTGAGGTAACTCGAGAAGCGTTCGAGATGCTCGAACAAAGGCCAAGAGCCGAAGATCGTGTCATTTGCTACCCTAACCCCAGGGGTTCCGAGAACCTTTTACTCCACTCTATAGCTCGGGAGATGCCTATGCTAGAGTCGGACGACTGGCCGCAAAATATTTTCCTCGAGTATATGCTGTCCGATCGCTGGCGGCACGAAGGCAGAATATATAACGTTTATTTAAAAACTATTAACTGGAACTTTTCAGAGTTTTTTTATAACAAAAAAAAAAACAATTTCTTACTATGGTAACGAAAAAAAAGAATATCATCTGACAAACTGTACTAAACAACTCCGGTGGAGGTTCAGAACGTTCTGGTTCGTTCAGTACGTTGCCGTTCTAAAAAACGTTGACGGTGGGCGAGCAGAAAAATATAAAAATAACATTGTTTACTAGTAATAAGAGGTATTAATATATTCTTATTGAATAGTTACGTGATCTACATATTTAGTATTACAATAATAAATTACATCATTTCACCATAATTAACATGTGCCCCGAGGGTTATATAATAGTAAGAATTTAAAAATTTCTTGAAATTTATATCTAGTTATCTTTTTACGCATCAATCTGTGCAAATGTGGGACTCTTTTGCACTATGATCACGAACCTTTATCGAATGTAATAACCGCATATTTACTGTGGCAGATAGTAGCTGACACAAATTTACTAACTAAAAGTACATTCTAATCTTTGTCACAGGTGTACATGAAGAATTTGTAGAAAGAGCAATATTCATAATTCTCTCTAGAATGTATATCCGAGAAATCTTAGAAACGTTCAGAACCTCCGCTGTGCTTATTTGTGTTGTTTGACGAATTGCTTCGCCGCGCAGATTGTCAGATATTGTTTTCTTTTCGTTACTATAGTAATAAATTGTTCTAACGTTTAAATTCCTTAACAACGTATTCCCCACCTATTAGCACGACGAACTCTGAAAAGTTCTAGTTAATTGCTTTTTTGAATAAATACAGCATGTTATATTCTGCCTTCGTGCCGCCACGCCAGCGACGGGGAGGATGGTATGTACATATTTTCCGGCAGCCTGGTAGACTCCAGCATTGGCATCTCCTGGAGTGTAGAGGAGGATACATACAGAAAATAATAATGAATTGTTCATTCTAGACTACGATACTTTGCAACTTGCTTGACCCTGTACACACCGCATAAAAATTTCATACGGTACACATGGCATGTGAAACACTCCAATAACTATAAACAGCTGTTAGGTTTCAATTGTTTTTTATTTTGGCCATAAAATTGCTGAACAATCCTTAGACATTCTGAAATAGGGGTCGGCAGCATTTGTCCTATAATTGCAACTTGTTCACGTTGTGAAAAACCAGAACGCCGAAATCGCCGGACGCGAAAGGGACTTTTTGATATCTTAAGAATGGTTGATTTTACAAAATCGATGGAAAAGAGTTTTTGGTAGCTTGTAGTAAAAACATTCAAGGTGATTCGGAACCCATCGTCATAAACGGTAGGTCTCGCTCAAAATTAAGTGTAAGTGGGGGGAGTGGTGAAAATTGGCGTAACAATGAGATAGTACAGGACGCAGTCTACCCCCGTTTCAGGTAGAGGCGAGTCGAGCGCACCGCTATTATGGTCCGTTGTCTATGCCGTTGTCACATTTTTAATTAGAAGGTAAAAACCGTAAAACCCTCATCGGTTTGGATGGAATAAAATCATGAATCTTGTTAGGTTCTATAAAACATGCCAAAAGTTTATACATTACTAAAAACAGATTGTCTATTTATTACATAGCGACAAAAGGCCATTAGTAAAAAAAACCCTTTCTAAATAAACCAGCAGACACTAGGCGTCCTTTTAAGTTTTTAATTATTTTATCGTCATTCTTTTTTCTGCCGACTCTGACAGAATCTGAACAGTAAATAGAACGTAAAAGAAGGAAGGAAACACTTTCCTATACATATTCGGGTGTATCAATTTCCCAATGTTCAGTTTACGTGAAATTTTCATATCGTACACTTTGTATTATACATATTAAGAGTGAGTGAATTATCGGAAATGGTGGTTATTTAAGTTGTATACAGCCTGCTGGTATTTTTTCGAGACCAGCGGTATAGACAACGGACCATAAAATAGCGGTGCGCTCGATTCGCCTCTACCTGAAACGGGTGTAATAAACGGCGTCCTGTATCAGCTCATTGCGATGCCAATTTTCATATCACCATCCTTTTCAAGGGCTCAATTTAAAGGGGAAGTTCAAGGAATATAAGCACATTTTTCCAAAATTTAAATCACTCTGGTCCCTCATCGAAAAAAACGTAAAAGAAGAATTTGTTTAAATTTTTCGGCATTATAAAATGGTTTGTCTGAAAAGAATTATGGTAAACCTTACGTTTAGGGGAGGATGCTCCGATGACCTTGACCTTGACATATGTTGTTGAGGACAACATTCTGAACAACTTTTGTCATTACAACTACCCGGTGCTCGGTCTCAGTTTTCGAGATATTTGCGAAAAACTATTGCTAATAGTGTATTAAATTTTCCGTATTCTTCCACGCTCCGTGGCAACGTTAACCTGGTCCGGGGCCGCATCTGTTTATTTTTTATTTGTAAACACGTTGTGCGGATGAGAAGCGACAATACCACACACACCCACCCAGTGTTTCTAAAAAGAAGGCTCTCACATTATACAATATAAAATCAACTGAGACGAATACAGCATACATGTATCATATTATCGCATTTGATAGTAAAACAAATTGCAAAACCTAACCCAGATCTAACCCAGACCGATACAGCATACATGTATTATATTATCGCATTTGATAGTAACAAGTTGGTATTGGTTTCAGTTGATTTTACATTGTTTAATGTGAGAACCTTCGTCTCAGAAACACTGGGTGTGTGTGTGTGTGGTGTCGTGTGTTGGTTAGGACTACGTGGCGGGGGGCGGAGAGCACGCAGACGAAATTGTGAGTATCTCGAATAGTATCTATATCAGACTGAGAATTTTATTCTGTATTTAAATGGTCTAATGGATACATAGAATTCATTATGGTCCGCACTGGATCGCACATGGGTCACATTCGGATATATGAGTTCTTGCTATGTTTATTTATCTAAGGTGTAGCTCATTCAAAACTATGGTAGCCTTACGTAGCCACGAAGAATACAGAAAATTCAATACAGTACTAGCAATAGTTTTTCGCAAATATCTCGAAAACTAAGACCGAGCACCGGGTAGTTGTAATGACAAAAGTTGTTCAGAATGTTGTCATCAACAACATATTGTAGGATCTCAAGAAAAAGGAAGGCACCGCGCCGGGAATCGAACCCGGGCCCTCGTGTTGGTAGCCGATCGACTAACGCGCTCACCCACGGAACCCTCCCCCTTTCTTCCTAATTTCCTACGGTATTTGTGGTCTGGGGGGTCCTATCCCACAATATGTCAAGGTCAAGGTCATCGGAGCATCCTCCCCTAAACGTAAGTTTTACCAGAATTATTTTGTAATAGCCCAATCCTTTCCGAATAAAACAAAAAAAAATTAACTCAATCGGAGAAACAGTTCCTCAGATAAAAATTCGCAAGTGAGGCCCGTTTTCGCCAAAATGGCCAAAAATTGCAAATTTCGAAGGACTGTCAAACCGACAAAATTATGACTTAACCCCCCCCCCCCCTGATTCCACATGGATTACAACATATTTAATTTAGAACAAAATCGACGATGGTGCCTGCAAAAAGTGATCGATGTGTCATGGAATGTGCCCGGTGTGTTTCACATGTCATCTGTGCCGTGTGAAATTTTGACATGGTGCGTACAGTTGCAAAGTATGTATCGTAGTGGGCGAAATCACACTATTGGTTTCGCTAAAATTAACATTTTATTATTTTCCGGTGTATCTGAAATAATATTTCTTATCATATATTAAGTTGGAAGGAAATGTCTGTCGCATTTTAAATAAGCATGTAATTTTGCTTGTACATCGAAAACACATGTAGCTAATTAGTCATTGGGATACGGGAATTAACAGGTAACCTGAAAGATGACAACAAGTTGTTACAAATAATGGAAGAAACGGAATTTCAAAGAGGAAGAATCGTAGAAAACGACCATTTTTTAAAAAAATTTGTCACACTTGAACCGATGGAAAAATTTTCAGAACAACGATGTCTCTAATATATTTTCTAATAATTATTTTAAATCATTATATAAGAAAAATTCACCAAGTGGCAGGAACGTTCCCTATTTCCATGATGTTGTAAAGGAGAGCTACCGATAGTTTACCTAAAGGAGGTTTGGAGCCCATAGAAACCTTTTTTTTGTGCCACGCACGGTAGGGAGCCGTCACCCACTGGAGCTATACGGCCTTCCGACTCGAAGAAAAAGAATCGTTGAGAAGTCGGACTCCGATTTCCGTGTGCGAACACTCTCATTTAAACCTGGGTTACAATATTCGTTCTGATCCGAACTTCGGACATGTATAACCCGACCTTAACCCGACCTTTAGACGAGTCTTATTTAATAGTACGTCTCCCTGCGGAAGTTTCTAACTGAATTTCAGACACTTCAGAAAAAATTTGATTCGTGCTCTTTACTTATTTTTCTAAATAGAATCAGCGAGTGCTCTCTTGTACCACCCATCCTGAGGCACCTTAAATGTTCCACTTGAACATATTATGAAGTAAAATGTTCTTGAAAATGTTGAATTAAATTATTTGCTATTGTTTCGTCATACCACCAGTTGTATAAATACATATGTACGTAAAATATGGATGAATTGGTTTTAAAGATTTAATGTAAGATTTATTAAATTGGTTTTAATATCGCGTCTAAAATTTAATCGTAATTCGATGATATTTTAGGCGGGCGTTGCATTAAGGAGTTACAGTAGATGTGTATCCACGGTTAAGATGTACATAGATGGCCAATTTGTAGGTAAATATACTATTCTATTTAATTTTGTATAATGCGATTTAATAGTTTGTCAAAAGAGCCAGAAATTCAAAACTTTTTTGGTAGTAGAAGTTAATTAATAATGAATTGTAATAGAATCGTGTAGGTACTCGTAAAAATGGAATGTCCCAACACTTTTATATTGCAATTAGGAAGCATACATTTTTTACAATGGTGCTTAATAATTCTACAATTTTTTTAATAAAATGTTAGATCATATTTGATCTGTTTTATGAAAATGCATTCTGTTGTTGTCAATGAAGAAAGTGTTAAGCGAAATTAATAACATAAGAACTTATTCAATTGTATTTAATAATGTGTTTTAAACATTATGTACAGTTATTACGATGAAGAAGGTATCCAATTCGTATGAAATGAATATCCACTTTGTGAAATCGTACAAAAGCTATTATCACATACAGTGCCTATTATCAGTATTTACAGATTTCTTTTAAAGGTTTTTAATGATACTGAATGTTCAAGTAATGGTGGAGTAGCCATAGAAATTAAAATGAAAAGAGATCAAGTAAATTAAATGCCGAAGATTAATTATCTTAACGAGGCGCACATATATATTTAACATATGTATACAGGGTGTCCCACATAAATGGGAACACCTAAATATCTGTCGTATTTACAGTCCTATCAGAAAACTTCAGAGGACAAAGTGACAGTATTTCAGGGGGCAAATATAATGGTAAAGAAAAAAATTTTTTATGTCGTGTTTTTTAATGTAATTTCAAGGTCACCGATGTTTTTTTAAATGGAATCGTATATTTTCTTTACAATAGCAAAACCTTTTTGATCTTGAAATGACCTTGAGCAAGAATAAGCGGATAAAATATGGAAGTGTAAAACTTATGTGTTTCAGCAAAGATTACGCGTTGCTTACGGCGGGTTGACCTTTACATATCATAATAAATGGTCGAAATATTTTTCATAGTAAGCAGCGTATGTTTATGTTAGAGTATGTATCACTGCGATCGTTAACAGAAGGTTAATCGGTTAGAAACGTGAAAGTGCTAACAATGCGTTATACTATACAGCGGTCTGGGCGCCGTTGGCTCGCGGAGCACATGTTGCTGCTTCTCCGCTCCGCCTGGTCGGCAAGCCAGTCCCCACCACGGCCACTCCTTAGCCTAAGGCTAACGCTAAGGGAAGAGTCGGAGTGGCCGTGGTGGGGACAGGCTTGCCGACCAGGCGAAGCGAAGAAGCAGCAACATGTGTTCCGCGAGCCAACCGCGCCCAGGCCTGCTGTACAGGAACTAGTTCAAAACAGCTGAAGAATACGACCGACGGCAGTGTGCTGTTGAGGGGTTATTAACCTCTTCAGCTGTTTCGAACTGTACAGGCAGTCGAAACAATCGATTTACGTGCATCAAATATGAACTAGTTGCGCGTGATATGTGGATTTCTGTGAATCACTTGTGTGGATTTCATTCAACGTTTGTATACCCAATGGATAATATGTGTGAATAATTTTACTGTGATCGTGAATAAATTAATAATGTGGGATTTTACAGTGAATGGACATTGACCCCTTCTGCTCGATAATTTCTTAGAGCAAGTATTAGAAATGCTCTTGTGAATTTAACGAGTGGGCAGGTTCAATGTTGTATAACGGATAGTTTGTGAATACAGGAAGCATTTTCACATCGCTGGGGCTCTACATGAGAACCAAGGTAAGCAAGGTTTTCTCAGTTTTTAACTTTAATAACTAAAAAGTGAAGACTGAGTTTTACCAGTATGTATCGACGGTATTAGAGTGTGTGGTGGTCGCATATCTAACAGCTGTTCGTGCGCGCGCCGTCCGTGCCGTTCGCGACTGTAGTATCGCGGTGCAGCGTTCACTTTAAATAATTTTAACTCCGTCATTTTTAAAGTGTCTGCCTTTTCAAAAATTGGTCCGTAAAGAGGAGACTTGGAGCTATCACCTCATTTTTTTCGAATTTTGATATACCTGCATAGATCTTGTACACTGTGATCAACAGACTTATCCCTCGGTAATTTGTCGGATTCTCTGTATCCCCCTTTATAATATAGTGCCATCATTGCCGCTTTCCTCCACTCTTCCGAAAACCCTTTCTCTTCCCAGACGTTTTTGATTAGATCCTTCAGCTTGCTCCTTGTATCCCCTCCACTGTATTTCCATCTCGCGTTCGGTATATTATCACCCTCCGGTGCTTTCTTCTTTTTCAGCTTTTGCATTTGTTCTTCCATTTCCTCCTCTGTTAGCTTCGCATCTTCTTCACCTGTAGCCGGTTGCTCCTCTTCTTCTTCTCTTTTTCTTTCATCTGTTCCTCCTAATAGCTTCTTAAAGTGCTCCTTCCATACATTGGCTGCTATATTGTTTCCTTCGTTTGTCTTTTTCTTTCTTTCCTTATTGATGTATTCCCAAATTCGTTTCTCTGTCTTCGCTAGTCTCATTTCTCTATGTTCTTCCTCTAATCTGCTTCTCTCTTTCTCTATGCACATTCTTTTAAATTCTGCTCTTTCCTCCAAATATTCCTCCTTCTTAATTTTTCCCCCTTTCCACTTGCCTAGACATCATCCAACACTTCTTTTCTGTCTGGTACATTCCCAGTCCCAACAGGACTTCTGTCCTATTTTCCTCTTTTTCATTACTATCTTCTTCGTCTTCAGATTTTCTTTTGCCGCCGCCTTTAACTTTTGCCATTCTTCTTCTGTTCCTCCTTCTCCTTCGAATTCTCTCACACCTGTAGCGTCCCAGTATTCCTCTATTGTTTCTGTATCCCAGCATATAATCTCCTTCTCCTTTTCTCCTTTCACTTCTCGTTCCGTCCCTCTTCTACCTTTTCTTCTAAAATGGGACACCCCCGTTTTGACGCCATCCGATTTGACGTGTTCCTTTTGTACTCTGTGCCGATTGGACTTCGTACCGGTTGGACCTAACCCAGACCTTTTTTTTTACTTGGGGAAATGCTTTACGCATTCCCCGCCCTCCAAGGGGAAACGGGAGGGCGGGGTTATGTGAGACTCCCCTCCGGCGGAAAACGCCGGAGGGTATACCCACTAAAACCTCACGGTGACCTTCCCTGGGCGATCAGGGGGGTAGTCAGGAACTCGCGATGGAACACTACTGACTACCCCCCGCCCCGGCGGCGCTCATTAGCACCGCCCCAGCCCCGAAGTCAGAGGAGCGGGGCGTAAACCCCCCAACCCTCCGACTGCGGTTAAACTGCCTAACCTAACTGGGACACTGAGCAGTTCACCCACTCAGTGTCCCCCACCCACGGGTGACCGCATAACATACGGGCAGGGAGTCCCCCCTCTGGACTCCCCGCACACGGCCCCCAAAGGAAGCCTATGGCTTTTTTGGGTCATTCGAGGGCTTCGTCCCGTGACCCTCCCTCCACCCTTTCTTTCTCCCTCCTCCCGCCGCTTCGCTTTCCCCCTCACGGAGCGGGAGGGTTGGAAACGTCCTCCCGCTCAACGGGCAACGGTGGGACTTCTCCGAATCTCCCACCGTTGTCCTCATTCCGCCTGCCGAGGAGTGGGCCTATCCCTCCCCTAGCCCCTCCATCCCGCTAACAGTAAGGTGGAGGAGAGGCACCGTCGTCACGGGGGAGGGGGTGACCCTCCCATGATAACGTTTCTGAGGGAGAGGGAGTCGGCCTTCCTCTCCCGCGCCGCCGCCTCTTTCTGCAAGATCACCTCTTCGCAGAAGGAGGCGACCGCCTTCCACGGACCTCTACCGCCAGTCATGTGGTCGACCATGCTCGGCAGCGAGAGGTCCGCACAAATTTGACTCCTAAGGACACGACGCTGTGCCGACTACGCTGGGCATTCTACCAACGTGTGCAGCGCCGTGTCCGAGTCTTCGCCACAATGGTGGCACTCCGTCGTCGGTTCCTTCCGGATCCAATGCAGATACTCACCGAAACACCCGTGTCTAGTGAGCATCTGCGTGATCCGGAAGATGAGCCGTATACGCCTCCCGCACCATTCCTCCATAATGGGCAGGAGGGACGACGCCATCGGGCCCAGCAGCCATTCCCGAGCCTGGCGCTTCAAGACCACCACCTCCTCTCCGTCGATCTCCCCTCCATGGACGTAGCGGCCGATACCATAATTGGTCGCCCGCTCCTCGGCCATCAAATGGAGGGGAGGCATCCCGGAGAGAAGGAGGGCCGCCTCTGCAGAGGCGGTGTAATACCCCCGTATGGTCCGAATGGCCAGCCGCCTCTGGATGCGATTAACTAGCATCAGAGATCTGCGGCTGGTCATTAGTTTCGGGGCGCCATCTCAAGGGCGCCGAATGGCTGCCAGGCTCACACTCAAGGGGCATGTCCTCCTGGTGGGTGGGGACCACCTCCATTGTAACATGGAGGTGGTCGGACAGAGTCTCCCACTCTGTCGCTATCCGCCAGGCGAACACACCGCGCACGGCGGAAGGGGTGGCCCAGACTAGATCATCGAACGACCACCCATTCCATCGTACGCACGTGGCTACGGATCCCCGGTTCATCAACCGAAGGTCCATGCCCCCAGCCCAAACCTCCAAGGTCTCGCCGCGAAGGGTGGTCCTGGGGTTACCCCACATGCTCGACTTCGCGTTGAAGTCCCCCAGGACCAGCATTGGACCGGATAAGTGGGGCCTTATCAAGGCCCCCAACCGGTCCAAATACCCCTCAGACTCGGCGAGACCAATGTTGGGCGAGACGTAGCAGCCTGCGACTAAAAGTCTTCCCCATTTCATGATCACCATCCCCCTACCTCGTTCGACCACGGAGTAGGGGGGAGACTCCCGGCTCGTACGAGCCCATATGGCCACGGAGCCCTCCAGGTCCCCAAACCAAGGAGGGGTATCTGGGACCCGGTAAGGCTCCGTGACCACGGCCAACCCAACCTCCTGCTCCGCCAGACCCTGGAATAACAGGTCCAGGGCCGGCCTAGAGTGGTTGAGGTAGACCTAACCCAGACCTAACCCAGAACTAACTATATATTTCACAATAAAATATCACCATATGTAGAATTCGAAAATCAATGATTATAAAATTTACGCCACCCAAATGTCACGAATCCAAACGGCACGGCGTTCAAATGTCACAAATCCAAACGGCATGGCGTCCAAACGACGAGTCCAGTCGCATGGCGTCCAAGTGGGACACCCCCTTGTGAATCCTGCGGCTGGTGATCCGATTCTATTGAATTTCCTTGTTCTATCCCACCCGGTTTCATTCGTGATTAGATATTCAATTACTGATGCCCCTCTCTTTTCTATGCACGTAAATTCTCCCTCTTCATCTCCCTGCATATTGCTATTCAAAATATCTCATCCTCTTTCTTCCACCATTCTTAGCATTTTCCCGCCCTCATTATTTCGCACATTATCCTTTGTATTTCTTCCTATTTGCTCATTCTCCAATTCCCCTATACACACCTTCCCTTTCTTACCTATTCTCGCGTTAAAATCTCCTCCAATTATCAGTACCTCAACTTTTACCTGTTCTAACTTATCGTTCATCGCCCACATTATCTTTTCCATACCTCTGTTATTATACACTGTCCAGGCGTTCCATATTTCCTCTTCCATCTTGATTTCTCTTCCTGCAAGTCCTTCTATTTCGTTGTCTTCCTGTACTACTTCCCATCCTTTCCTCATTCCTATTATTATTCCCCCACTCGCTTTTTGCCGGTTGATTACTCCATACATCCTTTTGACAATATCCTTTCTAAACTCTCCCATTTCTTCTCTTCCACCCATGTTTCTGTTAACTCGACGAAGTCAAATCCTTCTATAAAATCCCAAAATCTTCTACCCTTCTGTAGCGTGCGGTCGTACGGACAAAATAAAGTTTTTTGTTTTGTGCAAACGGCCAACGTAATTTACGACTCTCGTTCGATGAAGCTATTTTTGAGTTCACAATTTCCAGACTTTGACGTTGCATGTTCAGCAGTTCTTTCCTAATCAATAGCAAACAGAGACCGTCGTAAACTAAGGGATTAACTGAAGGGCACTTGGACCGGCTCATGGGTCTATCGCTGCGTCGGTCCGGCGCGGTTGGCCCGAAGGAAAGTCCCACGACAAATTCATCCCCTCCGATCACCTCGCCGTTCCGAAAACAAGCACGCCAAGGGTGTAAGGAATAGGCGGTGAGACGGAAAAACGAACAGTTCTGATTGGAAGGATCCAACGTGTGGGTGCGCCAATCAGGGTTGTTTAGCAATTTTACCAGGGAAGACGTGGAGTAGAAAATGAGACACAAGTCACTTAGTCGCGATTCGTCTTGAGATATAGATCGCGCAGAGTCAAGCCGAGACACGAAAACCAAGATAACGACCGCCGTGTATATATATAGTTATTAAAGACATTCACTCCGCACAACATGTCTATATTCAATAGAACAACCACTACCCACATTGGTGACCCCGACGTAATACTTGTGTTGTGCGATAGTGAGAGACTGTGGTCGTAGACAGTTTTTAGTGTAGTTTAGAATAGTTTTTTTGTTTTTAAGAAAAGGACACAACGTGCCAATAGACATAAAAATGAATCCCGGCAACGGTGGTGACGGTACCGCGACGCCGGAAGTTTACCGCGTACCGCCGTTTTGGCCAGAACAACCGACAGTTTGGTTTCGCCAAATCGAGGCGCAGTTCGTACTGAATGGCATCACAGTAAATTCGACGAAATTCTACTACGTGATGTCATAGCTGGAACTGAAATATGCGCTAGAAGTCCAAGACATTTTTGCGACGTCCCCGGAATCTGAGAAGTACGAAATGCTGAAGCGAGGGCTCATCCAGCGCCTGTCCTCATCGCAGAGCAAGAGGATTTTGCAGCTGCTGGAGAAGAAAGAAATCGGTGACCGTACACCATCCTAATTTCTTCGCCACATGCAGAACCTCGCAGGAAAAACAGTGTCGGACGACTTTCTCAGAACGTTCGTCAAAGCGATCGTCAACGGCCAAGCTGCCATATCCAGGAAGGAACCGCGTAGTCTCAGTTGGCCAGAGTTTCGACGGCGCGAAAGGACCCCACCGAAATGTTGATCGACCGACTAGAGAAGATTACAGGCTTAGATGAAAAAGTTGAAAAAACTGAATTTTTTTGTTTTCTTCATAATTATGACGAACAGAAATTTTTTTCAAAATTTTGTTTACATGTTATTTAGAAAACTAATGGTTCTACTACGTTAAAGATGTTCAAGTCGTTTGATCCAATGTAAAAAAAAGTTGGTAGTTCTTAAGGGGTGTCCACTTAATATTATCCCCGACTGTATATTTCACTTTAGTAAAATATTTTGAAAGTACAGATGTATTTTAAAAGATTGTCAAAAATGTGTCGTCCACAATTATTAATAAGGTAGATAGAAGATAGATTAGAACAAATGTAGAAATATTATTATAAAATAAACTACAAATTTACAGATAGAGGCAACTTAAAAATACCGTGAAAATAAGTAAAGAATGTTAATTTGTTTCAGAATCGAAAGCAACAGAATTTACCGATGTTCACGATCCAGCAACAAATGAATTACTGTGTCGTACTCCAAAGTGCACGAAAGAGGAAATGGAAATGGCTGTTCAAAGTGCGAAAGATGCCTTCAAAAAATGGAAGAACTCAAGTGTGCTTACAAGGCAAACTTTGATGCTCAGATATCAAACACTAATCCGAGAAAATTCGGTATGATTCTTAATGACAATGATTTTGCGAATGTATACAGTCATGTTTCGCTTAACGGCGTGGATATGTTTTGAGACGTCCGTCGCTAAGCGGTTCCGCCGGTAAGCGAACATCATACAATGAACTTACAGTTGTCGAATTATATGTATGTATGAAACATATGGCACAACTTACGCGTATCATATATTGTTATACGTAAACACATTTTAGAGTATACAACAAAAAATAGGCATACGATATAAGAGATAAAAATTTAATTTTTTTCTACTTTTTAAATTTATTTATTGAAAAATATAATGTAATTTCTAAGCCATGCCGGGGCACTTTCGTCTCAACTGAGACAAGACCGTTCCCAGATAAAGATCAATTTCTTGATGTAAATTTTTCTTCATTACGGCAAAATATATTAGACATTTTAAATGAATTCGATAGAAGATTTTTAGATTTTCAAAATTTAGAAAAGAACATTTTATTATATAATAATCCGTTAGCAGTTCCAATTGAAGATCAAAACCACGATTGTGTGATTTACAATCAGATCCCCTGTTTCCTTCAAAGAAAGAAACACAGGAAGACTTTTTCAAATTGTTGCAACCTGCCCAATATCCAAAATTGCGAAATTTATGATTGAAGATGTTTTCAATGTTTGCGTCTACTTACATGTGTAAAACTAGTTTTTCGACAATGAAATTGATTAAATCGAATATTCGCAGTAGTTCAACTGATACTTCTTTGGAAAGCGCGTTAAGCATAGCTATGTCCCAATTCAGCCTTGACGTTTCCGAATTAATTCGAAACGAGTAATGAAAACATTTAATATTCGCTTTTAGTATGCTTTATAATGTTTACTTATTTTTATTTTGCTTTGCGTATTTAATTCTTATGCGCATGCTTAGAAGCATGCTCTTAAGAATCGTTTTGCAATCTATAAAGAATTTATAAAGATTCTTTGAATTTATGATCAATATCGGAAAGAAATAAAGGTAATTATTTACATTAGGGGCTTCCTCACCGATTTTAATGACGTTGAAATATGTTGTCAAGGTCATCATTCTGAACAACTTTTTCCTATACATGTTACCGCCGCTCAGCTTTAGTTTCCGAGATAATCGCAAAAAAGTTTCAACATCTCAAAAATTATTTATATATTATTTATATATTTATATATTTATGTACTGGATTATTATATATTTTCTTGATTGTTGCAGATATCCAAGAATTCGTATAGTTTCATGCTTAATACTCTGTATGCTAACACAGCTGACAATGAAATGAGCGCGTTCGACACGATTCATTTCATGTTTCAGTTCGTAAACATAAAGAGACAAGACAGTGAGTCTCAACTGATTGAAGTCGTTTTAAGTTATAACCGTGGCCGCGGTATCGGCGGCCACAATTTCAAATCTAATCCAGACCTACTCCGATCACTTTTCGAGATGTTGAAACTTTTTTGCGAATTCTCGGAAACTAAAGCTGAGCGGCGGTAACATGTATAGGAAAAAGTTGTTCAGAATGATGAACTTGACAACATATTTCAACGTCATCAAAATCGGTGAGGGAGCCCCTAATGTAAATATTTACCGAAATAAATATGTCGCGAGAAGCATCTGGGATTTCTAGATTTCGGAGTCGCTAAGCGTACGACCACATTGGAGCTGCAATAGAAGCTAAGAAAGCGTCGATCAGAGCGGCGATGTGTCGTTGGTAGACTGCTAATAGTAGCTCTATTCGCCGCTTCAACATGAACGTTCCTACAAAACAAAACATTACATGTATTTTGATGCTTCCTTCTATTGCGAACCGTTATTAACCGTTACTTGTTCACATATGTGACTTGTTTATGTATATCTCGCGCGCGGTCAGGTACGACTACACGTATGGTGGGAGCAACGAAGGCGCGAGACGTGCGCGATCGCGACGAAGGCGCGCGTTGGATGGAATAGAGGTTGGTGGGAGAACCAGGCGTTTGAACAGTGTTGGGATATGGTGCATCTTTTCTCGCGCATGCGCGGCGATTTTGGCCTCAGTAAAGTAAGATTCTCGATAAAATGGGGTACCTTGAGCACCCAGCAGAATTGTAAAAAATTGGTATGATTTGATTTTGAAAAATGAATGTGTAACATGTGTATTTGTGTATATTTTGTAACTCGTACGACACGTCCTGAAGTCTTTTTGCCCGGAATAGATTGTTTCGATACTTTCGCGCCAATATAACTGTCGTAGGGCTCCACTACCTCGTCATTATGACATAGATACGTTACTGTTTTGGCCGCGCATGCGCGAGAAAAGACGGACCATATCCCAACACTGCGTTTGAAGTTTGAGGGGCTCCACCCGTGTCCGGGTCTGCTCTAGGCCTACCTAGGGTGCGCAGGAGCCAGATCAAAACTTCGTGCTGATTTCAGCGACAGTTGCGGAGAAATGAGGAAGCTCCCGGACAAGGATAGAGAGATCCTTTTTTATCCTGTGGGGCTGTGACAGAGAGGCAGATATGCCACTCGCAGGAGAGACAAGGACAGGGCATGCGTAACAGCTTGGGGTTCGCCTCAAAAGATAGAGGGGTCTCTCCTCTGTATATCCATTTATGTAGCTAATTGTATTTTTTTGTCCTTTCTAATAGTTGTAACTGCTTGTTAAGCTTTGAAAAAGAGCTGACACGGGTATTTTATAAGCTATATTTTTGAGTTTGTGCGAAAAATCCTTTTTCCTAGCAGAGACTTACTATACAGCATTGAATTCTACAGACGTTTCTGCTAAAGAAAGCATTCGCGAAAAAGTAAGTGGTTCGGTGAGTACATGAGCAGGTCAAGAAAATATTCATTGACAGCTTGCTTGCGACGCGTTCGCGCCACGCTGCCGTGGCTATGCTTAAATTACATCAATTTTTGTTGTCTTTTTAGGTGTGAATCATTACACAAAGTTATAAAAATACGAGATATATAGGGTGGCCCACATAACTCTGAACAGCTCAATATCTCGAAAACTATGCCATCGATTTTAATGTTCTTAGTCTTAAATTGCATGGAACTGAAGGGCCTTTCTGACTACATAAACGTGAAGTGGCTTCCCTTCCCCTTTAACGGGGGAGGGGAGGTACCTTTGCAATTTTAAATGGAACCCCCTATAAAATGTTACATATTTAGATTCTACAGGAAAAAACAAGTCAATTTTGTCTGAAACATTTTTTTGTCAGATACTTCCATGATGAGATATAACAGTTTGAAGTTTCGAGTTGTAGGTACTTGAAGCGCTCGTAAATAGCGTTATGGAATTATACGCGCTCGAGTCCTTTGCTTATTCGTGAAGAAATAAAATGTACTTTAAATTAAATGTTCAAAATGTCCACCACGGGCTTGTAAACATTTATTTACTCGAAACATCAAAGTTGGTCTAAAATTTTTTAACATTTCGGGAGTCACTGAAGCGCAAGCGTCACGTATTCTTTGTTTCATATCCTCTTTTGTCGTCGGTGGTTCAAACATAACTTTGTCCTTTACATATCCCCATAAGAAAAAATCTAATGGTGTTAGATCGGGGGATCGAGGAGGCCATTGACGAGGTCCCCCACGACCTATTCATTTGTTCCCAAATTTTTCGTTCAAAAATTGCCTGGCGATGATTGCAAAATGTGGAGGAGCGCCGTCTTGTTGGAACCACATTTCTCTTCTAACGTGCAGTGGCACATCTTCCAAAAGCGCAGGCAAATGATTTTTTAATAAATCACAATAACTTGCAGATGTTACAGTTTCTTGAAAAAAATAAGGTCCAATCACAAAATCTCCTATTAGGCCACACCAAACATTTAAAGACCATCGATGTTGAAAGGGAACACATCGCATCCAATTTGGGTTTTCCACGGCCCAATAATGCAGATTATGTCTATTTACATGCCCTGAATTCATAAAAGTGGCCTCATCGGAAAAAAGTATTTTGCACAAAAAGTCATTTTCCAAAACACCCTGCAGCCACTCACAAAATCTTACGCGGTGATCGTAATCTGCTATAGAAAGCTCTTGTGATAAAACCATGTGATATGGATGATACTTTTGCCGTTTCAAAATTCGTTGAATCGATGAACGACTAATATGTGATGTTTGTGCAAGTGTACGTTGACTAATATGAGGATTTAATGTAATTGCAGCAAGAATACTGGCACTATTATTTTCATTAGTGACAGCTTTAGGTTTATTGCGAGTTTTTTTACACAATTCACCGTGCTCGCGAAGCCGCTTTTCTAAATTATGAAATGTTGCGTGACATTTTTTGATCCCATAACGTTCAAAAAACATCACTGCTGCACGCCGATAATTTTTTTGGCATTCACCTAACGTTAATAACATATTCACTTCTGTGTCAAAAGTAGCCATAATCACAATGTTACTGCTTGAATAACAGCTCTAAACTGAAAACGTTTTCATAGATAAGTGAGTCAAACTCAAGAATTATAAATATTATTGTTTGTGTTTCTTCATGAATAAGCAAAGGACTCAAGCGCGTATAATTCCATAACGCTATTTCCGAGCGCTTCAAGTACCTACAACTCGAAACTTCAAACTGTTATATCTCATCATGGAAGTATCTGACAAAAAAATGTTTCAGACAGAATTGACTTGTTTTTTCCGGTAGAATCTAAATATGTAACATTTTATAGGGGGTTCCATTTAAAATTACAAAGGTACCTCCCCTAACCCGTTAAAGGGGAAGGGAGGCCACTTCACGTTTATGTAGTCAGAAAGGCCCTTCAGTTCCATGCAATTTAAGACTAAGAACTTCAAAATCGATGGCATAGTTTTCGAGATATTGAGCTGTTCAGAGTTATGTGGGCCACCCTGTATATGAAAACAAAATACAAAAGAAAAACTTGACTATTTCTAACGTAAAGAAATTTAAAAATGTTTCCGCTCTTCTTGACCCTTATACGTGGTGGAAACATTTTCAAATTTCTTTACATCAGAAATAGTCAAGTTTTTCTCTCATAGTTAGCTATCTTTATGTTAAAGTTATTTATTATTATAGATAACAAAAATTAATGTAATTTAAGTATAGTAAGTGTTTACGCCCGCGGTTGATCAGATGATCGTTCGGGCCTTGATTGAATTTGCACTGCGAGGTGCCCGCTAATATATCGAACTCGAAGGACCACCTTCCTTTGATGGAAGGACCAAGAGAATCAACTTGTAAAAATGAATGACTATTCACCGTAACAAACTACACACCGCAGTTGTCGGGTGATGTACAAAAAAGCTAAGTTTGTAAACTATAGGGGAATTAACTTCTCTGACTGCTTCTGTGGCGGCTACTTCCTATACTCGTCAACAGAGGGACATTACGACAACACCTTTCCCGCTACTACCTGAATCTTCCTTTGTATATATACCGTCCTAAACTATCCTTACGACATCCCGCGTCTAAGGCACGGGTCCGCTAGATAGCCTTACTGACGAGTCCTCTAGCGGGCCTAGGACGAAACGCTTCCTTCTCCTTTTTCCTCCTCTCACACACTTTTCAGCCGGCATACTTCTATAGCTACACAGTAGAGAGCGATATAAGGATTTCAAGGTTCTTGTTAATTCTGAGGAAGAGACCGAGAGTTCGCCAATTTAACACCTAGGTTCTCCCTTCCTAATGGAAAACTTATCCCTCCTCTATAAAAATTAAGGGTGGGCGGAAACTAAAACTAAATCTAAGAAAACGGGCCCAGCAAATAGCAAGAGGCACGGGCGTTACAAAACGCATAGGCGCAACGGGCTAAAGGAGGGGGTGTTCGCGATGCTGCCAGGGTGTTCAAACCCTCGAAGATCGAAGCCTGGGGAATCCCAGGCATCTGGCAGCGATACCGCGCTAAGGCCCCGAGTATCCAGCCGCGCCGATTCGAAGAAAACTTAAATACAAAGGAAGCAGATGTTTTATGGCGGGGACTGCGCTCAAGATGTGCAAATACCATCTTGTGCCCTAGATCGTAACGGCAATTGCACTAACAAAAGAAAACGGTGACAGGCCCATGCCGTAGCCAGATTGCAATGAGCCGCGTACCGACTCTAAGACACAATAGCGATGGCCCATCATAAAACATCGCCCGAAGCTGGCCGCTACAGTAAGCAAAGACATATTTGAGTGGTACAAATGTCGACTGCGCATAGCAACGGTCCTGGCGAGTCGAGAAAATGCTATAATCGCCGCATGACGGGAACACGTCGCAAACAAGCTGTCAATGAATACTTTCTTGACCTGCTCGCATACTTACCGAACCAAATACTTGTCGTGAATGGTTTCTTTACCAGAAATGTCTGTATAATTCAATTCTGTATATTAAATTCCTGCCACTTAAGGATGTTGAGATTATCAAAGGGAAAGAGGAACAATAGGGTTAATGAGAAAGATAGCTTTTGGTATAAGTACACTTTAATAGTTTTGTGAAAAGAAAAACAAAGAACTTCTTATTGCTCTCGTCTCGTGAGCGACGGTCACGGACCAACTAACGAAAAATTACCAGTAACGCAAGTAGTGCGCTCTGGCGCCTTAATATTAAGTTTTGCTCACGCAACTGCGGTGAGCCTATCGACGTGCGATAACTTTACTTCTCAACAAAGGATTTTTCACATAAATACAAAAATAAAGCGTATAAAGTACCTGTGTCAGCTCTTTGTCAAAGTTTAACAAGCATTTACAACTATTAGAAAGTACAAAAAAATATAATTAGCTACAAAAACTGTGCGTCATGGAGAAATTCTGCTTTTAGATTTGGTTTTAGAATGACCCTATAAGAATCACCCAACAGATATTCCAGAACACGAAAAAAGTTTTATTTCGTTGAACAGTGCTATCTAACCCTTTAACTATTCTCTTATCGTTAGGCATATGGCTATATGTAAGTAGTTCTGTGTGCGTATTTTCCTTATGGTATAGTGTAATTCCAATTTTTTAACCGAGAATGTATTTATTGAACATTTTTCAAGAAGTTGATCTTTTTCCAATAATGTGGGATTAGGACCCCCCAGACCACAAATACCGTAGGAAATTAGGAAGAAGGGGGAGGGTTCCGTGGGTGAGCGCGTTAGTCGATCGGCTACCAACACGAGGGCCCGGGTTCGATTCCCGGCGCGGTGCCTTCGTTTTTCCTGAGATCCTACAATAATTGTTTAATTTTGCATTTAATATACGGAAAAATTCTACTAAAACTAGTACTATTTTTATACGTAATATAATAATTCTGTTTAGAACAACAAATATATAAGATTTGTAAGATTTTAGTTGTGACATAAATATAGTATCATGTATTAGCAAATTCTTTAACACGTTGACGTAAATACCGTCTATAGACATCCAATGCTTGGGATTGTAGATGCAAATAACGGCTATAGACATAGACGCACTGATAAGATGTATGCCTCCTTTTCTCACGCATGCGCGCGTAAAACAGCAACGTATCTATATTATGAGGAAAAGAGAGTGTGAAAGTGATATTGGCGAGAAAGTGTCGAGAGACTAGACACGACGGACACGAGGCGAGACGAGTTATTATCTACTTACTTTACTTAAAATTATTTTTGCTCCTTTCAGTTCCCTATCCCCAAAATAAAAGAAGAGTGTGAACTAAATTGTACATATACACAAAATTATTACGTATTTATATATCATTACTATTTTATTAAATTTTAATATTTCATATGTGTATACAGAATATACACCAATGCACATGTTATACATTCATTTATCAAAATCAAGTCATAACAATTTTTAAAAATTTTGCAGCGTGACCAAGGTACCCTCTTTTATCTACAATTTTACTTTACTGATGCTAAAATCGGCGCGTGTGCGCGAGAAAAGGAAGCCCGCATCTCATCATTGTATAGACGTCCGCCGATTTTTAGGAAAATTTGTTAGAAAAAAAAAAAATTTTATTCTATAGGTTTGTCGATCTCCTAAAAAATCAAATAATTAACAAAAAAAGTTGCTTTTGTCGTCCATCACCGACTTCAGAGTGAGCGTCAACGTGTTAGTCGATATTGGTATCGTTAATATCTAGAATGTCAAAACCGATTTTTACTATCCAAATAGTAACATAGATGTAATAGTTTCATGTATTTGTAATATGTTTTTTCTAGAAATTGATTGCAGAGAATTTAGTCAAGGAAAACGGGAAAACAATGGCTGACGCCGAAGGAGATGTTCTTCGAGGACTTCGTATGTATCTATATAAAAAGAGAAATTAAATACAACTTTCGAAATAAGTTTTACCCATCATCAAAAATTCTAGTAGCATGTTCACAAATAAAATTGTATCCGAACGTCAAGAATATTAAATGTGAAACCTTTTACAGTATTTCACCGGTAATTGTCACAAATGTCTCCGACAGAATTGTCCCTGAGATATCCCCACTAGTGCGGGGTGTACCCCCTTGAGGAGCCGTGAAGCTCGAGAGGCCTCGGTCGCCGAGAAATATGACAACATGCGGCTCAGGTATATCGGTGAGACCACACTAATCCGAATTTCCAACTTCTTTATTATTCATTATTTTTTTATGGGACTTCGATGACCATATTTACTTGTGTAATCGACGATTAAAGTTTCGGGCGCGAGGAAGGATAGCGTATGGGAAAGAAAGAGACGCGGAGAGTCGCAGTCGGCGGCACAGTTCAAAGGCTCGCGCGTCCTCACAACGTATTACCAAGGAATAACTTTTTTATTATTACTTATTTTTTTATGAGACTTTTTCTAATAGATTTGTGACAATGTTTTGATTAAAATGATACCAAACACGATATAATTCGGATCATATACAGGTGTATGGTCATATAGGTTAGGTACATAACATCGGTGAGGCAACAGTAATGCAATGACGACACTTTTTCATTTTTAATTAATCATTTAGGAGACTTTTATCATCATATTTGACATATTTCTCTGATCAAAATTTTTCTGATTATACATACATACCTATTTTTTAATTGACGATGGAGTAAGTTTTGCGACTTGCAGTGTCCCTTCCTTTCCTATCTACTCTCTTTGTCTGTTACCAAAACTAACACCATCGTCAATTGAAAAACAGATATGTATGTATAATCAGAAAAATTTTGATCAGAGAAACATTACAAATATGATGGTAAAAGTCTCCTAAATGATCAATTAAAAGTGAAAAAGTGTCGTCACTGCATTACTGTTACCTCACCGATGTTATGTACCTCACCTATACATAATGACCATACACCTGTATACGATCCGAATTATATCGTGTTTGGTATCATTTTAATCAGAACAATGTCACAAATCTATTAGCAAAAGTCTCATAAAGAAATAAGTAATAATAAAAAAGTTATTCCTTGGTAATACATTGTGAGGACGCGCGAGCTTTTGAACTGTGCCGCCGACTGCGACTCTCCGCGTCTCTTTCTTTCCCATACGCTATCCTTCCTCGCGCCCGAAACTTTAATCGTCGATTACACAAGTAAATATCATCGGAATTATATCATATTTGATATCATTTTTATTAGTAAAATGCCGCAAATATGGTCATCGAAGTCCCATAAAAAAATAATGATTAATAAAGAAGTTGGAATTTCGGATTAGGTATGTTTACATTTCTCGGTGCCCGAGGCCTCTCGAGCTCGGCTGGCCTTCTCTACGTTCGGCAAACCTCAAACAATGATATCCCTCTGGCATTATTGTCCCTCCGCAGACCCGTGTTGTGGACAATTATCGATGAAATACTGTAATTATTATACGATGTTTCTACATTTGTAGCAGTTACATATTTGGTTGGTACAAATTGAGTAGCTGTTCGCACTTGTGCTGTTTATTATTTTTCGTATTATAGTTACGATTATTTATTAGGTTGGTATATATGGAATATTCGATTTATGTATGTGGATTGATTGATTATTGAATTATAAATTATAACACTAGATGACACTTAGTTCACATGGATATAAAAGTTGAATTTAACGGAAATGAATAGTGCTGGGGCAGAAGAACTAAAGGTGGCGTTGTAAAACGGTAAGGAAGCCACTCAGTTGTAGAAAAACCACGAGATGGTACACAATATACAGAAAGTAAGAGTTCCTCTCAAATAGTAGATAAGGCTGAGACAATAACGATTAATGTTAAGACAATGAATATAACCAACTCTTTTATAATCTACTACTCGTTTAACTTTGATTACACCAACACGTGTTTAAGTCATATATCCTAACAAATAGGATTGATAAATCATTAGTTATTGTAACACAAATTTTTTTACCGAAAGATAAATTAACACGTAATCCAGTGAAAGTTGTATTTAATTACATTGTTTAACAATCTGACGTTTAATAGAATATTCTGGAATTAAATATTAGGAGCCTGGAGGGATGGGGATAAAATAATTTACTCGTTTTCGATGGAGAAAATGTATTAATTGCCATTGCATATATTTCAATTAATAAGTATTAGATTAAATAAAAATATAATTACTGAAAAGTTCATTTCTTTATACATTTTACGTACGCCAACTCAATTATCTCCGATCAACCTAATTGACAGTGCAAACTGTTAAAATAAAGATTTCAATTTAATTGTTTATGATTTTTAGCACTTTTGAGATATTATAAATGTAATACCAACAATAAGTCAAACAATTGAAAAGAAATTATGTGGAATAAAAATCATGGAAATTCTACTAGCTTTGTGAAGAAAGCATTCTAATTACTTTTATGTTGTTATCATGAAAAATGACGGAAGGTTGTGAGACAAAAAGGATATCTATTATGCTAAAGTGTAATCGAATAAAGTGAGTCTTTCTTACTGAATGAAAAATAATTATTTAGTCAAACCAGGATGAAGTGTCTGAATGAACTATTGGTTTTAGTTCGCAAAGAAATGACATTTCTGTTTCAGTTAAACTTACTGAATACTATTAGACGAAAAAAGAACTTCAGTTTAAACACAACGTATCAGAATCTTTTATAAATTAAATATATGTATATAATGTGTACAAACTTTAATATTACTTACTAAAATTATTTATATTAGTTTACTTTTGTATAATTCATTTGTAATTATGTAAATATGTAAAAATATTCGCGTCTTATTAATTACAAATACATACATTACAAAGTAATGTTTAATGTTGGTTTCCGTTGCAGAAGTGGTTGACGCTTGTACCGCGATTCCTACACTTCAAATGGGCGAGAGTATGCCAAATATCGCTACGGATATGGATATAGTTTCTTATAAGATTCCTCTCGGAATAACTGCCTCCATCTGTCCATTTAATTTTCCTGCGATGATCCCCCTTTGGTCGTTTCCGGTCTCGGTTGCATGCGGAAATGCTACCATTTTGAAACCCTCAGAACGTGTGCCGGGCGCCTCCATGATCCTGGCTGATCTGTTTACAAAGGCTGGTGCTCCTCCAGGTCTGTTGAACGTCATACATGGTCAACATGCCGCTGTTGATTTTATCTGTGAGCATCCGGAAATCAAGGCAGTTTCCTTCGTTGGATCTGATCAAGCGGTATGTTGTGTAATAAAAGTTGATTCGTGTTCACCGCTATCAAAAACATACACGGTTTAATGGAGTAAGATACTCGATTTGTGGAATCTGATCTATTCATACTGATACACTTATACACATCAACCTTGTCAAATGGTTGGATGAGCCACACATATACTCTCTTAAATGATTCCATATACAATGGCGGACAAAATGAAGTTTAAATAGTAATATATGTATACCTACGATATTAATATGCATATGATACAATGATGTGATTACAATTTTAATATCCAAATATTTTGCAAGTTTTATTACTTCGTAGGACCTCCGTTGCTGTTTGTTACTGCTTATAGCCTGTTCGGTGTACTTGCAATTGACCCTTCGCCGTACGGTTATTATTTTCACGGCTACAATAATTTAGAATTTCTTTGTCTGTAATAATTTTGTTGTGCCCCGAGGTTGAGAATTACCACCGGGTACACTTCGACGGGTTCCGTATCAGTTTTCGACAGGATCAGAGTAGGGAAGACGTTAACTGTGCGAATTTGCTTAACTAATCTTTATTAATACAATTCTGCCGCTCGGGTTGGTACCCCGGGTATTTATACGGGGTGTCCCAAAAATGTTTCATTTCCTTCAAAGGGGAGGTTCCTGAGGCCATTTGAAGCGACATTTTCCTTTGCAAAAATGGCCGTTTCTGCTTTGTTAAGGAGTTATTAACGAAAAACATGGATCAATCAGAACGCGACCTAGAGGCGTATTGGCAGAGACGGCCGCGCGCGACAGAAGTCGAGCGATGGTGATACACCGCGGTCGAAAGCAAGGAAGAAACAAGAGAAGAAAATTTTTCGAGTCCTATGTCGGTTAGTTCAAATTTGAATATGTTCTATTCTTTAGTAGCCTATGAACGAATCTTGAAGGATTTTTCGAAATCTTATAAAATGTTGGTTTTACAGACGTGTAAAGAACTTTTTTTCATTAAATTATAACACTAGAACTAACGTACCGAGGAAAATGAGTTTTGAGGAGCTTGTAGTGAACACATAAGAGTATCTATTGAAAATATTTCGATTCGGAAGAAATGGTTTTTTCACCATTTATTTTGCAAATGTTTTAAACAAATGCAATTTTCCTATAGCCGGGACTGTTTTAAAAATTCGAAAAAAACGTGGTGACAGCTTCAAGTCTCTTCTTTACGGACCTATTTTTTAAAAGGCAGGCGCTTTAAAATTGACGGAATTAGAATTATTTAAAGCGAACGCTGCACCGCGATATTACGGAGGCGCGCGGCACGAACAGCACCGCACACTCTGAACCGTCAATACATACTGGTAAAACTGACTCTTCACTTTTTAGTTATTAATGTTAAAAACTGAGAAAACCTTGCTTACCTTGGTTCTCCTGTAGAGCTCCAGCGAGGTGAAAATGATTCCTGTATTCACAAATTATTCTGTGTGCAACACTGAACCTGCCTACTCGTTAAATTCACAAGACCATTTTAATTATTCGCTCTATTCGATCACAGTAAAACTATTCACATATATCCATTGAGTCCACAAACGTTGAATAAAATCCACACAAATGATTCACAGAAGTCCACATATCACGCACAACTAGTTCACATTTGATTCACGTAAATCGACTGTTTCGACTGTGCACGAAAAGCGTCCGTCCATGCTCGCGATCGTAGGAAGACTAGTTCAGAACAGCTGACGAGGTTAACGGCCTTTCAACAGCACACTGCCGATTTATTTTCATCTCAGCAACTGTTCGATGGAACCGTGTTTCCAAATGGAATGGGAAGAGTAAATGACCGACCCCTCTTCAAATCGGGGGCCATTCAGGTACGCTTCTACCCCGAGTGACGCACGCACGTGTTGTCTCTTCGTTAAAACTTTTAGCATTTTATTGACCTACTGTACACATTTAGTAACCAGACGTCGAGCCATCGTCAAGGTCGAGCTTCGACACAAGGCGCTGGTTTATTGTCACGCTCGGGGATAGAAGCGTACCTTAATGACCCCCGATTTGAAGAGGGGGCGGTCATTTACACTTCCCATTCCATTTGGAAACACGGTTCCATCGAACAGTTGCTGAAATGAAAATCGGCAGTGTGCTGTTGAAAGGCCGTTAACCTAGTCAGCTGTTCTGAACTAGTCTTCCTACGATCGCGAGCATGGACGGACGCTTTTCGTGCACGGGCAGTCGAAACAGTCGATTTACGTGAATCAAATGTGAACTAGTTGTGCGTGATATGTGGACTTCTGTGAATCATTTGTGTGGATTTCATTCAACGTTTGTGGACCCAATGGATATATGTGAATAGTTTTACTGTGATCGTGAATAATTTAACAATGTGGGCCGGATCGTGCAGTGAAAGAACATTGACCCCTTCTGCTCGATAATTTCATAGAACGAATAATTAAAATGCTCTTGTGAATTTAACGAGTAGGCAGGTTCAGTGTTGCACACAGAATAATTTGTGAATACAGGAATCATTTTCACCTCGCTGGAGCTCTACAGGAGAACCAAGGTAAGCAAGGTTTTCTCAGTCTTTAACATTAATAACTAAAAAGTGAAGAGTCAGTTTTACCAGTATGTATTGACGGTTTTAGAGTGTGCGGTGCTGTTCGTGCCGCGCGCCTCCGTAATATCGCGGTGCTGCGTTCGCTTTAAATAATTCTAATTCCATCAATTTTAAAGAGCCAGCCTTTTAAAATTTCTTCCGAATCGAAATATTTTCAATAGATACTCTTATGTGTTCACTACAAGCTCCTCAAAACTCATTTTCCTCGGTACGGTAGTTCTAGTGTTATAATTTAATGAAAAAAAGTTCTTTACACATCTGTAAAACCAACATTTTATAAGATTTCGAAAAATCCTTCGAGATTCGTTCATAGGCTACTAAAGACTACAACATATTCAAATTTGAACTATCCGACATAGGACTCGAAAAATTTTCTTCTCTTGTTTCTTCCTTGCTTTCGACCGCGGTGTATCACCATCGCTCGACTTCTGTCGCGCGCGGCCGTCTCTGCCAATACGCCTCTAGGTCGCGCTCTGATTGGTCCGTGTTTTTCGTTAATAACTCCTTAACAAAGCCGAAACGGCCATTTTTGCAAAGGAAAATGTCGCTTCAAATGGCCTCAGGAACCTGCCCTTTGGAGGAAATGAGACATTTTTGGGACACCCTGTATTGGCCGCTACCGCTGGGGCAACGACACATGCTGCTGACTTTGCCTTTAGCGGTCGTTAACTCGCCGATCGTCAGCACACCTTTTCCGTGTTGCTTGCGTATTAACTTCCGGGCACCACAATTTCACAGAATAGGGAAGAAAATTTATATGTATTAAAACATAGTTTTGATGGTACTTCTTGTTTTAGTTTTTCTACTATTTATAATACAGCAGCTGTTCATTTAATGCATTCATCAGAAATTGAATAATAAATATAAATCCGAACTCCGCCGTCAATAACTAAACATAATAGAGACATTTAATACAAAGATGAGGAAAATAAGACTCTCA
The DNA here is from genome assembly GCA_913789915.3 of Sphecodes monilicornis. Lineage (NCBI taxonomy): Eukaryota > Metazoa > Arthropoda > Insecta > Hymenoptera > Halictidae > Sphecodes > Sphecodes monilicornis. The sequence goes on along the minus strand of OU565297.1, from coordinate 21,540,317 downwards.
TTCGCCTATGACTATGACCAACTTTATATGATATATTCCGTGCAACATCGATCACGTTTCAGACAACATAAACAGTGTACGAACTGAAAGTAGGTCGTTTCTCCGAATATGGAAATGTTTAGTACCACATAATATATTTACAGAAAAATAAAGAAGTCATGAATAATTCGATTCTCTATTTCAACAATTCCGGTGAACCTTACAAATACAGTGATTGACATAAATATTTGTGCACTCTTAAAAAGACGGTAACGTTTTTAATATTGGGCCCTACGACTTGGATTTTTTTGAGAAGTTAAAATAATTAGCTTACTACATGACCTGAACAAAATTTTGAAAAAATTACAACTTGTCGTAATTGTGTGGGCCTATATTGAAAAATGAAAAAATACATCTTGTAGATCTGTGTCAATTGTACATATTCTGGAAATTTCATCAAAGCCGTTTGATGCGAAAAGCAGAACGATAGGCATTGAAAGATGTAAGAATCCTTAGAATTATTACAGTTAGAGGCCGAAAATAGTAAAAACTGCAATTTTTACCATCTTTAAACTTTTTTAGCTCCTTGCAACGTTTACCGGCTTTGATGAAATTTTCAAGTAGGTATAATTGAAACAGATCTACTAAAGGTATTTTTTAAATTCTCAATATAGGCACACATTCTGACATAATTACAATTTTTAATTTTTAACATTCAAAATTAAAATTAAAAAAGTTAGCGTCTTTTTAAGTGTGTTCGAATATTTATGTGGGTCACTGTATGTCTGAAAAAAATGAGCACGATCTTTATGACAGATCACTATCGAATTAGTGAGTTAGTTTCGAGTTATTAGGGATTTTGGAAAAAAATACATATTAATAACCATAATAAGAAACTACTAGTAGTAAAGTATCAACGTGGTACTTTAAGTACTTCAATAAAAGAGCTATAAATTCAAGTTTAAAAACGTTTTAGAAACTGAGTCTGCTGTAAAAAATTCTGATTTTTGTTTTTGATATTTTGTAATTGTCCAATAAACAAAATGGATCGTAATCAAGAACGAATTGATGTACAACTTATTTATTTTATAGGGAAAGTATATTTACAAACAGAGTAGCGCTCACGGTAAACGCGTGCAGTGCAACATGGGAGCAAAGAATCATTGTGTCGTTCTACCGGACGCAAACAAGAACAAAACGATTTCACAAATCGTGGGAGCCGCATTTGGAGCTGCAGGTCAGAGATGTATGGCTCTTTCGGTGGCAATATTCGTCGGTAAAGCGAAAGACTGGATTCCAGAGTTGGTAGAGGCTGCGAAAACATTGAAGGTTAATGCTGGACATGTACCTGGTACTGACCTTGGACCAGTTATATCGCCACAATCGATGGAAAGAATACACCGCCTAATAGAGTCGGGAGTGAAAGAGAACGCAACGTTAGCTCTCGATGGCAGAGGACTGGTTGTCAAAGGTTTTGAGAAAGGAAATTTCGTTGGTCCCACCATACTAACCAATGTGCAGGTTTGTATTCTTTAAGTGAGGCTTCTCTTTTGTAGAAAAACCGTACCCCATACTGTTTTAAAAGTTCTCGCGTGCGTCACTATACAGAGTGTTCAACTACGGATGCGAGAAAATAAAGGGGTGGTTCTCCGTGACAATATAAGACGAAATTGAAGATTAAAAAGATTGTAATTACAGCTTCGTTTTTCAGTTAGGCGAATATTTTCAACATTTCTGATACATTTCTATGATATGGGGGTTAGAGTGCAGGGGTAGGAATGAGAGACTCTCCACTACCTGCACTTTTACTTTATAACACCTCGGAAAATAAACTGCCGGCAGACGACCGCGGCGGCAGGTTACCGACAGATTCTGGCCAAAATCAAAGACTATTCCGCCGTTTAGCAACGATTTCAGTGATTCGCCAGCATGATGTGACCTCTCCAATTTCTACGATAGAGAGCGCGCATGTACAATTATACAAAAGTTTAAAAAGCATTGAATCAGAGCTGGCTAAAATTTTGATAATAAAATTGAAATAATGATCGTTCCACAGAGTAGGCGTCTCCCGCGAATTTGCCTCCAAGTGAGCTACTTCTGGCGATACCTGATCTAAAGCGTAAAACAAAATATTTTTATTTTGGTAATCTAAAACAGTATTTCTGTCTCAGTGCATCGCGACACAGCAGTCTGTCGCGAGAATATCTCAGATGTATCGTAAGAATTCCATTAAGATTTTACTAATTATTAAAATATTCGATATTTATTCTTACTCATGTAGCGGCTAATAGTACCGCCAATAAAACATTTGGCGTGCAAATGCTTAGCGAAGTTTGGGACACGTGCGCTAGTAAAGCTATTTGTGAGGAAACTGTCTTTTCATATTTTCGGCCATCTCCTCAGTAAATATTGTGTTTTAGAATTTTCGTTTCGACAGCGTAACGGTCGGTTGTCGCGAGGTGGGGGCGGATCGCGACCGAGCCCTCTGTGCCGAAGCTCAAGGTGCCCAGGGTCGCAGGAAGGGGCTCGGGGCTAGGTAGGTCGCAACGAACGAGACGGTTTAGAAATCAAGGTCTTTATTATAGCTCGTGGTGTTCGGTGTGACCGGGCGACTTCCCGGCGTCACGTTCCTCGCAGCCTAGAAAAATGAACGGTAGACGTGACGATGAGGACGCTGATTCTGGTGGCAAGCCTTATGCAATACTTACTACTAGTAAATGAGAACGGAGCACAGAATGGTGCGATATGGACGCGATACGGTGTGATACGGAGTGCGGGACGGCGCAAGACAGGACGCGGCACGGATTGTTACAGGACGCGATACGGGACGCGACACGGGACGCGTCGCAGGAGTGGTATGGGCGCGATACCGGGTGCGATACGGTGCGAGATCGGCCGGGAGTCGCGACTCATCGAGCCCGTCTTCGGGGCTGCCAGTAGGACCTGGAGCCCCGGAGGGGGGAGCGGGAAGAGTCGGGGCTGGTTCCGGCGGTATCGACGGAAGTCGGGTCTCGTCCGTCTCTTCCTCTAAGCGACCAGCTGGACCTGGCGCCTTCGAGGAGGGCAGACGGTGGAGAGACCGCTGGATCCGGTGGGGTTGACGACGGTGTTCGTCGGGAGTCGTCCCTCGCCGGACTCGTCCCCAGGCAGCCGGGTGGACCTGGTGCCTTCGAGGCGGGGGGAGGCGCTGGAGGAACGGCTGCGACGAAGGCGGCGGCGACGGCGGTGGTGGCGGACCCGAGGTCCTCTGCTGGGGAATCTCCTGAGAGCGTACTGGCCGCTTTATACCCACGTCGTGTCTTATTTTTAGCCGCGAGAGTCCGCCACGTCGTGGCCGGAGGTTTGCTTTGCTTGCGGGAACGGGCGCGTCGTGATGGCCATCTCGCGGCCGTGGTGCGAAACTTACGGTTCGCTGGCGCGAAGTAGCACTTCGTCGCAACAGTCTCAATAGCGCCCGCGGGTGTCATAAACTTCGGGTGTCCAGGGGCCTCGGCACTAGGGCCGCGCGGTCGGTCCGGCCGATGGGCCCGCGAAGCCTCCCGACGCTGGGTCCTGGGAAATCCCGCTACGTTGCCAGTTTTCACGCCAACACGACGTTTCGCGAAACGTTATTCAGAAAAACGTTTGCGAAAGAGGGGGCGTGGATCTACGTGTAGGCGGCGCGTTGTTCCGCCCAAGCCACCTATCGGCTAATTCGGAAAGGGCCTTAGCCGATAAGAAAAAAACGTCACTTGCATCTTGACTCTCAGACGAGACACTTCGTCTCCTGAGAAGGAAATAAAAAGACGTACTTGTGTAAAGAACACATCGTGATTTCTCAATCATATATCTCTTCACTCATAAATATCGAATATTCGTCCACGAATAATGAAATTGTGTGAGAAACACCAAGCACAAATATTGCATTAGAACATTTTTCAGTATATGTTAATATTGTAAATATTTTATATCTAGCAATATTTTTAAAATAAATAACAAACAGTAACAACTATCAAGAGTTATAGTCATTTCACGTAAATAAAATTGTTGTCTCCACCTTGCGGCGTGCCACGAAAACTTATCTAGTTCTAAAGTGTATTGCGAACTCAAAAAGGTTGGGAAACACTGATCTAAAACATCAAATAAAATACTTGTTAAATGAAATAAACTGTTTAAAAATGTGGAATGTATAATACAATTCGACGCTTCTTAACGGTAGCTCGAATATGAGGGAATAGGAATTATAGAGGAAAGTAAAATCTCTACGTCAGTTTTATGTTGATAGTGACCCACCTAGTGGTGGGCCGTTTATTATATGAAAAAGTGACTGAGGCAAGCCGTCCGCTTGCTGGGTCTCCACTGTGGTCGTCTCCCGCGTCTAGCGACATTCGCGTCTGTAGATTAAAGTACTGAACGAAGATGTTAAACACCTGTATGATACGTAAAGTAGCCATTCGAGACACTGTTTCCCCTATTCTTCTGACGGCGATAATCGCTATCGTGAAGAGGGAATACAGCCAATCTGCTGAAAGCATAGAGTTAGTGGACTGTACATTTCGCGATGAATTTCGAAAATCGACAATTCGTCTATTCTCACTGGCGTAGTCACGGCTATACCGATTCTACTGCGTGTGCGTTAGCGTAGATGTGGCGGTTAATCTCACAAGGAGGTTGTAAGGCTCCAAGTGCGATAATCCAGCCGAATTATCCCGTGCTCCAGCAACATTGATTCCCATCTCGTGCGTGACTCAACACGTCACGCGGCTGTAAAAATCTCGGTGGAAGACGTGGTCCAACTCACCACATACACACACGAAAGCTACTATCAGCGCACAATAGTAGGGGCGTATAACGTATGTGTTGTTCAACCAGTCACGATCCCCGCTTTGGTAGTAGCTGCATATGTAGCGCTAGCGACGGCGTATGTGGGTGCGACTATGATAGTTGAACGGGTCAAGTTTGCCGAGTCGTCGACACGCTCTCTCTCAATGGAGGGTGACGAGTCTGGGCCTTACGATTCAATACCTATGATTGAACCAAACAATTCCGCAAAGCGTATAGTGAATTGACTGTGTCACGATCCCAGTATCGGTTCTTCTGCTGCTCTGGAACGACAAAGCGTATTCCAGGGCTTGTAGCAGAGAAGGTGTACTCCGAAAGAGTGTCCTCCGTGTAACACGGGCTGCCGTAAGGTATCGGAATCACGATTCCTTTCGAGAGTATGTCTTCATTGGCGTACAGTAAATTCGGGGAACGAACACGAAACTCGCTTCAACCATTTTGAAATACACTTGTTCTGCGGTGAAACAATAGCCACGTTAGAAAGGTCTAAGCAGCTATCGAAACCGTGCACTGTTTACGTGATCAAAACACGGGCAACACCGGTACTTGATCGTGGTCACTATTACCTGTACAACGCTGTTCGAATATCCTGTAGCGATCTCATAAGGGAGCTTAGCCCGGTTCGAAAGGTTCTACGACAGTGAGAGACTTTTAATTAACAAAACTCGGAAAATCCGTAGTTTGATAAAGCTTGCTTGGGCGTTGTCGACTGTCTTCGAATAAACGAAACGGTCTCGTAAACTATCACGGTTTCGTTCGATTAGTCGTTTGCAATTGCCAAAAGCAATTGCTCGCTCAGAAAACTTGCAAAAAGTGTTCGTTAGCACGACTCGAGAGTATGTGTCAGCCGGAAGGACTAGAGAGCCAGTGTTGGCTAGAACGTCTCGATAGCAACGTGACTGCTATCACGTTTCGTCAGCAAGTGACAGAGAACCGGCAGGCTTAGATAAACGTCGCGGGAGTGTCAGCTGACCGCTACGCAGCGCTGTCTCTCCCTTGCCTGTCTGTATCGGTTCAATGTCTGTATATTGTTCTCTTTCTCTCTCTATACCTTCGCGACGCGATTTTAATTTGAACATTATTTTCGTGCTCTGTACAAACTTGAGGTAAATTCGTTTGACCCAGCGAGCAGAGGTCCTTGCGACGCGATCTGTAGAGCACACGTCCAGCCAATCCCTCTGCCCTAAGCCCTAAGGCAACTGTCCCAAATCGTCAACGTTGCGGGCACAATTGCCCCCTCTTCCTCTTTTGACTTGCTTTGTAAAATACTCGGGTATCTGTCGCTTTCTCGTTGACATACATTGACCTAAGCGCGAATGCAAATCAAATCCTTACAATTACGCAGTGACCGTTTTTATTTACAAATATAAACACAATTTAGTCTTCAACATTCTCAATTATACATTTTACATAATTAATTTCACATACGTAATTTAGTCTTCAACAATGATATTATAATAGGATGTTGGACTTGTTTTGGGCTTCACCCTTATGTGCTGTCCCTAAATGTACGGTACAGTAGGACGTCATCCAAACCTCCGATGTCTGATGTCTTTAGTACAGGCATGTCCAAGAATAGCTCACGTCGCCGCGTTTTCGAGGGAGACGCCTACTTTTCCCGACCGCGCGTCTCGCTCCCCGTGGCGGCCGTAGTTCTCCGAGCTCCTCAGGCTCGTACCTACCGCTTGCGGTATGTATTGCGTGTGGCGCTTTGGGGCGACTCTCATACTCATAGGTTTCCACATCACCCATGAAATACTATGGTCAATGCGTTTTTTTTTTTGTCAGTGGTATCCCCTATAGGACTATTCCACTGTGTCGCGCACGATAATTTCGAAAAAATACATTTCTAAAATAGGTTTTATTATACAGTCAAAATTTTACTAACAATTAGGAAAGCTCAGCAGTGTACGTTGCTCTGTTTTAATGCTACGCATTTTTAAAAACGAACATTCGCACAAATAAGTCGATCTGAACATTGAGAAAATTCGGATGGCAAAATTTCTTAAAATGGAATACTTCGATTCACTTAAAGTTTTGAAAAATTCGGCTCCTTTGCCTTCCCTCGTTTTCAAAGAAATGTCGTGCTGGAGATCGCACAATTCTGGTTGAAATTCGATGGATTGTTCTTCGATTCTAACAGTTAAGGGGTTCTCAAAAAAAAGTAGATCGTTTCTAATCGAATCGAAATCAGTGAAGCGATTTTCGAACTGCTCTATCACCGATTGTAGAATATGTAAATGGTTTTGAAAATCGCATTGAGTGCCAAATTCTTTAAAAATTAAATCGCAAGAGGGGAAAAATGAAAATATTCTATCTTCCGCATTTAAATGATTTTGAAAAAGTACTAATTGCCTACGAAATGAGTCGACATGACTACACAATTCGGAAATGGCTTGGTTGGGCGTCTGTAATTTTAAATTTAATAAACTTAAGTGATGTGTCAAATCTACAATAAGCGAGAGTTCGCACAGAAAACTTACGTCTTCTATAGTACCTCATGGGTGATGTGGAAACCTATGAGTATGAGAGTCGCCCCAAAGCGCCACACGCAATACATACCGCAAGCGGTAGGTACGAGCCTGAGGAGCTCGGAGAACTACGGCCGCCACGGGGAGCGAGACGCGCGGTCGGCAAAAGTAGGCGTCTCCCTCGAAAACGCGGCGAAGTGAGCTATTCTTGGACATGCCTGCTTTAGTACCTCAACATGCTTGAGATGTAAATGATTCAATCGAGAGGATCCATATGCAGCACTATTTATTGTACAAATTAATAAAGATTGAATCCAGCATTATAACTGAGTAACTGTTCTAATATTCGATCAGTCATATTTCTCTGTTTAGTTCGGATAATCGAGGTTCTACTGTGTCATTTAAAAGTAAAGCTCGCGACAACCAATGTGGTACTCGAGACGGTACAGAGGCAAGGGATACGAAGTTCACAGACACACGATGCGATACACCTGAAGTAGTAGAGATAATGTTCTCAACGAATAGCGAGAAGCGTGTGACTCAACTGTATGCGCCTGACCAATCAGAGGGTTTCTTTACGAATTCCTTCCGAGTACTACTTTGGCTGTCATGAGCAATACATTGGTTTCCTTGAAATTTCGAAAATGTGTTCTTAAGAACAATCTTTTGTTGATCGAAATATTCGCCACTGTGAACTTAATTACACTATTACTGAATAATTATTAGATTTAAGATGTTCAAGTCGAATGAGACAACCTGTAAAGGTAACAATAAACATATTTGACTATCAATACTAACTGTAACAAGAATAAAAAGTATACAGGGTGATCTGATGTAATCCGCTCATTCGAATATTTCTGAACCTGTTGATGTTATTAAAAAGTGTATTAGAGAAAAGCTTAATGATTTTAGAGGTCACATTATCTGATGCGAGCAAGTTCTATCTATGTGGATGTATGAACAGCATATGAAAGTCAATTGTACTTATGAATGTCAGTATATTTTGGAGCACATAAGTTGAGATAGATTATCATTTTTATAAAACAGTAACGTTTCTACAATTTCTTTTCTACAAACAAGTTGTCTACATACAGTTAAAAATTGTTAGTTCAAGTGATATTTCAACTTGAATATTGTAATTTGTTGAAATATTGTAATTTGAATATTTTTGAAATATCTCCTAAACCTATGACTTTTAGCCATGAGTGACATTTGGTACTTTTCTGTAAAGAATTAATTTAAATGGGTTTGATACTCTGTATATTTTATGGAAATGCATCTGTTTTCCGTAATGATAGAAAACATGATTGGTAGTAGCCACAGTAAGAAAAATTACTTTGTCCGTACTTACGCTTATTATTAGATATTTTATTAAAATTCTGAGTATTATGACGTGTATTTTTCAATTTAAGCATATTATCTAAATATGGTATAATTAATTTCTAGCCATCAATGCAATGCTACACTGAGGAAATCTTTGGACCTGTGCTTTCATGTATCTTCACAGATACTTTAGATGAGGCTATCCAGATTATTAATAAATGTCCTTATGGAAACGGAACTGCTGTTTTCACGACAAACGGAGCAACAGCCAGAACGTTTGCAAACAGAATTGAAGCTGGGCAAGTTGGTATAAATGTTCCTATTCCAGTGCCGTTACCCATGTTTAGTTTTACGGGGAATAAAGGATCTTTCTTGGGTGACAATCACTTTTATGGTAAACATGTAAGTATAAAATTGTAAATTATTTGTACATTAGTTTTGAGAATTTTATAAAGTTATTATTTCTTAATATCCATATCATGATTAATGCAAAACGGATAATATAAATCATACAATAAATCTCTTTTCTGCAAGTATTAAACGTAAATAGAAGAGTTGAGGAAACAATAAGTATTATTACTGTGTTTATTTTTTTATGGATTTAATTTCACTGTGATAAAATATCTTGTAATGTAATAATTAATAATTAGCAGACTTCTTTATTAACACGTCCGCGACGGGTGATAGTCAGACAAAACGTTTAGCCGAACACGACATACAATTGTTAAAAGTTTGAAATGATGAGGGACTACATTTCCGTCACGAAAATGTTAATAATCGACCGTTACAGTTTTTGCCATTGACTCATAATTTCAATATATTCGAAAATGTTCTATATTACCTTTAAAATATTAGTCACAAAATGGTTTTGTGACTAACTCAATCTCCATCCATATACAGGCCATGTACTTAAAACTGATAAATTACTTGTATAAAAAATTGTAATAATATTGTATAAATGTATTAAAAGTTATATTTATACATACTATATTTTTAAAAATAATAATGTATTGAGTGAGACAAAAACTAATAATTCTGTGCATGAAAAATCTATGCAGTACTTGTCTGCTTGGTACAGGAGTTTTACGTGTTTTGAGCATTACTTAAATAAAAGTTTAATTAAAGAAGATCCGCTAATTATTAGTTTTTGACTCCATATACATTAGCAGCATTACAAATTATAAAATAAAAACTCAAGAGCACTTTCATATCTTAATAAGAAAGGGAAACGTTAAAAAGCTGATTATTATCGTATTGTGTGCCCTGTCTGATATCAAACAACTTTCGTTTGAAAGTTATCATTATACAATATGTAGTTTATGAGTTTTAGGTGGCACAGTTAAGTAACTCAGCCTGTATACTTTGACATTTTCAAATTTGGTTCTACTAAATGTTTAAAATTAACTTCAAGGTCACTTTCAGTATTTTATAAAATTATTATTAACTTTTTATGTTCATCTCTTAGTTGATAACAAGACAAGTGCAGTAAATATAATATTTACTGTTTGCCGTTCTCGTTTTCCGTGCGTCAGCTCATGATAAATGTTACTGCTGCATCTGGACTCTTTGTTTTTCATATTCTAATCTTTTCCTGTGAATTTTAACTTTACACTTGTATGTACATTTTTAACTGTTTCATGTACTTCAAGGGTATAAACTTCCACACCCAGACGAAAACGATAACGCAATTATGGCGATCTGGAGATGCCAGTGACATTGCTTCTTCAACAGCAATGCCGACAATGCAATAAAGATTGTACTCGATGTCTAATTAAAAAATTAGTCATGCTGAATTTCTAAGCTTATCAGCGTGATTGAGAAGAGAAAAGTCGTTAGTACTTTCGTACAGAAGAGAATATTTTTATCAGTTCCTGATACTGTCTTCCATTATAGCAACATATCCGTCGATATACTATTTCTTTTAATTTAATATATTCTTCCTGTTGCATTTAATATGGATATATTTTGTAATAAAAGAATAAAAGAATGTACTCTCAATCGCATAATTTATATTTATTAACCTTTAATTTTTATTATACTCAAGTTTTATTACTTCATAATATTGTGATAAAACGTAAATCTATTTTATGTCTTTTGTTTCATTTAAGTTATTTCAGTAGTATTATTGTTCGGGCTCGACACCGCGAGCCAGGCGCAACGCCCTGACGCGAAAACACGCCGGCAACGACCTCGCAACCGTTGCCGGCATAAATTCAAAAATCAAAATCGAGCGACAATCGCGACGACCTCCGACAGGTCGCCGCGAACCAGAAGCAAAAGAACAGCCCAAGGACTAACTCGCGAAAGCCCACGCTCCGCTGTTACGCGTTCTATCTGCTCTCACGAACTCTCGTTTTCTCGCCCATTGCGAGCCGTTATTCGCAGCCTCCTGCTGTACCGTCTCATTGTTGTACGCGTTGTTTCGTTACTGTACCGTGAGTGTCCATTGTAAATACTGCGTGTCAAGACGAAGCCAGTCGGCGAACGAAATAAAGTGCCGTCCAACTATTCTCGTGCGGATTTCTACTGCCCCGTCACCATGCAACGGCAATCCTTCGAAACCTTGCCCACCGCAAGCGCTCTCGAGCAAAACAATTATTATTTGTTTATTTCAGCTTTACAGCTATAAAATGAACTAGGTTTACACTTTCCTAACTATACTACAATTCTATCTTAACCATTCACCTACACTCCCATTCATCGTTCGCACACATACTCATTTTCACTGTATTTTCTAATTACCTATTCCTGTGTATTCCTCTTTCCTATTTACATTTGTACTGTTATGCCGCGGCTCTTCAGTTGAGTAAGGTGTTGGAAGCGAGAAGATTCCTCGCAGGAATCGACGATGCTTCCGAGGAAATGTGGTCCGGGATCCGCACACAGAGGCTCAAGGGCCAGAGACAAAAGTCGAGAATAATGGGCAACACGTATATAGATTTTATTTTAAATAGACGTCGCAGCGGTGCGCCGTGTCTTTACAGAATCGAACAAGAATAGCCGCTCTCGACGATTGAACGGCGACTTTATATTAACTGGTTAATACAAAAATCAGGGGTGGGGTCGCGTTGGGTCAGCAAGATATTAGTGCCGGGTGCATCGTGGAAGATTCCATGATCCAGGCATCGAGCGCGATCGGGCGGCCGGAAGTTGACGCAGCGGTATTAGCTTTCCAGGGCCGCACATAACAGTACTTATGTTTAAACCTATTGCTACTATCTATTGCTTCTCTTATCTCACATTTATCTTTACTTATACCTATGTTGCCTTTGTATGTTTATCTATTTCTTTTCTCCTTCTTCATTTATTGCTTCTACATGCTCTTTGATTTTGTGATCTCCTTACATAGTATTGCACCATCTTCTTCTTTTCTTTCTTCTTCCTATCTATCACGTTTAGCCATTTGTGTACCTTCTTGTCCTTCCTACCGCTTACTACCTCCTGTATCCTAACCACTTTTTCTGTTTCATTACATACACTCACTCTTTTCGCCGCGACTCCTCCGAGGAATACTCCCTTTATATAACGAACGCAGAATCCGAATTCCTCTCAAAACGCCGGTCAACGGCGTGAGAGGAAGCGTATCATCCTCGCGCGAAGCTCTATCAGCCAATTCGTAACATTTACCAAAAAGATCACTGTTGGTCGACTTACCGCTCTCTGGAGACGGAGACCTCGTTTCGCAACTCGCCACTTAACTAACCAACTTTTACTTTGACCAACGCCAATCGCAACAATTAATCGGTCAACGCCATGGGAGCCAACGCGACAGTGATCCTTCGCAATTACCGTAACGACGATCTACCCGGCGACCCCCACCCTACTTTTCGTCGGTTTCCCTAATTGGGCTGTCTCGCGCGCCAATTTTAATTGTGGGCTCTCACGGAACGTCCCTGGCCCTAGACTCTCCCGAAATTTCATTCACGATCGCCTCACGGCGAACGGGGTATCCTTGACGGTCCCAGGGCGCTCTCACACCACCCACGCGTAAGGAACCCCTTCCTACGGGATGAGACGGCGGCAAGGCCTTGTACGTGGATTTCCTTGTTGGAAAGTCCGGTGTTGGAAGGGTCTAGGCCTGCGTTGTCTCCGGGTTGTTCGGCCCGTGTGTGCGAGCTGCCCCTTTCTTCCACCTGTGCAGGATCTTTGTTTGGCCAGCAAATCACGAAGATGGAGTCCCACGAAGCTAGCCACGATAGGTACCGGTAATGGGTTGGTGGTGCACGGGGCACGTCCTGAAACTTGCCGTATTCGGCGCGCGCGTTTCGAATATAGCCGCCGGTCGGTTATTTACGCGGAATTTCCTCGGGGAGTGCTCCCGCTAGTGCCTGTCACGCGAGAGGGCGGTCCGGTCCATTTGAACTGCGGCTTTTAGCCGCCGAACATAACGTAAAAGTGACGTCGCAAAATCTGCAACGTCACAAATCATACAAAATCGTATAACTTTTCACTATTTACCAATGTTCTACAGAGTAAAACTTTATTATATGGGCGAATACGGACTTTAAACTACACTGAATGTATACATTGAAGTCTAGACTTGAGTCTGGTCAGATATAAAAACAATTTTTGCGTCTGTCTGCGTCTATGGGAGTTTTCATTTGTTTTCAACAGCCTTACGGAGCACCTCATTCAGTTGTCTAAGACAATTTGCATTGCACTGCACTTTGATTGTTACTATTTTTATTCGTTATTGTTTAACTGATGTTGTGTTTGATTGTTCTTACATTTGATAATTTTTGTCTTTCGTTTAGTATTATTTGTTTGACTATTATTCGACAAATTGTTTATTTTAGCGATTATTTCACTCCTTAAGGTAAGTTTTCAATATTTTTGGTTTAAAATATGGTATATACTTTAGAGACCCTGCATAATTTATAACTAGTAACAAACAATTACCATACCAAAATTGAAGAACACTTTTCATTGTTTAACGAATATGAATTTCATTCTTTATCGAATATCGAAGTTTTGATTTTATGTATGTAGACAGAAATGAAAAGAAAATCAATGTATTTGGGATCATGAGAGTTCTCTTTCGTTTTCAGAATGTGTTCGATATTTCTAGAGCCACCTTATTCGGCATATGGTGTTTGTTCAGAATTGAACATCGCGCCAATTTCGCGGATCAGCCGTCGCAAACGTGACGACGCGATTCGTCGACTCGGCCGCGTCCGCGATGTCATAATTCGCGGACTACCGTGCGACAGCACATACGCGTGCCAATAATTAGGCCGGTGGCCCCCCCCCCCCTCTCTCCGTGACTAGGCAAGACGAACGTCGGTCCGTTACGCGGTCGTCTCGCTCTCACTACCGTTTCCACTGTAGAGCCACCACGTGCGACCAACTATCCTTCTTTGCATTGCGCCACGCACGTGGACCGAGAATTACTCTCAGCAAGTTTATTTAAAACTTCCGGTTATTCAAACCTTTATTGCTCACAATCAAAATACATAGTTTACATTAAGTGCGCGATCGCGTTAGTAGTTCAATAAAGACAAGGACACCACGTGTTCACTTTTCAAAACGCTGACTTTTCTTTCGGTTCGACCACCTCGATTTGCAGTCCCCCATTCTGGGATAGATCCAGCCCCGAACATTTTTGGTCCTTCGAGCCGGATTGCGTCGCGGAAAAAACAGTTTAAAGTGAACCGAAAGCCGAAAAGTGAACATGAGTGCCTTCCAAACCATACTGACGAAGCAGAAATGCGCGATGCGGTCTATCGAACGCGCTCTACCCAATTTTAAAAAATTGGGTAAGGAAAAGATGACCGCCGCGGTAACGAAAAGCCGCCTACAAACGGTGAAGGAAACCTTCGCCGAATGCCAGTCGTTGGACGCCGAGCTCCACGACCTCGCGGCCGACAAGGAGAAGGCCACATCCCCGTATTTCGTGGAGGACCTGTTCGCAACCTGCGAGACCACCTACAACGAAACCATGGACTTCATGGCGGAGTGGCTCGCTGGTCTGTCGCCGCCGCAACAGCCAAACCCTGGAGGCGAAGGAAAGACGACCGCTTCGACATCCCGTTCCGGCAGCCATCTTCCAAGCCTGCAGCTGCCAACGTTCGACGGCGCCCTCGACCTCTGGGAGAGCTTCCATGATCAATTCGCGTCCATGGTAACAACGAATACAAATCTTTGTAGCGTAGAAAAGATGCAGTATCTGTGTTCCGCGCTCAAAGGCGAAGCGAAAGCCGCGATAATGCATCTTCCCATAACCGCCGCGAATTTCAACATAGCGTGGAAAATTATTACATCGCGATACGCGAACCACCGTCGACTTATAACGACACACCTCCACGCTCTGTTTTCCTTGCCGACCGTTTCAAGCGAATCGCCGAAGGAATTACGTCACCTTCGCGATCGCTTGAACGGAGCCATACAAGCGTTGAAGAATTTAAACCGCCCGGTTGATTCTTGGAGCGACATTTTGGTGTTTCTCGGGGTACAGCGCTTAGATCGATCCTCTCGCAAGGCGTGGGAATTAACGTTGGGAACCACGAAAGACTTTCCCGCGTATAAAAATTTCGACGAGTTTCTCGAGTCGCGAATTAGTGCGCTTGAATTTATCGCTCCACTTCAAAAAGAAAGACCGATCGATCTAAACACCAAACCCACCAAAACGAGGTTCCTTTCCGCTCACGCCACCACCGCCGTTGCAATCACCTGTCCAGTGTGCAAAGGCGGGCATTTAATTTACAAATGTGATCAATTTCTCGCGAAAACGCCAGCCGAAAGATATACTTTTATCAAATCGCAACGGCGATGCCTGAATTGCTTCTCCGTGAAGCATGATGGCGCCCAGTGCCGGAGCGTCCACCAATGTAAGGAGTGTCACCAGCGCCACCACACGCTCCTCCATTTTCCAACCAAGTCGCTGAAACAAAATAAAAACGGTCAGGATGACTCGGCAACCTCGAAACCAAACACGGACGAGTTAAGTTCTCACCTTGTAACGAAAACATGTACTAACCGTTCTGTTTTACTTTCGACAGCGCGAGTACATGTGTACTCGACCAGCGGTTACCCTGTAAAAGCGCGTGCGTTGCTGGATCAGGGCTCTGTCGCGACACTGATTACCGCCGACCTCTCACACCGCCTCCGACTGAAGCGCGATCAGCATTCCGTCTGCGTTACCGGGATCGGATCTTCAGCGTCGGCGTCAACGCACTCAGCGATCGTCCGTCTCTCGTCCACGGATAAAGTTGAGCCTACATATTCGACAACGGCAATTATACTTCAAAATATAACCAGGTATACGCCGCAGGCCAAATTAAGTATTACTAATTTGGATTACCTTGCAGGATTGAAACTCGCCGACGACGATCCCATGAGTTCGGACCCAATTGATTTACTAATCGGAGCTGACCTTTACGGCCAGCTGCTCACCGGTGAGCTGCGCAGACGTGCCAACGACGAACCCATTGCGCAGTCAACGACATTGGGTTGGATCCTGTCCGGTCCCATCATCCCTTCCTCAATCCCGACGCGAATCGAAGTGCATCACGGCGCGGTTTTCGAGCGGCTGGACGAAAATATTCGGAAATTTTGGGAGGTCGAAGCGATCCCCGAGAAACCCGCGTTGTCCACTGACGCTGAGTCATGCGAACACCACTTCCAGGCAACGCATTCACGGTCAACAACCGGACGGTATATCGTTCGCTTGCCATTCCACACGAACCCGCCAATATTAGGAGATTCGCGTTCCGCCGCGACGAGGCATCTTTTACAATTAGAGAATCGTTTTTGTCGCGATAAGTCTCTAGCTGTCGAATACAGAGAGTTCATGCGTGAATACGAATCGCTCGGACACATGAGGCGCGTCGAACCCAGTGCCATCGCGGCTCCCGGATATTATATCCCCCACCACGCGGTACGTCGCGACCACAGCGAGACCACTCGCACGCGAGTTGTTTTCAACGCATCGCGAAAGACCACCAACGGTAAGTCATTAAATGACTTACTGTTGAGCGGACCGAAACTGCAGCAGGACCTGACGGCTATTCTAATGCGATGGAGGCAATACGAATTCGTATACACCGCCGATGTCGCTAAGATGTACCGCCAGATCCTAATGCACGACTCCGACGTTGATTTCCAACGCATTTTATGGCGAGAAAACCCGGACGAACCAATTTCCGAGTATCAATTACTCACCGTGACATACGGTACTACGTCCGCCCCGTATCAAGCTATTCGGGTTCTAAAACAGCTCGCTCACGACGAAGGGCATAAATTTCCTCTCGCGACACCGATCATCCACGAGCAGACATACGTGGACGATTGCCTCTTCGGAGCTGATGACCCGACTCAGCTCCGCTGTCAGCGCGACCAATTAATTCGACTCCTCGATAAAGGCGGATTTCATTTGAGGAAATGGGCCAGTAATGCCCCTGCGCTCCTATCCGACATAGATCCATCCGATCACGGCTTAGCTGGCGGAAAAGATTTTGCGAAGGGCGAAACACTCTCCGTCCTCGGTATCGCGTGGAATCCGGTCCAGGATAAATTTAAAATAAAATCTATCACGATCCCGGATCCGCCGCGAACAAAACGATCAATCCTATCTGCTATCGCGAAGCTCTATGACCCGTTAGGATGGATCGCCCCCGTCGTTGTCACCGCCAAGGTTCTCATGCAGCAGCTTTGGCAAGCGTGCTGCGAGTGGGATGACGACGCCCCGCGCGACATCTTAGAGCAATGGAATGTCTATTGCAACCAACTTCCCCGCGTGAACGAGCTGTCAATCCCGCGAAAAATCGCTTCCGGTGCTATCGTCCGTCGCGAGTTGCACGGTTTCGCCGATGCCTCTACCAAAGCCTACGCCGCGGTTGTTTATCAACGCAGCATCAAAGATAACGGCACCGTTGATATCGGTTTACTCACGGCGAAAACTCGAGTCGCTCCCGTAAAAACAATCTCTGTTCCGCGACTCGAACTATCCGCAGCATTATTACTCGCAGAACTTCTCTGTACCGTTCAAAACGCACTTCGATCACATCGCTTCGATGTTTTCTGCTGGAGCGATTCGAGCATCACGCTGTGGTGGCTCAGTAAATCGCCGAACCAGCTTAAAACATTCATTGCGAACCGAGTAACTAAAATTCACGAAGCGTTGCCCGATGCTTCATGGCGTCACGTATCCACCGAGAAGAATCCTGCCGACTGCGCGTCCCGTGGAATCTTCCCAGCAGAATTAGAGAACCACCCTTTGTGGTGGACCGGTCCAAAGTGGCTACGCGAGCCGGAAGAACAGTGGCCAAAAACGATGCCCCCGTTACCACCCGATTCGTGTCGCGAAGAACGATCTACCATCCCGTCATACGTTACCGCAACCACCGAGTCCTGGAAGCTGGCAGAACGCTACTCGTCGTGGCCGAAGCTCCTTCGCGTAACCGCGTACGTGCTCCGATTCGTCGCTGCAGCCCGAAAACACGACCGCGAGCACACAACTTCCAGACATCCCACGTTCCAATCGCCGCTCGTCCTGCTCCCAGAAGAAATCTCCAAAGCCAAAATCTTCTGGTTAAAAACCATGCAGGCCGAGACCTTCCCATCCGAACAATCTCAGCTTTCCAACAAACGCCCATTGTCGAAGACCAGCGCAATAGGCTCGTTGACGCCATTTATCGACGGCGACGGGCTCATAAGAGCGAGAGGGAGATTAAGGCACTCCTCGCTCCCATCTGGAGAAAAAAATCCAATTATTCTCCGCTCTCATCGCCTTTTAACGTTAATTATTCGTGATACTCACCTCCAAACACTCCATGGAGGACCACAGCTCACGCTCTCAGTGCTGCGGAGAGAGTACTGGATCGTGAGAGCGAGAGCCACGGTACGAGCAGTATTGTATCAGTGCGTTGCATGCACACGTGAAAAGGCTGCAGTACCTACCGAACTCATGGGAGACCTTCCGACAGCGAGAGTCACACCTGAAACAAGGGCCTTCATCAATACCGGGGTCGACTATGCAGGGCCAATTTTAATTCGCACCACGCCCGGTCGAGGCTACAAAACGCACAAAGCATACATCGCTGTCTTTGTATGCATGGCAGTTAAGGCAGTTCATATCGAATTGGTAAGCGACTATTCGGCTAGTGCGTTTGTCGCCGCGTATCACCGCTTCATTTCGCGTCGAGGAAGGCCTAGAGCCATTTATTCCGATAATGGCACCACGTTTCATGGAGCCAACCGCGAACTCTCTACCGCGATTCGACTAGCATCGCAAACCATAGATTTCGCCAACCACACCGCCGTGAGGGGAGTGCAGTGGCACTTTTTGCCTCCCGCTGCACCTCATTTTGGTGGGCTGTGGGAAGCCGCCGTAAAGAGCGTGAAATATCACGTCAAACGCTGCATCGGTTCCCACACACTCACCGCCGAGGAAATGACGACGCTACTATGCCGAATCGAAGCCTGCCTTAACTCGCGACCGATATCCGCCGTATCGGACAACATCGACGATTACCAAGCCCTGACACCGGGTCACTTCTTAATCGGCACTGCGATCGTTGCTGAGCCTCAACCGAGCGTGGTACACCTCGCCGAAAACCGACTTTCGCGGTGGCAACTGGTCCAACGCCTTACCGAAAACGTTTGGAAATCGTGGTCAAACGATTACCTTCATACGCTGCACCAACGTCCGAAGTGGAGAACGGTCCAGGGTCTCGCAAAAGTGGGGCAAATGGTGCTTCTACGGAATCCATCACTGCCGCCCAGCACGTGGGAACTTGGACGGATCACGGCCTGCCACTCTGGAGAAGACGGTCTCACCCGAGTCGTCACCATAAAAACCAGCAAGTCGGAATACAGACGTCCTCTCGCCAAGGTCTGTTTCCTGCCAGTTGCCATCAACGAGCATGACGAAACCCGCGGGTCATCTGCGCCCGGTACGACTGCGTAGAACCCACGCCGTCGTCACTGTTGTGACCGAACATAACCTCGCGACAACATGTAACGATTCCGCCAAAATTCGTAACGGGCTGTACCTATAGCGTCAACATCCAGCATGTACCTTATTGTAAATAGTTAGATTAAGTTAGATTAAGTAGGCTAAGTCGCGCTTACCGTTACTTTTCCCGATACGTCGTCGCACCGAAAACCCTTATATGTTTTCACCATCAGCTCATCTTCTCACCTCGCAATTAACTGCGTACGCGACAAGCGTAACACCGTACCGAATGGCACAAACACCGCCACCGCGCTTGCGCCGCACCGATTCCCGCCGGTACGTTTCGTTGAATGAATTCATTCAACGGAGGGGCCGGTGTGTTCAGAATTGAACATCGCGCCAATTTCGCGGATCAGCCGTCGCAAACGTGACGACGCGATTCGTCGACTCGGCCGCGTCCGCGATGTCATAATTCGCGGACTACCGTGCGACAGCACATACGCGTGCCAATAATTAGGCCGGTGGCCCCCCCCCTCTCTCCGTGACTAGGCAAGACGAACGTCGGTCCGTTACGCGGTCGTCTCGCTCTCACTACCGTTTCCACTGTAGAGCCACCACGTGCGACCAACTATCCTTCTTTGCATTGCGCCACGCACGTGGACCGAGAATTACTCTCAGCAAGTTTATTTAAAACTTCCGGTTATTCAAACCTTTATTGCTCACAATCAAAATACATAGTTTACATTAAGTGCGCGATCGCGTTAGTAGTTCAATAAAGACAAGGACACCACGTGTTCACTTTTCAAAACGCTGACTTTTCTTTCGGTTCGACCACCTCGATTTGCAGTCCCCCATTCTGGGATAGATCCAGCCCCGAACAGTGTTCTAGCACAAAAGTGGAACGATTTAATGCATTATATTCTTTTATTTTACGGACACATGAAAATGCAGATATGACTGAAGGAAAGTGCTATATCAGGAAAAAGATGTAATCGCCTCTTGTATTCTTCCGATTGGTTAACTTTTAGAAGATGCACAAGAAGCGAGAAATAAAGATAACAGAAGGTTTCGTGAACTTCTCACGAGAAAAATTTCACGGATTGCCACGAATACAGACCTTAGTAATAGGCAGCTCATATCGTCAGACCCTCTAATTACCACTTTCAGGCACATTCCCACAAAAAGAAAAGGGATTCTTATCCGAGAAGTACTCTAATTACTTGCAGTGCCTACTGTTTAAATATCGCGTTAGTTTGAAACCTGCTTGAATTTCGCGATTACCGCGATCTATATTCGTTGGGGACTCCTCCGATGTTATTCGTACGAGGAGCCAATAACCCACAATAGTTCAAGTAAAAACGGCGTGTCTTTCTGGCTACCAGCTAATGTCAGCCGATAAACACGGCGATCGGTTGATCACCGTGCAAAACGTTTCAAATTCAAACTCGCGTCGCGAAGGTAAAGAGAGACAAAGAGAACAGCATACAAATATACGCTCAACAGAGACAGGCGAATAAGAGAGAGACAGCGCCGCATAGTGGATCAGCTGAGACTCTCTCGCGACGCTTCGTCGCCGCCTGCCTGTTCGCGGTCACTTGCTCACGAAACGTGCGAGGAGTAACTCGCTCACGAATCGTGCTGGCGAGCACTTGCTATTGAGGCGCGCTAGCGATCACTTGCCTTACAAGTCTTCGCAGCGGAAAAAGTTCTCCAGTCGAGCTGTTGGATACTTGCATCAAGTATTTGACGGCGAGCTTTAGCACGACTGTGCGACCGGACCGATCTCGTTTACGAGGTCTCTTACACACGCTGTAAGAGAGCCGACAAACAATAGCGATATTTATAGATCGAGCTCTGGATTTTCCGAGCTTCGATCACCATAATCTGTCACGTACTCTTCAGTCGCGCTGTCGGATAATTGTTACAAGTCTTTCACGGCGACGCTATTGGCAACGACTGTACGAACGGAACTGGTCTCGTGCTCGAGATCGTTCCACCCGTTGTAAGAGAACGGACAAACACGAACGAGATATCGAACTCCGGATTTTTCGAGTTCTCGATAATCGAACGTGATACATTCACTGCCGTACGGCCTTTCAGACCGAGCGACGCTCCCTTTACGAGCTCGCGACAGGATATTCGAACGGAGACGTACAGGCAATAGTGACCACGATCGAGCACCGGTATTGGCCGTGCTTCGATCACATAAAAAGTGCGTGGTTGTTGTTTCACCGCACAAGTGTATTTCGGTGTGGTTGACGCGAGTTTCGTGTTCGTTCCCCGAATTCACTGCCCGCCGTTCAAGAGAAACTCTTGATTAACACGCTTACGTTATACGCCGCTTCTACTGTACGCAGATAGTCGATTTTGTGCGTGTAAGCGTACAAGGGAAACTCTTGGAAGGAATCGTGTTTCCGATTTCGTACGGCCACCCGTGTAACACGGAGGACACTCTTTTCGAGTCTTGTACCTGCGATAAGCCCTGGCATACGCTTTGACGTCCCAGCGCAACAGATACGGAATTCGCATATTATACGGTGTCGGAATTGACTGGTCCAGCCACAGGTCTCGACTTGTAAGTCCTAGCTACGTCCCCCTCCTCTGAGTGAGAGAGTGCGACAAAGATCTCGGCAGGCTTGACCCGTTCAACCAATATAGTCGCTCCTTCCGTATACGCCGTCGTCATTACATCTGAGCTAAGATTACGAGTGGGCATAGTGACTGGTTGAACACGCTTACAATATACGCCGCTTCTACTGTGCGCAGATAGTCGATCTTGTGCGTGTAAGTCGTGAGTTGGACAACGTCTACCACCGAGATTTCTATGGCCGCGTGACGTCTTGAGTCACTCGCGAGCTTTGAATCAAGCTTGTTGAAGCACGGTTTAATTTGGCTGGATAAGCGAACTTGGAGCCTTACAACCTCCTTGGATCATTTCACATCGAGTACAGAAATCATACTTTTAACAACAATAAAATTCATGTTAAAGTAATTAGAAATCATCATATTTTGAGTACTTTTAACAAAATATGTGGTAAAAAAAAAGAAACAAAATCATTAAGAATTTAATGCCCCTAAGTCAGGCATGTCCAGAAGTAGCTCACTTGGAGGCAAATTCGAGGGGGACGCCTACTTCTCCCGCCCGCGCGTCTCGCTCCCCGTGGCGGCCGTAGCCCTTCGAGCTCCTCACATATTGCAAGCGGTAGGCACGGGTCTGAGGAGTTCGAAGGACTACGGCCGCCACGGGGAGCGAGACGCGTGGGCGGGAGAAGTAGGCGTCTCCCTCGAATTTGCCTCCAAGTGAGCTACTTCTGGACATGCCTGCCCTAAGTGATCGAAATGTCACACTGTGCGTCGGTGCGAATTTGACGGACTCTTGATTCTTGAGAATTGTTACAAAATACAGTTCATTACATCTGCTCTGAGCAGATTGGTTGTATTCACTCTCCACGATCGCCATTGTCGCTGTCAGGAGAATGCGGGAAACAGCGTCACGAACGGGTACGATTACGTATCGAACAGGTGTTTAACATCTACGTTCGTTAATTTATTTTACAGACGCCAACGTCGTTAGACGAAGGGAAGACCCACAGGAGACCAAAGCACGCGGACCGCCTGCTCCTCGGTTATTTTCACTTAATAAACGGCCCACCAATCGGTGGGTCACGAGCTATATAAAACCGCTGTACGAAAATTTACTTTCCCACCTAATTTTCCCATATTCGAGCGACCGGCTTAAGAAGCGTCGGATTGTAGTATACAGTCCACCTTTTTAACAAAATTAGACTGCAATTTAAAACAGGAGAAGTGTCCATCATTCACTAACGATTGCATTTCAAAAATCCAAACAAGGAATATATGTAACGCACCATTATCTTTATTCCAGAATATAGGCTCTCAAGTATGTTTCTATGACGAACGTGCATTCTAAACTACGTGCATTTAATTAACGTAAGACGAATTATTAGTTGATTTGGATGACAGAAAATCGGCATCTTCGCCAAACACCATTCGCATAACAGTGAACAACGTGATTGAGCTCGAAATGTACTGAAATAGCGTAATTAATATTTCAATATTATAATGACCATAGACACATAGAAAATGAGTTTGAATATACATTGAACACGTACAGAGCAGTAATATTCCAAGGAAAGTCTAGGGATGAGGCACTTCAAACTGATGATCACAGGCGACTGAGGTATCATAATGCGATGTACAGTTTTCTGCACTTCCAGTAATTGATCATACCAGGTCGATTCGTATGCACTTCGAACAGCGTCTGTGCTCTAATTGCGACGAGTAGATGTAACCAATGCAGATGAAACAAATCGAAGAAATAAATTAATCTTGACAAATGAGGAGCTTAAATTAATATTTACGTCAGCGAGATCGTTTTAAATTCATAACTCACCGCATTTATCAAACTGTCAGCCGGTAACGCGCACATGAAAGCCTCCATCAATGTATTGAGAGCCATGGCGATAAACGGCACTTTCACCACGAATGGTTCCCGCTATATATGAAAATACCGTTTACTCTGGCATTCAGGGCACTACAGGAACGTATCATAGTAGGTTTCAAGTACTCACTCCTACAATATTCAGACCACAAAGTACAAGACCCACACTGCCATACAATATTGTGAACCAAACTATGTACTGAGTCGCATCGGTGATATCCTTTGCACATCTAAATAAAACCAGCACAATCTCGCAATAGTTATATGATCTTTAATTAAAAGAAACTTATTGCTATAACTACGAAAGTAAGATGATAATTACTAGACTGTAGATCTTTATGCAAAATCAAGATTGTCCAAGTCATTTGTATAAAACAGAGATTAAATGAAAGTGTATTTCCTCTTTTAATCATTTTAATATGATCATCATTTAACTTTGCTAATGTTTTTACAATCTAATGTTTGAACTTTCCATTTTGCCATAAATGCATAAAAGATCGTATACAGACCTGATTCCTCGAGATTTCTTTACCTTCGGCCACCAGCGTCCAGCCGAACGGCCAAAATGATTAGCACCAGCGCGTTGCCGAGACTATACTAATCCTATGACAAAACTTTTTTGTTCTTAATTATTTTTGTAAGAAATTTTTGCCAACACATTCGTGACATTTCTCCGGTATAAATGATAACAAATACTGTTCGGGCTCAACCGTCGGCTGCGCCCGATAACAACGGGAGCATCGACCTGTCGACCGAAGGACCGCCACGGTCCCCAAAACAATACCGCGCGCGCTCGCCCAAACGGTCGTTTGCGCGAGGAGTTACAGTTCGAATCGCCGTTTTCGCTGCCGAACCGCTCTGCAACGCGTTCCCCGCGACACCCCTCGCAGCGCCAGGACGACAGTCCATATATACACTCGCGGACCGAGGCGCGCTAGAATTACGATTAGCGAGTCGACGTACGAACAGCGAACTCCTGCGCACCGTTGCACGCCCTGTGTTCACACAATTATTCAACGTTCACGCGCGCTTTTGTACTCGTGCCGTCCACCAATAAAGTGACGATTATTGAACGTGTGCCCTCTTCTCAAAATTCGTCCCATCGACCTCGCCGGCATTCCCGTCCGCAATCGACGGAACAAATACGATATAATTTGGATCATTTTCACTTTGAGGACAAATCAGTTTTTAAATTACAAATGTACATGGGCAAATATGCACCGAATGATGTCATATTTGGCGTCATTTTAATTAGAAAAATCTTACGAATGTGTTGGTAAATGGTTCATCAAAAAATAATCAGATAAAATAGTTTTATCAATACATTAGTACTGGCTCGCATAGTCGAGCTTCTCGGCCATCGAGAGGTATACACCGCAGTTGTAGGGATAATTTTATTACACTTATCTTGTACAGCGTTGTAGCTATTATCGCGACAGTACTGTACTCAGTTTAGACATGTATAGCGCATGATTTGGTGAAGTTTCATTTTAAATTCTAATTCTAATGGCAATCGAAGAGATTTCGTCGTGAGCAAAGCGTTTGTTCACAATTCACAAAATCATGTAAACTTTATGAATCGTAAGTAAACTGCAGATTTTATACATTTATGATTAAAATTAATTATTTGGCTCAGCCTTACCTGGTCACTGAGTAATACTTCTTCACGCACATGATCAAAGTATCGACGCTGGTAGCCTCTCTCAGATCTATCATCACTAACTCGTACCTCGCTACGGCGTACAGAATTAAGAAGGCAGCGAACATGTTCCCGCTCACCGCTGCAGCGCATTGCAGACCAACAAAGGTTTGGTGCACAATGATTGTAGTCTGCACGAATTTGTTATCGACGCGGAATGGATACTCGGAGATCGTTGGGAACGGCTGTGGTAGTAACATACTTTCGAAAGCAACCATTAATGGAGTTGAGAAACACCAGATAACAGTCAACGCGTAAAACGTGCCATACGTGTCGACGTATCGTTGATAGACGTTTCTTTCGTAGGTCTTTGCGTTCTTCAAAGAATCTATTATATCCTCGATAAAAATCTGTAATACGTCGTCGAAGTTACACATACTTCGGCTTTCACAATTACAGGGTGTCCCAAAAATGTCTGAGTTCCTTTAAAGGGGAGGTTCCTGAGGACATTTGAAGCGATATTTTCCTTTGCAAAAATGGCCGTTTCGGCTTTGTTAAGGAGTTATTAACGAAAAACACGGACCAATCAGAGCGCGACCTAGAGGCGTGTTGGCAGAGACGGCCGCGCGCGACAGAAGTCGAGCGATGGTGATACACCGCGGTCGAAAGCAAGGAACAAACAAGAGAAGAAAATTTTTCGAGTCCTATGTCGGATAGTTCAAATTTGAATATGTTGTAGTCTTTAGTAACCTATGAACGAATCTCGAAGGATTTTTCGAAATCTTGAAAAATGTTGGATTTGCAGACGTGTAAAGAAAAGTGGCAACTTTTCTTCAATAAATTATAACACTAGAACTAACGTACCGAGGAAAATGAGATTTTAGGAGCTTATAGTGAACACAGAAGAATATCTATTGAAAATATTTCGATTTGGAAAAAATGATTTTTTCACCATTTACTTTGAAAAAGTTTTAAACAAATGCAATTTTCCTATAGCCGGGACTGTTTTAAAAATTCGAAAGAAAACGAGGTAACAGCTCCAAGTCTCCTCTTTACGGACCTATTTTTTAAAAGGCAGTCGCTTTAAAATTGACGGAATTAGAATTATTTTAAAACCTTGCTTACCTTGGTACTCCTGTAGAGCCCCAGCGAGGTGAAAATGATTCCTGTATTCACAAATTATTCTGCGTGAAACACTGAACCTGCCCACTCGTTAAATTCACAAGAGCATTTTAATTATTCGCTCTATGAAATTATCGAGCAGAAGGGGTCAATGTCCTTTCACTGCACGATCCGGCCCACATTGTTGATTTATTCACGATCACAATAAAACTATTCACATATATCCATTGGGTCCAC
The DNA here is from genome assembly GCA_913789915.3 of Sphecodes monilicornis. Lineage (NCBI taxonomy): Eukaryota > Metazoa > Arthropoda > Insecta > Hymenoptera > Halictidae > Sphecodes > Sphecodes monilicornis. The sequence continues at coordinate 21,513,369 of OU565297.1, read as the reverse complement.
AAACGTTGAAAGAAATCCACACAAATGATTCACAGAAATCCACATATCACGCACAACTAGTTCACATTTGATGCACGTAAATCGATCATTTCGACTAGCCGGTCCGCGAAAAACTGTCCATGAAATCTGTCTGTCTATGCTGACGATCGTAGGAAGACTAGTTCAGAACAGCTGACAAGGTTAACGGCCTTTCAACAGCACACTGCCGATTTTCATTTCAGCAACTGTTCGATGGAACCGTGTTTTCAAATGGAATGGGAAGAGTAAATGACCGCCCCTCTTCAAATCGGGGGTCATTCAGGTATGCTTCTACCACCGAGCGTGGCCATAAACCAGCGCCTTGTGTCGAAGCTCAACCTTGACGATGGCTCGACTTCTGGTTACCAAATGTGTACAATAGGTCAATAAAATGCTAAAAGTTTTAACGAAGAGTAACGGCTTTTTGGGAATATTGCTACTAGCCTTTCTTACACCGGTATACGGAATACCGGTATTTTGTGCTAATTTGCAATTTCGTGAAACCGGTATTTGCTAAGGTAAAATACTGGTATTTTCGGTATTAGCTATAAATAATAAATATTTTTTAGGGCATCTACTATTATTTGAAATTTACAAATTAATTTTTCTGTATATAACGACTTTAATAAAGAAAACGAAAAGGAAGAAAAGAAAATAACAAGGTCAAATTTAATTAAGTTCGTCGTCAATTTCCGCAAAAACATTTATAAAAAGCAAACACAAACCTATCCAGAAGAATTCGTTGAAGATGATGTTGATGTTAATATCGAAAAAGAATTGTCTCTCGAGAAGAAATTACAATTAGCTGCATATAAAAAAATTTCCGGGCGGTTAGACAGTATTTGCGAACCGTAAGCAAGGCGATTGGGCACATTCGATGCCCCACGTGCTCTGCACGTTTTCCAAAATATGCCATCGTTTATGGCCATCGATGGAATTTTCATGGAACCGTCCCAGGTACGGTGGCAGGTACGCTTGTATCCCCTTGACTTGAACGAAGGATGCGGAAATCAAGAACTCGGCGATAGCTCGACTTATGTTTACCAAATGTGTGCAGTAGGTCAATAAAATGCTAAACGTTTTCACGAGAAGTCAAGGCGCTTTCTTCGTTTATTACATTACGACAACACCTCTCTGGGACACGCGGATCCCCCGCGTGCGTCACTCGGGGATACAAGCATACCTGCCACCGTACCTGGGACGGTTCCATGAAAATTCCATCGATGGCCATAAACGATGGCAAATTTTGGAAAACGTGCAGAGCACGTGGGGCATCGAATGAGCCCAACCGCCCGGAAATTTTTTTATATGCAGCTAATTGTAATTTCTTCTCGAGAGACAATTCTTTTTCGATATTAACATCAACATCATCTTCAACGAATTCTTCTGGATAGGTTTGTGTTTGCTTTTTATAAATGTTTTTGCGGAAATTGACGACGAACTTAATTAAATTTGACCTTGTTATTTTCTTTTCTTCCTTTTCGTTTTCTTTATTAAAGTCGTTATATACAGAAAAATTAATTTGTAAATTTCAAATAATAGTAGATGCCCTAAAAAATATTTATTATTTATAGCTAATACCGAAAATACCAGTATTTTACCTTAGCAAATACCGGTTTCACGAAATTGCAAATTAGCACAAAATACCGGTATTCCGTATACCGGTGTAAGAAAGGCTAGTAGCAATATTCCCAAAAAGCCGTTACTCTTCGTTAAAACTTTTAGCATTTTATTGACCTATTGTACACATTTGGTAACCAGAAGTCGAGCCATCGTCAAGGTTGAGCTTCGACACAAGGCGCTGGTTTATGGCCACGCTCGGTGGTAGAAGCATACCTGAATGACCCCCGATTTGAAGAGGGGCGGTCATTTACTCTTCCCATTCCATTTGAAAACACGGTTCCATCGAACAATTGCTGAAATGAAAATCGGCAGTGTGCTGTTGAAAGGCCGTTAACCTTGTCAGCTGTTCTGAACTAGTCTTCCTACGATCGTCAGCATAGACAGACAGATTTCATGGACAGTTTTTCGCGGACCGGCTAGTCGAAATGATCGATTTACGTGCATCAAATGTGAACTAGTTGTGTGTGATATGTGGATTTCTGTGAATCATTTGTGTGGATTTCTTTCAACGTTTGTGGACCCAATGGATATATGTGAATAGTTTTATTGTGATCGTGAATAAATCAACAATGTGGGCCGGATCGTGCAATGAAAGGACATTGACCCCTTCTGCTCGATAATTTCATAGAGCGAATAATTAAAATGCTCTTGTGAATTTAACGAGTGGGCAGGTTCAGTGTTTCACGCAGAATAATTTGTGAATACAGGAATCATTTTCACCTCGCTGGGGCTCTACAGGAGTACCAAGGTAAGCAAGGTTTTAAAATAATTCTAATTCCGTCAATTTTAAAGCGACTGCCTTTTAAAAAATAGGTCCGTAAAGAGGAGACTCGGAGCTGTTACCTCGTTTTCTTTCGAATTTTTAAAACAGTCCCGGCTATAGGAAAATTGCATTTGTTTAAAACTTTTTCAAAGTAAATGGTGAAAAAATCATTTTTTCCAAATCGAAATATTTTCAATAGATATTCTTCTGTGTTCACTATAAGCTCCTAAAATCTCATTTTCCTCGGTACGTTAGTTCTAGTGTTATAATTTATTGAAGAAAAGTTGCCACTTTTCTTTACACGTCTGCAAATCCAACATTTTTCAAGATTTCGAAAAATCCTTCGAGATTCGTTCATAGGTTACTAAAGACTACAACATATTCAAATTTGAACTATCCGACATAGGACTCGAAAAATTTTCTTCTCTTGCTTGTCGCGTATCTAACAGCTGTTCGTGCCGCAGCGTTCGCTTTAAATAATTCTAATTCAGTCAATTTTAAAGCGCCTGCCTTCTAAAAAATAGGTCCGTAAAGAGGAGACTTGAAGCTGTCATCACGTTTTTTTCGAATTTTTAAAACAGTCCCGGCTATAGGAAAATTGGATTTGTTTAAAACATTTGCAAAATAAATGGTGAAAAAACCATTTATTCCAAATCGAAATATTTTCAATAGATACTCTTACGTGTTCACTACAAGCTCCTCAAAACTCATTTTCCTCGGTACGTTAGTTCTAGTGTTATAATTTAATGAAAACAAATTCTTTACACGTCTGTAAAACCAACATTTTTTAAGATTTCGAAAAATCCTTCGAGATTCCTTCATAGGCTACTAAAGACTACAACATATTCAAATTTGAACTATCCGATATAGGACTCGAAAAATTTTCTTCTCTTGTTTCTTCCTTGCTTTCGACCGCGGTGTATCACCATCGCTCGACTTCTGTCGCGCGCGGCCGTCTCTGCCAACACGCCTCTAGGTCGCGCTCTGATTGGTCCGTGTTTTTCGTTAATAACTCCTTAACAAAGCCGAAACGGCCATTTTTGCAAAGGAAAATGTCGCTTCAAATGGCCTCAGGAACCTCACCTTTAAAGGAACTCAGACATTTTTGGGTCACCCTGTATACATTAGGCATACAATTTAAGTACAGACAGTCTTAATAAACGCTAGAGATGGAGTTTACAATCATTTAAAAACTGAAAGATGAATACGCAGGCTTTGATATTTGGTTCCGCAAGGAATATGTCCGCTTTTAGAGGAAGGAAGAACTTGAGTTTGCGCAGGTTATTTACTAATTTGATTCTTTGGGAGTCGTACAGTTGGCACTGCCAAAGAACATGATCTAAGTCCTCGGAGGGGTAGTTACACTTGCAACTCGGGTAATTCACAATGTTTACGCGATACAAAGAGGCTGCAAGGTTGTAGTGGTTGGCCCTGATGCGGTTTATAGTGGACACAAAACACCTTTTGGTGAGGGCATCAATATTTTGAACAAACCAAGGAGTTTGACTTGGGTTGTGGAATTTTTGGAAGTAGTGTGTGCCCTTGACGGTACTTTGCTCAGTGACTGAGGAACGAGTGTTGAGATTACCTTTAAGTCTAAAGTGGCAAGTAAGATCGGTGAAGGGAACTCGAGGAATGTCCATTAAATTAGAAGATGTGGCAGATTTAGCTAGGCAGTCCGCATCTTACAACAGGTTTCAGTGGCTCAATAAAAAAAAAATGTTACACATACAATATTTCGAATAATATGCGCCCCTTTTTTATCAAAGGAGGAACTTCTACTTTTGTTGCTATCAAACTATATCCCAAATTATTCACCAATATCTCAACACATTGTGTCGTAATATAAACATCAAAACATAATACAGTAAATCCTCTATAAACGGATGAACGCATAAAATATATCCCCTCCACTTAGTAATTTGATCTCGGCTCGGGTATATCGGTGTGAGCTACTACTAATGCGACGCGGAGAATCGCAGTTGTCGGCACAATCCAAAGGCCCGTGCGTCATCACTAATGTAACACCAATATTTAATCTTTTTTATTATTACTTATTTTTTTATGAATCTTTCATCGATATATTCGTGGCATTTTTCTGATTAAAACAAGACCAAACACGACATGATTTCAAATGTGTAAATACTGTTGTAGTATTTAGTGGTTTAAATGGCTATGAACGTTTCGGGCGCAAAGAAGGACAGCGTATGGGAAAGAAAGAGACGCGGAGAGTCGCAGTCGCCAACTCAGTTTAAAGGCCCGCACGCGGTCTCGCTCTACACGCGCTGTCCTTCTCTACGTTCGGCTCGGCCTTTGAAGCTCGAAATATAGCTACCCGTAACGGATAAACGCATAGCTATCCCCCCAAGGTTTATGCGTTTATAGAGGATTTACTGAACATCAAAACAAACATCTTCGATAATGTTCAATACGTGTTTTTACTAACCAGTCGCGTCTTTAATTATTAAAGACGAACGTTTTTTTTTATATAAAAGACTGTAAGTAGCTTTCTGATCATGTTAATCATTATTATGCATATTTGCATGATGTCATAAGAAAACTATTGAAATTAGAACATAAGTATACTTGTAACTGAACATATTTTCATACAGTGCTTCACATTAATATTCACACACTTAAAAAGAAGACAACATTTTTAACATTGTAAACAGTATCATTAGCAACATTTTATATTACATGGTTCGAAATTCCCGAAAAATACTGAGTCGCGTTACGACGGATACCCTATGCACTGTGACGTTGCAGATTTTGGACCGCCCTTCCGCGAGACGAACGCACATTCACGGCAAAGTTTCAGAACGTGCCCCGTGCACCACCAACCCGCTTAGGATACCTAAGGCAGCCTCCTCCGTGAGATCTCTCCTCGTGATTTGCTGGCCAAGCAAAACGTCCAGCGCGCTGGTTCAAAACGGGCTGCTGACACACACGGGCCAAACAACCCGGAGACGACTCAGGCCTAAGAACCCCACCAACATCGGACTTTCCGGCAAGAGGAACTCCACTCAAAAGGTCCTGACGTCGTTTCATCCCGCAGGAAGGGGTTCCGTGCGCGTGGGTGGTGTGGACGCACCCTGGGACTATCTAGGACGCCCCGGTCGCCGCGAGGTGGTCGTTATGGAAAATTCGGATGTCGTCTAGGGCCAGGGACCATCCGTGGGAGATCCGCAATTTTGAAAGTTTCGCGTGCGAGTCCGACCAATTAGGTAATCCGCGTAACGAGCAGGGTGGGGATCGCCGAGTTGATTGTCGTTGCTGAAACCGCGAATGATCACTGTCGCGTTGGCTACCGTATCGGTTTCCGTTTGCGAAAACGCGTGCGTCCCGTGAGGAGTGTGCGATACCGGAATACCGAGCCGTCCCAAGCGAAGGAGGACGAACATCCGCCACGAGAAGCGGTAAGTCAGACTCAGTGATCCTTCCCGTACGTTTTCACGCGTAGTGATTCGTGTTATTTCGTGCGAGGACGAAACATTTCGCGTCTCGTTCTCGGTTTCGTGCGGGCAGAAGCGCGTCCCGCCTCGTGTCCGAATCTCACGCCATTTGCCGGCGTTTTGAGACAAGGTCGAATTTCGTTTTCTCAATGTAAGGGAGTTTTCCTCGGAGGAGCCGTGTCGAGAGAGTGAGTGTAGTTTTCGCGACGTTCGAGTGATCCGTTTCGTGGATCTCGGTCGCGTCAAATCGCGACGACGGGTATCGAGCGCTCGCACGAGCGAGCGAGAGAAAAGATCGCGTGCCGTCGCACGCTCGCTTCGTTCCGTTTCGGGAAGCCTCGCGACAGTCTTATTGTAATTACGCCATACACCTGCGTTCGCGAGAAATTGTATCGACTGTGTCGAATTTAATACCGAAGTACCGTATACTCGCGATTATTAAAGAATTGACAACCCCGCGCTGCGAACCTCCAACTATTCGTTTCTTTGTATGAAGAGCGCGGGCTCTCGGGTCGCGGCCACGTGACCGCCAAATTTTGTAAAATGTGACAACGATTAAAATTAATCTCGAGACCGAGTGGATTGTCGTTTCTCAATCTGCGAGATCCTCCCTGCCGTAAGGGCCGTCCACGTCCTTCCTGCGTCCGAACCTCTGACCCATCGCGGTAACGGAAATTCTCGGTTCGATTCTCCCATGTAGGAAATCGTCTCGTTTCGCGTGGTATCCTTCCGATACCTGGCGCCCGAACATCGTCCGTTAATGTCGCTATCGAGTTTTCGAATCGCGTTTTGTGCCGGGAGGACCTCGTCCGTAGGGCCGGCCGAGGCCCGGACTCAGTGCCTGTAAAATCCCGGAGTTGCCTCCATTTTTCGCCCGCGGAAGACGCGCCGAAAAAGGGCAACGTCACAGCACTAATTGTATACTAGTGTATAATATACAGTGGCACACGAAAGTATTCGAACGCCCTTTAAATCAGAATAATTTGTTTGAAATTGTACCGAATGACTTGACTTTTTGTGAGAATTTGGAAGCATTTATTTACTAAACGGCGTACGAAAAAATGTTTGAAAATTTAAATTGGTACGAATACATTAAAAAATGATAAAGGCACTTTCTAAACCTTTGTATTTCAGCCAGTAATGAGAATATAAAATATGCGTTTTGTAGAACTAGGTTGGTTATACACATGCTGACAATTTCATCGAATTTGATTAACGTACATACGAGCTTCAAGTCGTTAAACGTAGTGAAAATCGCAATTTTTCTCGACATTTGGTCAGCGTTTGCTTAAAATCCAATGATTATTGCATCTTTTGATGCGTATCGTTTTTTTCCGTCAACCAATTTCGATGAAATGTTCAGCACTTGTATAATTAACATGAGTCTACAAGACGCATATTTTACATTTTCATGACGAGCTCAAATAAAAAAGTTTTGAAAAGTGTCGTTTATTATTTCTTCATGCAATTCTTACTAATTGCATTTTTTTCAAAAATTTTTTTGCACGTCATTTAGTATGTTAGCGACTGCCTGTTTTTGAAAATAATAAAAAGCAGATAGCCCGACGCTACTCCGCTTTCGGTTATCTAATGGACTTACGTGAAAATATTGATAAAAAAAAAGAAAAAAAAAAGAAAATATATATGGTGAATGAAGTTGTTGGTTATGGAAGTATTTGGTTGTGAAACTTTTAAAGTTTGTGTGTTGTGGAAGTAGGATGCTATTGGAAAGCATGGAACTTCTTTACAGTGGCCAGTAATTGCTAGAAAGATGCGTGGCATGGAATTGCGGCATTATCGTGCTCAGATACTGTCCTGGAGGTGTTTGCGGTAACGGCAACAGGGTGCAAGTTGTGTACGGAGTTGTGGCGGTTACGAGGCCTGGAGACACTTGGAAGTATTCTACGGATTGTAAAGTTTGTGTGTATGATGGTACAGAATACTGATGTATTCGGTGCCGTGTGTACGTTTGATTTGGTTGAATGCCTGAAATCATGTTGGCGGGTACTGAAAGTATCATGGTTGCAGTGAGCATTGAGTAAGAATGATATTTAATGAAGTTGCAAAGGCATTTGATGCAAATTTGTTGCACGTGTGTTTGAATGCTTCCCGAGAGCGTGAAGCATATCAGGATTGGCCGTGTTAGCGACAGCCTGTTTTTGAAAATAATAGAAAGCAGATAGCCCGACGCTACTCCGCTTTCGGTTAATTTATGGTAGGGTCAGTGATCGAGGGTGGCCTCTCAAGGCGTACTTCCGTCGACGAAGAAACCCGAGATGACGCCTGGCAACTTGAAGTTGTGCAGACGTCTGATGGGGCGCATTCGTTGACATCTGTTCAGAAAGTTAGGGATCCTTAAATATTGCAGGCGACCCGAGGTCGTACCGCTTGCTTAAGGAACAAGGATAGTTTTCCCTTGAAGGATCTGGCCACGGAGTGGGGAAGGCGAGTACGCCTTCTGGTAAGAGCACTGTGATTGACCGCTCAGGACTTACCCCAGAACCGTCAAAGGACACAGTCGTAGACTCGAGGCTGCTATACCGAATTTCCGACATCAGAAGTGAGACACCTAGCATTTTACTGTGTTAGTGAATCGACGCCCGAAGATGGAGAATAGTGCGAATTCTGACTCAAACAAGTCCTCGTTTGAAACGCTCTTCATGAAGTTTATGGAGAACGTGATGAATCGTGGTCCGAATGTGTCAACCGCGACGCCTGGGACGGAATTTGGAGGCGCGGATATTGGGGACAATGCTGAAAAGTGGTGCGATATTGTGGAGACGGCTACGGAGGCGTTATCACCTAGTCTACGACTTGGTATGGCGACGCATGCATTGGTGGGACCAGCCAAAGAATGGTATGCAACGTGGGAAGGGCATCCGAGGATTTGTGTGCGGAGTTTGTTCCGGAAGACAGGCTTTCCGACCTTCTTACTCGGGCTGTGTTATATAAAAGTGATTCTGCCCAATCGTACTCTGAATATGTACGAAACAAACTGAAGTACTATGGGCAAACTGGGATTGAATTCAAATTGAATTGGAATTTTTAATAGTGCCGGACTGTAGTTTACCCTATGATGTGATCATCGGTGATGACATATTAGACTATGAAAATCTGTGCGTGAAGAAAGTAGACGGGAAGAAAAGGTTATTGTACTTTCCGACGGAGAAGGGGGCGTCCAGGGTATCGAACTCATCTGTGGAGCCGCAGTGCAACCTGGCAGAGGAGGTACCACCCGAAGTTCGGCAACCTTTGGAGGTATTGTTACGCCGGTACAATCAGGTATTTACGAAAGGCAGTAAAGTTCGCCCTGTGAACACCGGTGAGTTGAATATCGTTCTAAAAGAAAATAAAACAGTAAGGCATCAACCATACAGATTGTCCTTTTCACAACGGGAAGATGTCGGGGAGATAATTGGCGACCTTTTAGAAAATGGCATTATACGCGAAAGCGTTTCGCCATTTGCGAGCCCAGTCATTTTAGTTTCTAAACCAAACGGTAGCACTAGAATGTGTGTAGATTATCGTGCATTAAATAAGATAACCGTTAAAGACAGGTATCCTTTACCGTTAATTGACGATCAATTAGATCGCTTAGGTACAGGAAAATATTTTACTGTTCTTGATATGGCATCCGGCTTTCATCAAATTCCGATATCCCCCGAATCGGTCGAGATGACCGCATTTATTACGCCGGATGGTCATTACGAATATTTACGCATGCCGTTAGGTTTGGCAAATGCTCCTGCAGTTTTTCAAAGAGCAATTAACACTGCACTAGAAAACTTGCGTTTTACAATAGCGGTTGTATACCTGGATGATATACTTATCCCTTCAAAAACCATTGAGGAGGGATTAGAGGGGCTGGATCGCGTATTGCATGCTTTAGATGTAGCGGGCTTCTCCGTCAATATAGAAAAGTGTAAATTCTTTCGAAAGAGCGTAGAATACCTCGGACGGGAAGTATCCGCGGAGGGCATTCGTCCCACTGAGTAGAAAATAAAGGCGTTAGTAGAAACCCCTATACCTGCCAATGTCAAACAAGTTCGCCAATTTATGGGTCTCGCCAGTTATTTTCGGAAATTTGTTCCCGAGTTTGCTGCGCGTGCTGCATGTATAACTAAATTGACAAAAGCAAATGAACCGTGGTCGTGGGTCGAAGAGCAGAATAGATCGCGAGACTATATTATTAATTGTTTAATATCAAAGCCACTTCTTGTAATTTTTGATCCGTCGCGAGAAACAGAATTGCATACCGACGCCAGTTTGTAACCGTGCGAACACGGTTACATACAGCTATGATTTCAACGGCAAGGAATATATCCCCACTGCGTAGACTCGCGTAACGTCGGTAATCCTTGTTCAATAAAGGATCACACGGCTCCCCACTAATTGATATGCGTGCGCATCGATCCCCACTCGACACGGATCGAAGGAGGTCGATGCGCGACAGATCGATGGCACTCTACGTTTGGAAGCGGTTCCGGTAAGAACCAACTAAGAAGGGCTAGGCGAAAAACGGTACGCGAACGGGAAGTCAAACCGACTTGGTGAATTTAGCAAACCGTCTAATTCATCCTCGTTTCGTACGCGCCTCAAACCGAGGAGTCACAGCAGCAAACCGCACTGTGGCACGGCCAACAACCTTCCAGGTTTAACGACCGAACGTTTCAATGTAGTAGTCGCACGATTAATTAATTTAAATATATTCATTTCAAATTAAAAGTGAATAAACTAATTCAAATATCTTCGCTCTAAATTATATAGAAACAGTTCAAATCGAATTCTCTCTATCCGCGAGATAGATTCTGCCTTCAGGTATCCAGACACACTTTGTGAATCACTCAGGCAACCGAAGTGACGCTCAGCCATCGTACCTGCCGGATCCTCTGGTTGTACCTGTTTGCATTCGCGAAGTGTGACCGAGATATCTGTGGTACATCCATACGCCGCGCCACAGGACAAGATCCGACGGATCGAATCCGCGGATTCCTGTCCGTCGCGCCGTGATAACGGCAACGAGACTGGCAAACCACGGAACGAATTGAAAGAAAGCCTTCCAAACGTAGATTCAAGCAACGAGTTTTACAAATGCTCGTTGCTCGACGTTAGATAAATTTTCGTATTCGAGTAACACTCGTATTGTTCTTCGAGCGCGTGAACCGTCGGTACCGTGTGTACAAACCTTGTCGGTCGACACAAGACATTTAGAAAAACACGTGAAAGTCGCATTCCGTACCAATTGTTCTGGATACGAAATAACATACGTGCGTACACCATTATATAAGAGGTCTCTCTTCACGTGGTGTGTAAATACAAGATATCAGAATATACTTCGCTTTTACCTCAGAAACCGACTTCGTCTTTCTGTACCTAGTCAAGCCTTTCCGCTTTCCAATTCCTGGAGGCACGTACCTTCGTAAATTATATTAAGGGTGGTAACCGTCCCTGGACAATACTCGAACTTAGTTGAATCCCTTCGTGCACGGCATTTGAATCTTGATCGAGGTTCGTCTCCTCGGGACTCATCCTGTAGGCTCATTCAGGCAACCGAAGTGACGCTCAGCCATCGTACCTGCCGGATCTTCTGGTTGTACCTGTTTGCCCTTGCAGGGAGTGGACTCGGTTACGAAATCGCGAGATAGATTCTGCCTTCAGATATCGAGGCACGCTTTATAAATCACTCAGGCAACCGAAGTGACGCTCAGCCATCGTACCTGCCGGATCTTCTGGTTGTTCCTGCTTGCATTTGCGAAAGTGTGCACGAGATACCTGTGGCACCGTCGCCAAGTTCGACAGCAAACATCTATACCATCTGTTAGGATTACGGCATCGTACGCCTATAAAACCTTACGCGTTCGTAGCTAGACTGAATCCCTGCACGCACGGCAATTGAATCTTGATCGAGGTTCGTCTCCTCGGGACTCATCCTGTAGGCTCATTCAGGCAACCGAAGTGACGCTCAGCCATCGTACCTGCCGGATCTTCTGGTCGTTTCTGTTTGCACTTGCAATAGCGCGGACAAGATATACGGCGGCTACTGTCGGTAGGAATAACAAAGGTAGAAGGAAGAGACAAAACGGTTACAAGTTCTATCGGATATGGAGCAATTCTGTTTCAAAGAGTAGAAAGCATGTTACGAGTAGTATCCTATTTCAGTCGGCGTACAACAAATGAAGAATCACGATATCATTCCTATGAGCTTGAGACTCTTGCTATTGTAAATGTACTAAAGTATTTCCGGGTTTATTTATTAGGTATTAAATTTAAAATTGTAACTGATTGTAATGCCATAAAAGCTACTAAAGATAAAAAACATTTGTTACCTCGTATTGCTCGTTGGTGGGTATATTTGCAGGACTTTAATTTTGATATTGAGTATCGTACAGGAAGATCAATAGAGCACGTAGATTTTCTTAGCAGGAATCCACCAACGGATTTCACTAACAATGCAGTCCCCGTAGTATCTGGTTGTAGTGCAAATACAATATCTATTGATTCATGGTTACAAATCGCACAGAGTAAAGATAAAGAGACCCTTGATTTAATTGAAAGAGTGAAAGCTAAAGATTCTGTAAGCAGTGACTACGAAATCGTTGATGATTTGTTGTGCCGCAGACTGTGTAGCGATAAAGGTAGGAATTTATATCGTTTTTATGTTCCAAAAGGCAGCCGATTCGGTTTGTTACGACTGTATCACGATGAGAATTCGCATGTCGGTAGTGAAAAGGTTTATGAGTGTATTGCTCGTAAATTTTGGTTTCCACGGATGCGCCCTTTTGTAAAGAAGTACGTAGGACATTGCCTTACCTGCACCGTATCTAAGCGTCACACCGGGCCGAAACAGGGATTATTACACTCGATTGAAAAAAAACCAATTCCTTTTGACACCATCCATTGTGACTGCGTTGGACCTTTTGATGAGTCTAAGGAAGGTTATCAGCACATTTTAATAATTATCGATGCTTTTACCAAATATTTACAGTTAGTTCCGTTAAAATCCTTAAGTGGAGGGGAAACACTTCAAGTTTTTAGAGAAAGGTCAACACTTTTTGGGAGAACGAGAGTTGTTGTATTAGATCGGGGTACTAATTTTACATTCAAAGCATTAGAATCATTTTTGAAGAAACAAAATGTAGAATTACATTTAATTGCTACAGGTGCTCCTAGAACCAACGGGCAAGCCAAAAGATACGTGGCTACAGTTATTAATTTATTAACGGCAGAATTATCAAAAATTTCAGAATGGCCGAGCAAATTAATTAAAGTACAGGAATCGTTAAACACAACTGTGCAGAGAAGTACGGGTTTTTCACCATATCGATTGTTATTCGGTATTGAGCGTAGTGCAGGTAACGCGGTACATGTCGAGGCAAACTTGCCAAATATGAGCAACGAGATCAATTTAAATCAGGATAGATAAATTGCGTTTGAACGGCTTTCAAGAAACGCAGAAAAACAGAATGAGAGGTTCAATAGGAAGAGACGAACAAATGTTGAGTTCAATTGTGGTGATACAGTTTTCATCAAACCGGCTGCTACGCGCAACGCGAAGCTACAGAAGAAATATGTAGGCCCTTTTGTTATTTCCGAGGTGTTAATGAATACGATCGTTTTAAAATCATAGGAAAGTCAGGGAGACACCAAGTAGCTCCGAAGGATCGTTTGCGTCGATGGGACGGTGAATGGTTGGGAGATATTTCGGATACCGAAGAAGACGAAAGTCCGGATGGAACCGTGTTAGCGAATTAGCATTAGTAATTAAGGTAGCGCATATCGTTTCTAATGGACTTACGTGAAAATATTGATAAAAAAAAAGAAAAAAAAAAGAAAATATATATGGTGAATGAAGTTGTTGGTTATGGAAGTATTTGGTTGTGAAACTTTTAAAGTTTGTGTGTTGTGGAAGTAGGATGCTATTGGAAAGCATGGAACTTCTTTACAGTGGCCAGTAATTGCTAGAAAGATGCGTGGCATGGAATTGCGGCATTATCGTGCTCAGATACTGTCCTGGAGGTGTTTGCGGTAACGGCAACAGGGTGCAAGTTGTGTACGGAGTTGTGGCGGTTACGAGGCCTGGAGACACTTGGAAGTATTCTACGGATTGTAAAGTTTGTGTGTATGATGGTACAGAATACTGATGTATTCGGTGCCGTGTGTACGTTTGATTTGGTTGAATGCCTGAAATCATGTTGGCGGGTACTGAAAGTATCATGGTTGCAGTGAGCATTGAGTAAGAATGATATTTAATGAAGTTGCAAAGGCATTTGATGCAAATTTGTTGCACGTGTGTTTGAATGCTTCCCGAGAGCGTGAAGCATATCAGGATTGGCCGTGTTAGCGACAGCCTGTTTTTGAAAATAATAGAAAGCAGATAGCCCGACGCTACTCCGCTTTCGGTTAATTTATGGTAGGGTCAGTGATCGAGGGTGGCCTCTCAAGGCGTACTTCCGTCGACGAAGAAACCCGAGATGACGCCTGGCAACTTGAAGTTGTGCAGACGTCTGATGGGGCGCATTCGTTGACATCTGTTCAGAAAGTTAGGGATCCTTAAATATTGCAGGCGACCCGAGGTCGTACCGCTTGCTTAAGGAACAAGGATAGTTTTCCCTTGAAGGATCTGGCCACGGAGTGGGGAAGGCGAGTATGCCTTCTGGTAAGAGCACTGTGATTGACCGCTCAGGACTTACCCCAGAACCGTCAAAGGACACAGTCGTAGACTCGAGGCTGCTATACCGAATTTCTGACAAGTAGATCAATGTTTCTAATTACATAAAAATCTCAAGTAATTTGGTGCAATTTTAAACAAATTATTCTGATTTAAAGGGCGTTCGAATACTTTCGTGAGCCACTCTATGTATATTAAAATATAATCTTATGCGGATAGTTTTAGACATAACATCATGAACGTTATTGGGGAAATTTCGAGTAGAAAATGTACAATGATAGCAAAGCAAAAATTAAGACTTACATCGTTTAAATTGAAGTAGCTAGATTGTGAAAATTTATTCAAAAACTTGTGCAAAAATTGCACAATATGGTTTAATTCATGCGTTAACAGCATATTTATTAAATATATTATATGCGTATACAAAAACAACTTAAGATTCGACGACGCAACAATGAAGTTGTAATTTAGAATGACAAGACTTTGGCAATGTTACAATATACAGTAGGGTGGACCTTAGTTATAATTGGCGAAAATTATTTCGCAGATTTTTTGTGGGAACCACCTAGAATTGTGCCACTGGATAAAAAAATAATCTGTGCGAAATATGAAATTAATCGAATAACGGGAAATCGTGCCGCATCGACTTTGAAAATTTTTTAATTTTGTAGCTCTTTTTCCATCACTGCAGTATATTATCAGTATATAGGTTTCTATATCGTTGAATTTGTCATTTTACGCACTATGACATATATAAACATATATAGAAACAAAATGTAATATTAATTTAAAAGAAAAAATTCGTGACCTTGAAATCTCAAAAATTGACATTTAAAATATTTCTTTTTCTTTTGCATTACATTTAATTTATTAAACAGTATAACTTTTGTCTAAGAAATATTTTTGTATTTTTATAAGTAACAAAGATATATATACATATACTTATACATAATACATATACATTAAACATATAATACAGTACATCATACAAAAAACTATTAAAAGTATTTTTATAGCAATAAAAAAAGATCCCTTGTAGAAAATTTCGTTGAAATATTTTGTGCCTCTTAATGATTGTTTCGAAAATGGAACAAAAAGAACAGCAACTAAGAGAAGATTATAAAGAAATTTTGGAGGTAATAATTATTTTCCTGGATGGGACTCCCCTAAGAAATCTATGATTTCGGGCCCAGGAGCTTTCCACCACGCTCGTTGGATGGCGAAAGCTTTATATTGCTTAAAAATATTGTAATGATCATGCCCTCCGTGGCGCGAGTCTCCCTCGTGGTCCGCGCGTCAGCAAGCGCCTTCCCGCTTCCGCCCGTCCCGCCGAGCACGCGCTCGCGGCCGCTAGTTCTCGGGCCGCCGCCGCGGGGCCGCTCTCGCTGCTGAAACCGTGCGGCCAGCGTATATATGCCGCCGCGCGGCCCAGTACCGATAGCTTCGGCTAGACTACCGTACCGCACCGCACATCGAAAGCTACCGCCGTACCGACCAGTCAAAACCGCAAAGCTATTTTTTTGGAGTGTTACCGACCAATTCTCCGCCATAAAGCTTGTAAGACGGTCACCTCACCCTTCCCCCGACTCTTCCTTCTGCGGGTCGAGCGTGTGCTAAGGCACCGAGCACAAAGGGGTTTCCGGCGGCCCCCTGGTGGATGAAGACCAAGCCAGGGTCGCGGTATCGCCTCCTTTCCGCTACCTGGTCATCGTAACAGGCTTTAGCCTAGACGTCCAGGATAGCACTGTAGGCTAAGGTATAGGTTAAGTTAGATGTAAGTAGGTCGTTGTAAGTAGTGCAAGTTAGTTTATAAGATCGCCGTCCGACCGACTACCGCCGCTACCGTCTGCACCGCCACCAACCGCATTCGTGGACCAGCGACTCCGGCGTACCGACTGAGCCGGCAACTCGTCTCCCAAGTCACCGTTACAATATATTTATTTACAAATCAATTTATGTTAAATGTCGACGAAGAAAATGGAATTCGCGACATTTGCGTCTTTCTCGCCAATATTTACATAAAAGCGTGGATTCTATCTCCAATGGTCGCGAAAGCTCCATGTCAAGATTTGGCATTTTTACAGAAACTGTATGCATACCATTCTACTGACGAAAAAGTAAGTTATGTAGGATTAAAAAAATTTTGCAACCATTTATGGTATTTATCACTAAAAGAGGCGAGAGAGTTGTCGTGTATGTAATGTGTGCCGTATGTGTGAGTGGCGCGAGCAACTGCGCACGCTAGCCGCGCACGTATTGTGTGTGCGTAATTAGTCGCATTTCGGGCAAGGCCGAGACCGCATGGCCGGCAGGTGAAAATGCCTCTGTAACTTCAACACTCAGAAAGTAATAAATGTTACATTGTACTTGTACGTCGCGGCAGGCCACCTAACCTGATACCAAGTACACCACACTAATAATCGAATCATTCTGTTTGGTTTGCTCCCAACTGCCTCATCAATGACGTCGGGTCAATGGTCACGTCGGCGATCGGCAATGAGGTGCCGGTCTCTTTGTCGCCGACTCCAAAGCATCGGCCAACTCTCAAAGGTTGCCGCGCCTAAAGCGTCGGCTGAGCCTTAGAAGTCCCCGTGGTTACAAAGTATCGGCTACCCTGGTTTGACCGAAAGCAGCGTAACGTCGATTACCTGTCTTCTATTATCCATAAAAACAGACTGTCGCTAACAAGTTATTTAAAATATCGGTCATTCATAACTGTTTGAGGGACCGAAACGATTTGTTTTTGATCGTTTTCGTGGTTCTAGTTCCAAGATTTATCGTTCATCAGCGTAGAGGGCGTAAGAAAACCAGTTGTTATTGTGTGATACACAAAACCCCATATGGTGAGTGGTCTACTCTTATACCTCGTCTGTGCTACTACGTAACAGTGGATTATTTTTGTCAATTTGTTTCTTAAATGAATTGCAACAATGCGGATAATCCCGGCTGCCGGAATAGTCAAAAGCCCGCGAATCTTTGCGTCCGAAACTTTTGTTGTTCACTACACAAATAAATATCAGCGGAATTATATAAAATTCAGTATTATTTTCATTAGAAAAATGCCATGGATATGTTGGTGAAAGTCCCATAAGAAAATAATGAAAAATAAAGAAGTTTTGTTATTTGACTAGTTGTGGTCTCACACCGATACACTCGACCCGTATTCTGTGTTACATTTCTCGGTGACCGATGCATCTTGAGCTCCGTTGACGTTCTCTAACTTCAGCCGAGGTCGAAAAATTGTATCTTCAGCACGATAATCTAACCAAACTCTCTATACGCATGAACAACATATCTTTAATTTGCTTTAATCATGAAGAATATTTCTGTCGAAATCCCGTTCATTTAATGATTAAATGATGACTAAATTTTAACCTATTCCTACAAAAATATGTATTAGCATCTTCCGCAACCTACTTACGAGATTACCTAATATGTTCGTCTCCACCGCACTCTGTAAAGTGAACGTCACATTTGTTACCTGATAGCGATCATGTTGAATGCTGGTAACCACTATTTGTGTGACACCGTGGGCACAAGCTATTGCCATGAAGAACGCCTTTGAGAATTGTGTTGCGTCGCCAAAATGAATAATCGCTGCGTTTATTAATGGAATTAGTAATCCGATCACGCTGATACCACTCAATACTTTAAAAAATCTGTAATACAAGATCTGAGCTTTCGTAGCTGTCGATGGCAGTGGCCAGGCGCAGATCAAACTTATGCTATATCGAATGAAGACCATTGCCTTTTCTGGTGTCACGTTTCTGAACATAATTGCACGTGCAAAATTGAATATATTAAATTACGGAAACGCCCTGTAATTAAATTTCTCCGAGAAACTGCGTTAATATTACAGTAAACAAAACATTCCACGCTATCAGTTGGATAGAAAAAACGCACTTCGCGACGGAAACATTTACTTGATTCAGCGCACAGTAAATAGACTCTGATAAGTAAGCTTCGTTAGAATTCTTTTGGCGAAGGAAATAATTAATAATCAATACAGCGATTGAAAATTATACACTACTGTTCGCGGAACTTACTTATCCGCACGTGATGAACGTACATAGGATAATTATTATGTGATATGGTGGCTATGATGATAGTGTAGCGGCACACGGTTAGAAACCGTAATAAGTTAATAACCATTCTGAAGGTCCGCTTGCAGATGTTAGGGATTAGGCCAGCAAATATACCCTGGTGTTTGAAAGTTGGAAAAATGGCTTTATTCTTTTATTGCTTTCACGTGCGTAGCAAACTTTGCCGCCAGACGCATTGCCAGCTGTGTACCATTACCGGACTACCCGCCTGCGCGCCCAGCGTGGTCAAGGAAAGTCCCGAAACATCGAGCCACTTACATTGGCGACAGGGACTTCCTTTCCCCCGCAGATCAGGTCGGTGTTTTAAGAAAAAGGAAGCTCCACCCACGCGTCTTCAGGTAAGCAAGCTCCAACCGCTCGTTCTCGGAAAAGGCGTTATCTTCTTCCGAGAATATGTATATTTATATATATATATATATATATATATATTTATTATATTTATATATACACTAGAGAAAGTACGTCAAAACCAGAGCCAGACACTCTGTAAATCCCTACACTCTAACAAAATATTAGTCCAGATCGTGTATCAATCACTTCACCTGTAACACCCTTCAACCGTTACAATAGCTTACGTCTCGTACCTACTATGTAAAATGTTTTGTAATTCTGATTTAGTACTACGACAGAACGCAAATGTGGTGCTGATCCTTCTTCTCGCGTTTTTATTTTGTGATATATTTTTCACTTACAATCCGTTTTTCAAATTGGCCACAGTGGCAGTCGTTTGCAAATTGAACATCCACCTATCGAATCTTGCTGCAGCGAATAGAAGCAACAACGCTATGTTAGCATATTGAAATTACGTGAATTTCCGTGATTCTGAGACTTCATACTTCATACGTATCGGTCTGTAGAAATCACTTTATTCGCTATCTGATGATTGATCTCCCGACAACAGAAACATATTTGATGATCTTAAAATATGGTGTTCAAATCAACGTTCTGACAAGGGAAGAACCCGAGGTGGTGGTCTTCGATTTTAATATACTTTTCCGCGGTGGAAAAGATGAATTATCTTCTGATAAATTCACTATGGAATGTGCATTCGTCCATGGCGTTTTCAAATTGGCGGTTTTCAGCTCTCATTTCATTAATTAATTCTCGTCTTGTTATCACAAGATTTCCTAATAATACGAAATTTTATTTTTTATGTTATTCAATTATCACAATTCAATTAATTCATTTCATAATACAGACGAGGTAGTCTTTTTCTTTATTCCGATTTCTCACGCCCTCCACGCCGAAGAACGATGAATGTTTGAACTAGATCCACTAGTGCGACCTTTGGTCACGCACAAATGACTGACGAGTTGTGTCTGTGACATTATGACTGTGACAGCAATGTACAGGGTGTATAAAAAGTAATGATCATCCGTCCTAGGGGTGAATATACACCACTGGATCGGTGGACATTTATAAGAGAAACTTGCCGCAAAAGTTGTTAAAGTTTTTTTTACATCAACGCCTTCTACTCATCGAGAAGAGAAAAAGTTTGAGAGTTTGCAAGGAGCCATATGTCGCAAACAAATAGTTATTGAGATATAAGCTGTTGAAGTTTTTGCAAAATTTGATTGTGTGGAGTTATACGTATAGACAAAAGCCTACTACTATAGTCCACCCGACGGCATCGATGAGACAGTACAAGATCGTGTGCGTGCCTCGAGACAAGCGAAATTTAAAGAGACATTCGACGCTAGGCCCTTACCATGTGCCAACGTCTCCCTGTCCATTCAGATTATACATTTCAATTTGCAAACTATCAAATAAAACCTTTATACACATATGTAGGAGGCAGGATCTCATAGGAGAGCTCATGAATCCGTGTAACACGAACACGCACGTACCTAAATTGTTAACAGCTGATCAAGGTTCATGAAGTCTCCTATACCCGATAGACGCGTGCGAACGAGTGTGTGAGTGTATGCGTGAGCGCCGCGGTATTATGATCGCCGAAATGTTTTCATATATCGCCGCATACGAAACAACCGTCTCGACGAGCAGCGGGCGTTGACACCTGCCGAAATTTAACGCACAATTTCAAAAAGAACATCGAGAACGTTCGACGGAGGTGCGTATAAAAGGACGCGTTCGCGGCGCGGGCGAAGAGTTGCTCACGAACTACGATACGATACGATACGGCATAATACGATTAGGGTTACGATAAACGGTTTACGAACACGGATTACGGATCACGATTTTTATGTATTACGGCGCATATAGTGTACTTGTTCAATATTTAATCCAATTTAGCATTGCGTTCCGCGACTCGATTTATTTCAGTATAATAGATTTCTTATACCGCTCGAGCCTGGTTCTTATGTCGATTTCTTACCCGCGCCAACGACGGCTTAAGGTCGGTTTATACTGACGACTTTATCGGATCCGACAGAAAAATTTACCCAGGTTTAAATGGGAGTCTTCGCAAGCCGATATCGGAGACCGACTTCTCAACGATACTTTTTCTTCGAGTCTGAGAGGTCATCAATTTCGAGCGGGTGACGACTCCCTGCTGCGCGTGGCAAAAAAAAAGGTTACTGTGGGCTCCACAACTCCTTTAGGGAATTATCGGTAGCTCTCGTTTACAGCATCATGGAAATAGGGAACGTTCCTACCACTTGGTGAATTCTTCTTAAATAATGATTTAAAATAATTATTAGAAAATATGTTAGACATATCGTTGGTCTGCAAATTTTTCCATCGGTTCAAGTATGAACAATTTTTTAAAAATATGGCTTTATTCTACGATTCGTCCTCTTTGAAATCCCGTTTTTTCCATTATTTGTAACAACTTGTTGTCATCTTTCAGGTAACCTGTTAATTTCCGTATCCCAATGACTAATTAACAACATGAGTTTTCGATGTACAAGCACTGTTGTAACCTATAGCGATGGATTGGGAGATGGATGAAGGTGAAGGTGTGTTGAGGCGGAGTAGTAAGCGTGAGAAAAATATGACTGGTAAAAGGTTGATATATTTAAAACCAGGTATTTACAAAAGCAAAGGTGTATATGATATAAAGAAACTGAATTACGAAATGAGATGAGAAGCGGGTGATGAAGTGAGATGATGTGCACACAACGTGAAGCGCACGAGGTGTGTGAGGTGAAGAATTCTCGCGAAGCGCACGAGAATTATCGATGCGTGAATTACGATTGCGAAGCGCACGAAACGTAAATAGAAAAGCGTGGTACAAGTGTTGTAGTCGAAGAGCGACGAGAGCGAGCGCGGTTTCGGCGCGCCTATTTATACTTGTCCGGGACCATCGGTTAGGAAGGATTGAGGAGTGGGATTTTTGAAATTGCAAGGATCCGCCAGCACCTAACGTTTGTTGGCAATCGGGGCATTGCCCTAACGACCGGTGCGGCGAGGGAAACAATAGAAAATAGGCGTTGGATTTAAAATATGGAATATCGGAAGGATGGCCCACGAGACAAGTACAGCGGGAAACGTAAACAGCCAGCGCCGAAGACGTTTACAATCGCGGTCGTTCACCGCGATGCACGAGCCGAGCTCGTCAGCTGAGCCCGACGAGGTATAGAAAAACTGCCGAAACGCGAGGTTCTTATGTATAGGCAGACGTTGTTGCGGGCAAGGCCTATACATAAGAACGCGTTGCGACAATTCGCAGGATCGAAATAGATCGCGTGGCGAGGCGAGTGCGAAACAGTTTTTAGATATTAAACAAGCACAATTACATGCATATTTAAAATGCGTCGAACCTTTCCTTCCAACTTTTAATATGTATGTGATATGAAAAATTATTTCAGATACACCGGAAAATAATAAAATGTTAATTTTAGCGAAACCAATGGTGTGATTTTGCCGACTACGATACTTTGTGACTGTACACATCATACACAAATTTCAGACGGCAGAATATAACATGCTGCATTTATTCGCAAAGGATTAAGGAATTTAAACTTTAGAACCATTTATTACTATGGTAACGAAAAAAAGAATATCTGACAATCTGTACGGTGAAGCAATTCGTCAAACAACTCAAGTAAGTACAGCGGAGGTTCTGAACGTTTTTTAGATTTCTTGGATGTACATGTGCAGCATTTTTACATTTTTTTATCGCCAGAGAAGTTGGGGCCTGCAAATTACTTTACAGTAAACACGCGTTGTCTGAGGAAATGCCGACTTCCAGCTCAATAGTAATGACCGGTAATAAACCTCTCCATAGAGAACAGCCCCGGGAACGGCACATAAACAAATCGAGCCTATCGCTGGGCCTGTCTGTCCCTGGCGCGCCCGCGCGCCCATAGACCCAATGTTTTGACTTCAACGATGCACGCTGCATAGTATGCGTGGCCGCTGTAGCCAATATCACGATAACAGTCGAAAATGCGTGTGAAACGAGGCCTGCCTCCTCCTCTCTGACCCAATCAGCCGCGCATTCGTACTCCACCCTTCTTCTCAGGTTCGCATCGATACAATGTCACCAGTTCGAACCCATACGATATGGCGTCTTGCCACCCCCGTGCAATCGCGTAGGAGTGAGCGGTAACGGTTTATAATATCTTAACCCACTGCTGTTTCCCTATCGGCCGTACGGGGCAGTGTATTGGACTACTTGTTGGATATAAACAATGTAGCGTCCGGTCGTACGCACAAAAGAGAGTTTTTTCTTTCGTGCAAACGGCCAACGTAATTTACGACTCTTGTTCGTCGAAGCTATTTTTGAGTTGACAATTTCCAGGTTTCGATATCGCATGTCTAGTAGAAGTTCTTTCCAAAAGTCCTCAATAGCAAACAGAGACCGTCGTAAATTAAGGGATTAACTGAAGGGCACTTGGCCGAACTCGTCGGCCTGTCGCCACGTGGGCCCGGAATAGGGCGTAAGGAATAGGCGGTGAGCCGGAAAAACTAACAGCTCTGATTGGTAGGATCCAACTTGTGGGTGAGCCAATCAGGGTTGTTTAGGAATTTTACCAGGGCAAACGCGGAGACGAAAAGAAGAGACGAGACTTCGCCGCGATTCGTCGAGAGATTAAAATCGCGAGGAGTCGAGAGAAGACCATCTTGTAGATATAGAATAAAGTCGTTCATTCACTCCGCAAAAACAAGTGCAGTTTCATGTGAACTCCTACCCACAACAGATTGAAAATGTTTTTTCACTCGGAAAGGATTGGGCTATTAAAATAATTTTTCAATCTCAACAGATACAGTCTGTTGGTAGACCAGCAGTATAGACATAGACAATGGGCCATAATAGTGGCCCGCTCGACTGGTCTCTACCTGAATCGGAGGTACACGGCGTCCTTTACCGGCTCATTGTAACACCAATATTCATGTCACCATCTTTTGCAAGGGCTCATTTTAAAGGGGAAACTTGACATGGAATATTCAATAAGTATATACATATTAATACCTCTTATTATAGTAGTAAACAATATTATTTTTTTATTTTCCTGCGCGTCCACCGACATGGTTTTTTACGACGGCATCGTACTGAACGAACCAAAACGTTCTGAACCTCCACGGGGATTGTTTAGTACAGTTTGTCAGATGATATTCTTTTTTTTCGTTGCCATAGTAATAAATTGTTATTTTTTTGTATAATGTTGAAATTCCCTAGCAATGTATTTCCCACCTATTTAGCACGATGAACTCTGAAACGTTCTACTTGATAGATTTTTAAATAAAATGTTATATATTCTGCCTTCGTGTCGTCAGAAATCGGACAGCATTCGCTCGAGAGCGATACTTTTCAGCCAGCCGTCCGACACTAGCATCGGCATCTCCTGAGGTATAGAGGGGAGTAAAAGGTTCTCGGGACCCCTGGGGTTACGGTAGCAAATGACACGATCTTCGGCACTTGGCCTTTGTTCGAGCATCTCGAACGCTTTTCAAGTTGCCTAAAAGATCTGAAGGCAGTGTATAAACACTCCAAAAATGCGTCCGATATCGGACAGCTCTGTATAAACGGACCTTTATACAGAGCCGTCCGATATCGGACGCGTTTTTGGAGTGTTTATACATTTCCATCCGAACTTTGAGGTAACTTGAGAAGCGTTCGAGATGCTCGAACAAAGGCCAAGAGCCGAAGATCGTGTCATTTGCTACCCTAACCCCAGGGGTTCCGAGAACCTTTTACTCCACTCTATAGCTCGGGAGATGCCTATGCTAGAGTCGGACGACTGGCCGCAAAATATTTTCCTCGAGGATATGCTCTCCGATCGCTGGCGGCACGAAGGCAGAATATATAACGTTTATTTAAAAAACTATTAACTGGAACTTTTCAGAGTTCATCGTGCTAATAGGCGGGGAATACCTAGCTAAGGAATTTAAAGGTTATAACAAAAAAAGTTCTGTCGCATTTTAAATAATCATGTAATTTTGCTTGTACATCGAAAACACATGTAGCTAATTAGTCATTGGGATACGGGAATTAACAGGTAACCTGAAAGATGACAACAAGTTGTTACAAATAATGGAAAAAACGGAATTTCAAAGAGGAAGAATCGTAGAAAACGACCATTTTTAAAAAAAATTTTTTACACTTGAACCGATGGAAAATTTTTTAGAACAACGATGTCTCTAATATATTTTCTAATAATTATTTTAAATCATTATATAAGAAAATTCACCAAGTGGCAGGAACGTTCGCTATTTCCATGATGTTGTAAAGGAGAGCTACCGATAGTTTACCTCAGCGTTGGACTTTATTTGCTCGCGAGGACCGTTTTCCAAGGGCTACGCCTCTTCGACCCGGCCGCGCGTCTCGCTCCCCGTGTTCGTCTACGTGCTCGGACGGGCTCAGGCGCGGTCATAACAGACAAATGAACGTGGCGCATAAAGGGTGACACTCGTTTCAATAGGTTTCCACATTACCATCGAGGTACTATTGCCAATGCGTTTTTTTTTATTAGTGGTATCCCCTGTAGACCTATTCCACTATGTCACGCGATAATTTCGGACAATAGCTGTAGAAAATTAATTAAAAAAATAAATTCATAAGATAAATTTTCAAAATAGTTTTTACTTCTATTGTTTAAATTTTAATACGGTCCGGAACAACTTGATCTTCGTGCACGTTTAGATTAAATGTGGAAATAAATTTTTATCACACAGAAAATTTGTAAATTTTCTGGAAACGCATAACGCTTCTTACACATATCTTCATATATTCGTGGCATTTTTCTGATTAAAACAAGACCAAACACGACATGATTTCAAATGTGTAAATACTGTTGTAGTATTTAGTGGTTTAAATGGCTATGAACGTTCCGGGCGCAAAGAAGGACAGCGTATGGGAACGAAAGAGACGCGGAAAGTCGCAGTCGCCAACTCAGTTTAAAGGCCCGCACGCGGTCTCGCTTTACACGCGCTGTCCTTCTCTACGTTCGGATCGGCCTTTGAAGCTCGAAAAATAGCTACCCGTAACGGATAAACGCATAGCTATCCCCCCGAGGTTTATGCGTTTATAGAGGATTTACTGTAGTAGGCTTTTGTCTACACGTATAACTCCACACAATCAAATTTTTGCAAAAACTTTAACAGCTTATATCTCAATTACTATTTGTTTGCGACATATGGCTCCTTGCAAACTCTCAAACTATTTCTCTTCTCGACGAGTAGAAGGCGTTGATGTAAAAAAAACCTTAACAACAATTTTCTTTGTTATAAACAATTTTGCGGAAAGTTTCTCTTACAAATGTCCACCGATCCAGAGGTGTAGATTTACCCCTAGGACGGATGACCATTACTTTTTATACACCTTATACCCCCAAATCGCGAATTGGAAACGTAACTGCAAGTGATTTAATTTTATGAGATTTCAAACTGTATTTTTTATTCGATGTTATTTCGTTATATATCTATAATTATCTTTATGAATTAAATATTAATAAATATGGATATTGTTAAAGAGGTGGACTGTATAATACAATCCAACAACTTTTCAACGGTGGCTCGAATATGAGGAGATAGGAGTTTTGAGGGAAAGTAAATTGTTGTACAGCGAGGTTATATTGATAGTGACCCACCTAATGGTGGGCCGTTAATTAATCAAATTAAATCCCCGTGGAAGATGGCGGTTCGCGACTCCTCCGTCTCCTCTGGGTTGTCCCTTGGACGTCTAGCGACGTTGGCGTCTGAAAATTAAATAACGAACGAAGGTGTGAAAACACCTATTAGATACGGTACGTATCTGTTCGAGGCGCTGTTTCCCGTATGCTCCTGACTGCGATAATCGCTATCGAAGGAGGGGGAGTACAGCCAAACTGCTCAATTCATACGTTTTGACGTATCTCGATAATCGAGCATCCGTCGCTCGCACTGGCGTAGTCACGGTTAAACAGATTCTACTGCGTGGGCGTCAGCGTAAAGGTGGCGGTTAATCTTACAGGGAGGTTGTAAGGCTCCAAGTTCGATAATCCAGCCGAATTAACCCGTGCTTCAACAACCTAGATTCGAAGCTCGTGCGTGACTCAATACGTCACGCGGCTATAAGAATCTCGGTGGAAGACGTGGTCCAACTCACCACTTACACGCACAAAAGCCACTATATACATATTTGTAATGTGTACGCACTCATCAACGGCATAGAATTTGTATTGATTTTAAGTGTAAAGAAAGTAAACTATTGGTTTAAAGTGTATAAAACTATTATAATATACATTCATTAGTGACACGAGTAATAAAAATAATATTACGTATAGAAACCAAATTAATTTGACTACAATTCGTATTTTTGTAATACATTCTTCATAAATATTATTTTCACCGTTCAAATACACGCGCCGTATGCATTAGTAGCCTCCAAAACACTCGTAGCAAAAATAAAGTATACGGAATATTCAGTTCTTGCTAATACCACCGACGAGATACTATTAAGGGTGCGCAGGAGCCAGAGCAAAACTTCGAGCTGATTTCAGCGACAATTGCGGAGAAATAAGGAAGCTCCCAGACAAGGATAGAGAGATCCTTGTTTCTCCTATGGGTCTGTGACAAAGAGGGAGATATGTCACTCGCAGGAGAGACAAAGACAGATAGATAACCAAGCAGCTTAATTTTCGAGAACTTTACTACAATTTCCTGAAACGAAAAAGCAATATTTTTTCATGGGACTTTTTTTAAAAAATTCGTTGTTCTATTCCACGTCCCCATACAGAGCCCTTTTTTGGAAAAACTGCACAGAAAAAAATTTATTCTATAAAAACGTACACGTTTATTTTTTACAGAGTTTCAAGAGCCAAATTGCCAAAAAGGGCTCTGTACGGGGACGCGGAGTGGACCAAAGAATTTTTTAAAAAAAGTCCCGTGAGAAAATATTGCTTTTTCGCTTCAGGAAATTGTAGTAAAGTCATCGTTATGAAATTCGGGATTTATATACAAAATGGCTGGCTGACTTTCGCGCCGTCCACCGCAGCGCTGTTGTCGTCTCCTCTGCTGTTGTGTCGATTGTCTAAAAATGCTTTTCAGCATGGCTCGGTAGCGTAGTAAGACTAACGAGCCCCCGCGCTGGTACATACAATTACTCAAATAATTTTTATCAGTATAACTATTTTATGAATGGACCAAACGATTTCAGTTTCTCTGTAAGACTAGAAGGATTAGTTTAGTAATTGACGTCTAACAATAAACATGTTGAAAAAATGCATTTGGTCGGATTGTGAAAAAAAATAATAAAAGTGATTATTACAACTTTTTTATCTTGGCCAATAACGAAAATTTAAAAAACGTGTTTTGTAGATCCGTGTAAGTTATATACACGCTGCAAATTTCATCGAAACTGGTTTATTGATTTACGAGTTATAAACAATCAAATGTGGTAAAAATGGCAGTTATAGCCCGAAAATCGTGAAAAATTGCAATTTTCACTACATTTGATTGTTTATAACTCGTAAACCAATAAACCAATTCCGATGAAATTTGCAGCATGCATATAAGTTATATGAATCTACAAAACACATTTTTTAAATTTTCGATATTGGCCCAGACAAAAAAGTTGTAATAATCACTTTTATTATTTTTTTTCACAATTCCGACCAAATGCATTTCTTCAACATGTTTCTTAGACGTCAATTACCAAACTAATCCTTCTAGTCTTACAGAGAAACTGAAGTCGTTTGGTCCATTTATAAAACAGTTACACTGATATAAATTTTATGTGATCTATTTTTTGAGTAGCTGCATTTATATATGGTATATATATATATATATATATATATATATATATATACCAATTCTTAGCAAACATTATGTACGTGTTAGAGAGATTTGCATGAATTGCAATAAATTGAAAAGATTGTCTATTGCGAAAATTAAAAAAAAAGATAGCACAAAAGTAATAAGATAGTTGTAAAAAAGCATAGAGATAATAAAATAAAAATTTTATTTTACAAAAAGGATGATATAACTGTATTAACAAAGTGTACCTTTATGATAATTGCAAAAACAATAAATACTTTGTGAACTTTTGAAATTCTATAATTATATGCAATGGCAATAATAATAGGAAATAAAATGTATTTGTAAGATTGTTTTATATTTTCATTTGATTTTTATATTTACATTATTTCAGAATATACGGAATTTTACAAGAAAACAGGGTGGCATAGATGCAGGAAAATGTTCATTTTGTGATGAAAGGATTATTACGAGAAATAATATATCTAATTTGAAATAAAGAATTGATAAAGATAAAATTTTTTTTTTTTTGAGTAGTTGGAGCAATGCCTTTACGCACGATTATTGACTGCATAATTTTATTCGGCGAGAATTTGTCCGACGAATAAAGATCCTTTTTTATTTATTCCAAGCGCATTTATTCGCAGCGTCAAATTTGCCATCTTTTATCTGTATCTTTATTCGGAGGCTTTGAAGAAATCTTCGTATAACTTTTACCAGTTCAAACATACGCGTCGCCGAGCGTCTAGTCTGGAACCAGTGTCCGATCCACGGCATACAATGTAAGCAGATGGAGAATTGCGCAAGAATGAAAATTTAAACTTTTACATTTTTCAATATACTTACATAAAAGTATTACGAATGAATTGAGGAGCTTCTCCCGATGAAAATGAGTCCAAACACGACACCATTCGAACTATTTTCAATAATATTATAATTTTTATCATTACATTACGTATCAATAAAAAATGTTCGATTACACTCGAGTTTGGACTCATTTTCATCGGGAGAAGCTCCTCAATTCATTCGTAATACTTTTATGAAAATATATTGTGAAATGTAAAAGTTTAAATTTTCATTCGTGCGCTACTTCTGCTGTCTATCGACGCAGCATCGGCTTGGAATGGATGTACAAGAGGGGAAACGAAGGCATGAAACACTGCTGTGCAGCGAAGACGCTCGTCGGCTGAAGACGGGATGAATATGTACAAACAATAATGCAAACTTTTCAATCATTTATTTTAATTTGTACACTTGTACAATCTGGAACCGCGATTCCGTCCTGCGGCGCCTCCGGCCGCGACCCCTGATTCCGCCAGCGCGCCGTTGTTGTTGCGGCAGCTGCTGTTGTTGTTGCGGCTGTCGCTGGTGTTGTTGTAGCTGCCGCTGTTCTTGTTGTGGCTGCCGGTGTTGTTGTTGCTGCTGCTGCAGCATCTGAACCTGCCGCTGCAGCAGCAGGATTGTTTGTTGTTGCGCCAGTTGCCTCTGGCGCCGCCGTTGCCTTTGCAGGCGTCGTCGTTCACGCTGGAAATGATACAATTGCATAAAACATTAGTTGCAGGTACGAAAAAGAAATTAGTGAATAAAGTAGTAGGAGAATATCAAATTTCGTTTTGGGATAATATTTTTTTTTAATTTTGTTACATAATTTGATAGTAAGTAATTAATACAGACGAAATATAACGTTTTTAGCGTCGGAGTTCATTTATGTAAAAGTTATACGTTGTTAAAATATGGTTATTTTGAGGTGCTGCATCGTTCACTCTACCTTTTCAAAACTCTTTTCTTTCGTCTATATTTCTTTTTTTCCGCCTATACTTATCAATTATTATCAAATTATGTAAGAAAACGTAAAAATTGATGTCTCAACTAGGGCTGTTACTTTCCTTCGAAGGTCGAAGATTTCGAAGCTTCGAACCTTCGAAACTTCGAAACATCGACACTTCGACACTTCGACACTTCGACACTTCGAACTTTAGATTCATTTCCAGTTAACGGATAAAAGAAATAAATTTTCATAATTTGTATCTATATTCACTATCTGAATTATTTCAATAATTTATTGTTAAGATAATATATTTATAATTTGAATTATCCTTTCGATAGCACATTGTTAAAATAATTGTTTAAATAAATGAATTTTATAATTTGTTTCTATATTCATTATTTGAATTGTTATTTCAATTATTTATTGTTAAAATAATTGATTAAATAAATAAATTTTTACAATTTGTTTCTATGTTCATTATTTGAATTATTTCGATAATTTATTGCTCAAATAATTGTTTAGACAATGTACACGTATTTACATATTTAATATAGGAACACGTTTCTATGGAGTATAAAAATTTATAATCTACAGTTTTTATAATCTATAGAAATGTGTTTCTATATTCATTATGTAAATACTTGTACATTCTTTAAATAATTATTTTAACAATGAATTATTGAAATAATTCACATAATGTATATAGAAACAAAATATGAAAATTTATTCATTTAAACCATTATTTTAACAATAAATAATTGAAATAATTCAAATAATGAACATAGAAATAAATTGTAAAAATTTATTTATTTAATCAATTATTTTAGCAATAAATAATTGAAATAACAATTCAAATAATGAATATAGAAACAAATTATAAAATTTATTTATTTAAACAATTATTTTAACAATGTGCTATCGAAAAGATAATTCAAATTATAAATATATTATCTAAACAATAAATTATTGAAATAATTCAGATGGCGAATATAGAAACAAATTATGAAAATTTATTTCTTTTATCCGTTAACTGGAATCGAATCAAAGGTTCGAAGGTCCGAAGGTCCGAAACTTCGATTTTCATCACCTTCGAAGTTCCCTTCGTTCCTTCGAATCCTTCGAAGCTTCGAAGAGTCGAAGCTTCGGAAAAGTAACAGTCCTAGTTTATACGCGAGGGATGTCATTGTCTGAGGTTTGCCGAACGTAGAGAAGGATAGCCGAGCTCGAGAGGCCTCGGTCACCGAGAAATGTAAACATACCTAATTCGAATTTCCAACTTCTTTATTTTTCATTATTTTTTTTATGGAACTTCGATGACCATATTTGTGGCATTTTTCTAATAAAAATCATACTAAATGTGATATAATTCCGATGATATTTACTTGTGTAATAGACAATTAAAGTTTCCGGCGCGAGGAAGGATAGAGTATGGAAAAGAGAGAGACGCGGAGAGTCGCAGTCGGCGGCACAGTTCAAAGGCTCGCACGTCCTCACAATGTATTACCAAGGAATAGCTTTTTTATTATTACTTATTTTTTTATGAGACTTTTGCTAATAGATTTGTGGCATTGTTCTGATTAAAATGATACCAAACACGATATAATTCGGATCATATACAGGTGTATGGTCATTATGTACAGGTCAGGTACATAACACCGGTGAGGCAACGGTGATGCAATGATGACACTTTTTCATTTTTAGTTAATCTTTTTGGAGACTTTTACCATCATATATGTAATATTTCTCTGATCAAAATAATTGCATTTAATAATTGCAGACAGTGCTGTCGAGCATTAGAAGTGGTATTATCGGAAAAATAAGTAATCAAAATTACGTTTCTGCTTTCTACGAAGGATCTCGATAAGAACGATTGAATTTGATCGTTTCTTGTAGATTGTATTTATTCTTCCTTTTTATTCTATAATTATTACAGAATATTTTTTCTTTAAGAAAAATTATTTTATAAATATCCCATTAATTAAATTAAGTGTAAATTCTGATATTTTATAAATTCCGACATCTACAGGCTATCGATTATAAAACAGTGATTCCAATGCTGAACAATAAGGAAAATAAGTAGGCGATAAGAATTTAATGAAATTATACAATAATATGTAATTATTTTCCAAAAAATCACAGAATGGATAATGACAGTCTTCATTTATTTATTACCTAAGGTATTACATCCATTTACCTCTACGCCACTCATGCAGTCGTGCGCACCGAATACACGGGGGCTGGATGTCTTTAATAGCCCAATCCTTTCCGAGTGAAAAAACATTTTCAATCTGTTGTGGGTAGGAGTTCACATGAAACTGCACTTGTTTTTGCGGAGTGAATGAACGACTTTATTCTATATCTACAAGATGGTCTTCTCTCGACTCCTCGCGATTTTAATCTCTCGACGAATCGCGGCGAAGTCTCGTCTCTTCTTTTCGTCTCCGCGTTTGCCCTGGTAAAATTCCTAAACAACCCTGATTGGCTCACCCACAAGTTGGATCCTACCAATCAGAGCTGTTAGTTTTTCCGGCTCACCGCCTATTCCTTACGCCCTATTCCGGGCCCACGTGGCGACAGGCCGAGGAGTTCGGCAAAGTGCCCTTCAGTTAATCCCTTAATTTACGACGGTCTCTGTTTGCTATTGAGGACTTTTGGAAAGAACTTCTACTAGACATGCGATATCGAAACCTGGAAATTGTCAACTCAAAAATAGCTTCGACGAACGAGAGTCGTAAATTACGTTGGCCGTTTGCACGAAAGAAAAAACTCTCTTTTGTGCGTACGACCGGACGCTACACTGTTTATATCCAACAAGTAGTCCAATACACTGCCCCGTACGGCCGATAGGGAAACAGCAGTGGGTTAAGATATTATAAACCGTTACCGCTCACTGCTACGCGATTGCACGGGGGTGGCAAGACGCCATATCGTATGGGTTCGAACTGGTGACATTGTATCGATGCGAACCTGAGAAGAAGGGTGGAGTACGAATGCGCGGCTGATTGGGTCAGAGAGGAGGAGGCAGGCCTCGTTTCACACGCATTTTCGGCTGTTATCGTGATATTGACTACAGCGGCCACGCATACTATGCAGCGTGCATCGTTGAAGTCAAAACATTGGGTCTATGGGCGCGCGGGCGCGCCAGGGACAGACAGGCCCAGCGATAGGCTCGATTTGTTTATGTGCCGTTCCCGGGGCTGTTCTCTATGGAGAGGTTTATTACCGGTCATTACTATTGAGCTGGAAGTCGGCATTTCCTCAGACAACGCGTGTTTACTGTAAAGTAATTTGCAGGCCCCAACTTCTCTGGCGATAAAAAAATGTAAAAATGCTGCACATGTACATCCAAGAAATCTAAAAAACGTTCAGAACCTCCGCTGTACTTACTTGAGTTGTTTGACGAATTGCTTCACCGTACAGATTGTCAGATATTCTTTTTTTCGTTACCATAGTAATAAATGGTTCTAAAGTTTAAATTCCTTAATCCTTTGCGAATAAATGCAGCATGTTATATTCTGCCGTCTGAAATTTGTGTATGATGTGTACAGTCACAAAGTATCGTAGTCGGCAAAATCACACCATTGGTTTCGCTAAAATTAACATTTTATTATTTTCCGGTGTATCTGAAATAATTTTTCATATCACATACATATTAAAAGTTGGAAGGAAAGGTTCGACGCATTTTAAATATGCATGTAATTGTGCTTGTTTAATATCTAAAAACTGTTTCGCACTCGCCTCGCCACGCGATCTATTTCGATCCTGCGAATTGTCGCAACGCGTTCTTATGTATAGGCCTTGCCCGCAACAACGTCTGCCTATACATAAGAACCTCGCGTTTCGGCAGTTTTTCTATACCTCGTCGGGCTCAGCTGACGAGCTCGGCTCGTGCATCGCGGTGAACGACCGCGATTGTAAACGTCTTCGGCGCTGGCTGTTTACGTTTCCCGCTGTACTTGTCTCGTGGGCCATCCTTCCGATATTCCATATTTTAAATCCAACGCCTATTTTCTATTGTTTCCCTCGCCGCACCGGTCGTTAGGGCAATGCCCCGATTGCCAACAAACGTTAGGTGCTGGCGGATCCTTGCAATTTCAAAAATCCCACTCCTCAATCCTTCCTAACCGATGGTCCCGGACAAGTATAAATAGGCGCGCCGAAACCGCGCTCGCTCTCGTCGCTCTTCGACTACAACACTTGTACCACGCTTTTCTATTTACGTTTCGTGCGCTTCGCAATCGTAATTCACGCATCGATAATTCTCGTGCGCTTCGCGAGAATTCTTCACCTCACACACCTCGTGCGCTTCACGTTGTGTGCACATCATCTCACTTCATCACCCGCTTCTCATCTCATTTCGTAATTCAGTTTCTTTATATCATATACACCTTTGCTTTTGTAAATACCTGGTTTTAAATATATCAACCTTTTACCAGTCATATTTTTCTCACGCTTACTACTCCGCCTCAACACACCTTCACCTTCATCCATCTCCCAATCCATCGCTATAGGTTACAACAGTGCTTGTACATCGAAAACTCATGTTGTTAATTAGTCATTGGGATACGGAAATTAACAGGTTACCTGAAAGATGACAACAAGTTGTTACAAATAATGGAAAAAACGGGATTTCAAAGAGGACGAATCGTAGAATAAAGCCATATTTTTAAAAAATTGTTCATACTTGAACCGATGGAAAAATTTGCAGACCAACGATATGTCTAACATATTTTCTAATAATTATTTTAAATCATTATTTAAGAAGAATTCACCAAGTGGTAGGAACGTTCCCTATTTCCATGATGCTGTAAACGAGAGCTACCGATAATTCCCTAAAGGAGTTGTGGAGCCCACAGTAACCTTTTTTTTTGCCACGCGCAGCAGGGAGTCGTCACCCGCTCGAAATTGATGACCTCTCAGACTCGAAGAAAAAGTATCGTTGAGAAGTCGGTCTCCGATATCGGCTTGCGAAGACTCCCATTTAAACCTGGGTAAATTTTTCTGTCGGATCCGATAAAGTCGTCAGTATAAACCGACCTTAAGCCGTCGTTGGCGCGGGTAAGAAATCGACATAAGAACCAGGCTCGAGCGGTATAAGAAATCTATTATACTGAAATAAATCGAGTCGCGGAACGCAATGCTAAATTGGATTAAATATTGAACAAGTACACTATATGCGCCGTAATACATAAAAATCGTGATCCGTAATCCGTGTTCGTAAACCGTTTATCGTAACCCTAATCGTATTATGCCGTATCGTATCGTATCGTAGTTCGTGAGCAACTCTTCGCCCGCGCCGCGAACGCGTCCTTTTATACGCACCTCCGTCGAACGTTCTCGATGTTCTTTTTGAAATTGTGCGTTAAATTTCGGCAGGTGTCAACGCCCGCTGCTCGTCGAGACGGTTGTTTCGTATGCGGCGATATATGAAAACATTTCGGCGATCATAATACCGCGGCGCTCACGCATACACTCACACACTCGTTCGCACGCGTCTATCGGGTATAGGAGACTTCATGAACCTTGATCAGCTGTTAACAATTTAGGTACGTGCGTGTTCGTGTTACACGGATTCATGAGCTCTCCTATGAGATCCTGCCTCCTACATATGTGTATAAAGGTTTTATTTGATAGTTTGCAAATTGAAATGTATAATCTGAATGGACAGGGAGACGTTGGCACATGGTAAGGGCCTAGCGTCGAATGTCTCTTTAAATTTCGCTTGTCTCGAGGCACGCACACGATCTTGTACTGTCTCATCGATGCCGTCGGGTGGACTATAGTAGTAGGCTTTTGTCTATACGTATAACTCCACACAATCAAATTTTGCAAAAACTTCAACAGCTTATATCTCAATAACTATTTGTTTGCGACATATGGCTCCTTGCAAACTCTCAAACTTTTTCTCTTCTCGATGAGTAGAAGGCGTTGATGTAAAAAAAACTTTAACAACTTTTGCGGCAAGTTTCTCTTATAAATGTCCACCGATCCAGTGGTGTATATTCACCCCTAGGACGGATGATCATTACTTTTTATACACCCTGTACATTGCTGTCACAGTCATAATGTCACAGACACAACTCGTCAGTCATTTGTGCGTGACCAAAGGTCGCACTAGTGGATCTAGTTCAAACATTCATCGTTCTTCGGCGTGGAGGGCGTGAGAAATCGGAATAAAGAAAAAGACTACCTCGTCTGTATTATGAAATGAATTAATTGAATTGTGATAATTGAATAACATAAAAAATAAAATTTCGTATTATTAGGAAATCTTGTGATAACAAGACGAGAATTAATTAATGAAATGAGAGCTGAAAACCGCCAATTTGAAAACGCCATGGACGAATGCACATTCCATAGTGAATTTATCAGAAGATAATTCATCTTTTCCACCGCGGAAAAGTATATTAAAATCGAAGACCACCACCTCGGGTTCTTCCCTTGTCAGAACGTTGATTTGAACACCATATTTTAAGATCATCAAATATGTTTCTGTTGTCGGGAGATCAATCATCAGATAGCGAATAAAGTGATTTCTACAGACCGATACGTATGAAGTATGAAGTCTCAGAATCACGGAAATTCACGTAATTTCAATATGCTAACATAGCGTTGTTGCTTCTATTCGCTGCAGCAAGATTCGATAGGTGGATGTTCAATTTGCAAACGACTGCCACTGTGGCCAATTTGAAAAACGGATTGTAAGTGAAAAATATATCACAAAATAAAAACGCGAGAAGAAGGATCAGCACCACATTTGCGTTCTGTCGTAGTACTAAATCAGAATTACAAAACATTTTACATAGTAGGTACGAGACGTAAGCTATTGTAACGGTTGAAGGGTGTTACAGGTGAAGTGATTGATACACGATCTGGACTAATATTTTGTTAGAGTGTAGGGATTTACAGAGTGTCTGGCTCTGGTTTTGACGTACTTTCTCTAGTGTATATATAAATATAATAAATATATATATATATATATATATATATATATATATAAATATACATATTCTCGGAAGAAGATAACGCCTTTTCCGAGAACGAGCGGTTGGAGCTTGCTTACCTGAAGACGCGTGGGTGGAGCTTCCTTTTTCTTAAAACACCGACCTGATCTGCGGGGGAAAGGAAGTCCCTGTCGCCAATGTAAGTGGCTCGATGTTTCGGGACTTTCCTTGACCACGCTGGGCGCGCAGGCGGGTAGTCCGGTAATGGTACACAGCTGGCAATGCGTCTGGCGGCAAAGTTTGCTACGCACGTGAAAGCAATAAAAGAATAAAGCCATTTTTCCAACTTTCAAACACCAGGGTATATTTGCTGGCCTAATCCCTAACATCTGCAAGCGGACCTTCAGAATGGTTATTAACTTATTACGGTTTCTAACCGTGTGCCGCTACACTATCATCATAGCCACCATATCACATAATAATTATCCTATGTACGTTCATCACGTGCGGATAAGTAAGTTCCGCGAACAGTAGTGTATAATTTTCAATCGCTGTATTGATTATTAATTATTTCCTTCGCCAAAAGAATTCTAACGAAGCTTACTTATCAGAGTCTATTTACTGTGCGCTGAATCAAGTAAATGTTTCCGTCGCGAAGTGCGTTTTTTCTATCCAACTGATAGCGTGGAATGTTTTGTTTACTGTAATATTAACGCAGTTTCTCGGAGAAATTTAATTACAGGGCGTTTCCGTAATTTAATATATTCAATTTTGCACGTGCAATTATGTTCAGAAACGTGACACCAGAAAAGGCAATGGTCTTCATTCGATATAGCATAAGTTTGATCTGCGCCTGGCCACTGCCATCGACAGCTACGAAAGCTCAGATCTTGTATTACAGATTTTTTAAAGTATTGAGTGGTATCAGCGTGATCGGATTACTAATTCCATTAATAAACGCAGCGATTATTCATTTTGGCGACGCAACACAATTCTCAAAGGCGTTCTTCATGGCAATAGCTTGTGCCCACGGTGTCACACAAATAGTGGTTACCAGCATTCAACATGATCGCTATCAGGTAACAAATGTGACGTTCACTTTACAGAGTGCGGTGGAGACGAACATATTAGGTAATCTCGTAAGTAGGTTGCGGAAGATGCTAATACATATTTTTGTAGGAATAGGTTAAAATTTAGTCATCATTTAATCATTAAATGAACGGGATTTCGACAGAAATATTCTTCATGATTAAAGCAAATTAAAGATATGTTGTTCATGCGTATAGAGAGTTTGGTTAGATTATCGTGCTGAAGATACAATTTTTCGACCTCGGCTGAAGTTAGAGAACGTCAACGGAGCTCAAGATGCATCGGTCACCGAGAAATGTAACACAGAATACGGGTCGAGTGTATCGGTGTGAGACCACAACTAGTCAAATAACAAAACTTCTTTATTTTTCATTATTTTCTTATGGGACTTTCACCAACATATCCATGGCATTTTTCTAATGAAAATAATACTGAATTTTATATAATTCCGCTGATATTTATTTGTGTAGTGAACAACAAAAGTTTCGGACGCAAAGATTCGCGGGCTTTTGACTATTCCGGCAGCCGGGATTATCCGCATTGTTGCAATTCATTTAAGAAACAAATTGACAAAAATAATCCACTGTTACGTAGTAGCACAGACGAGGTATAAGAGTAGACCACTCACCATATGGGGTTTTGTGTATCACACAATAACAACTGGTTTTCTTACGCCCTCTACGCTGATGAACGATAAATCTTGGAACTAGAACCACGAAAACGATCAAAAACAAATCGTTTCGGTCCCTGAAACAGTTATGAATGACCGATATTTTAAATAACTTGTTAGCGACAGTCTGTTTTTATGGATAATAGAAGACAGGTAATCGACGTTACGCTGCTTTCGGTCAAACCAGGGTAGCCGATACTTTGTAACCACGGGGACTTCTAAGGCTCAGCCGACGCTTTAGGCGCGGCAACCTTTGAGAGTTGGCCGATGCTTTGGAGTCGGCGACAAAGAGACCGGCACCTCATTGCCGATCGCCGACGTGACCATTGACCCGACGTCATTGATGAGGCAGTTGGGAGCAAACCAAACAGAATGATTCGATTATTAGTGTGGTGTACTTGGTATCAGGTTAGGTGGCCTGCCGCGACGTACAAGTACAATGTAACATTTATTACTTTCTGAGTGTTGAAGTTACAGAGGCATTTTCACCTGCCGGCCATGCGGTCTCGGCCTTGCCCGAAATGCGACTAATTACGCACACACAATACGTGCGCGGCTAGCGTGCGCAGTTGCTCGCGCCACTCACACATACGGCACACATTACATACACGACAACTCTCTCGCCTCTTTTAGTGATAAATACCATAAATGGTTGCAAAATTTTTTTAATCCTACATAACTTACTTTTTCGTCAGTAGAATGGTATGCATACAGTTTCTGTAAAAATGCCAAATCTTGACATGGAGCTTTCGCGACCATTGGAGATAGAATCCACGCTTTTATGTAAATATTGGCGAGAAAGACGCAAATGTCGCGAATTCCATTTTCTTCGTCGACATTTAACATAAATTGATTTGTAAATAAATATATTGTAACGGTGACTTGGGAGACGAGTTGCCGGCTCAGTCGGTACGCCGGAGTCGCTGGTCCACGAATGCGGTTGGTGGCGGTGCAGACGGTAGCGGCGGTAGTCGGTCGGACGGCGATCTTATAAACTAACTTGCACTACTTACAACGACGTACTTACATCTAACTTAACCTATACCTTAGCCTACAGTGCTATCCTGGACGTCTAGGCTAAAGCCTGTTACGATGACCAGGTAGCGGAAAGGAGGCGATACCGCGACCCTGGCTTGGTCTTCATCCACCAGGGGGCCGCCGGAAACCCCTTTGTGCTCGGTGCCTTAGCACACGCTCGACCCGCAGAAGGAAGAGTCGGGGGAAGGGTGAGGTGACCGTCTTACAAGCTTTATGGCGGAGAATTGGTCGGTAACACTCCAAAAAAATAGCTTTGCGGTTTTGACTGGTCGGTACGGCGGTAGCTTTCGATGTGCGGTGCGGTACGGTTAGTCTAGCCGAAGCTATCGGTACTGGGCCGCGCGGCGGCATATATACGCTGGCCGCACGGTTTCAGCAGCGAGAGCGGCCCCGCGGCGGCGGCCCGAGAACTAGCGGCCGCGAGCGCGTGCTCGCGGTGCTGCGCGGCACGGCGGGACGGGCGGAAGCGGGAAGGCGCTTGCTGACGCGCGGACCACGAGGGAGACTCGCGCCACGGAGGGCATGATCATTACAATATTTTTAAGCAATATAAAGCTTTCGCCATCCAACGAGCGTGGTGGAAAGCTCCTGGGCCCGAAATCATAGATTTCTTAGGGGAGTCCCATCCAGGAAAATAATTATTACCTCCAAAATTTCTTTATAATCTTCTCTTAGTTGCTGTTCTTTTTGTTCCATTTTCGAAACAATCATTAAGAGGCACAAAATATTTCAACGAAATTTTCTACAAGGGATCTTTTTTTATAGCTATAAAAATACTTTTAATAGTTTTTTGTATGATGTACTGTATTATATGTTTAATGTATATGTATTATGTATAAGTATATGTATATATATCTTTGTTACTTATAAAAATACAAAAATATTTCTTAGACAAAAGTTATACTGTTTAATAAATTAAATGTAATGCAAAAGAAAAAGAAATATTTTAAATGTCAATTTTTGAGATTTCAAGGTCACGAATTTTTTCTTTTAAATTAATATTACATTTTGTTTCTATATATGTTTATATATGTCATAGTGCATAAAATGACAAATTCAACGATATAGAAACCTATATACTGATAATATACTGCAGTGATGGAAAAAGAGCTACAAAATTAAAAAATTTTCAAAGTCGATGCGGCACGATTTCCCGTTATTCGATTAATTTCATATTTCGCACAGATTATTTTTTTATCCAGTGGCACAATTCTAGGTGGTTCCCACAAAAAATCTGCGAAATAATTTTCGCCAAGTATAACTAAGGTCCACCCTACTGTATATTGTAACATTGCCAAAGTCTTGTCATTCTAAATTACAACTTCATTGTTGCGTCGTCGAATCTTAAGTTGTTTTTGTATACGCATATAATATATTTAATAAATATGCTGTTAACGCATGAATTAAACCATATTGTGCAATTTTTGCACAAGTTTTTGAATAAATTTTCACAATCTAGCTACTTCAATTTAAACGATGTAAGTCTTAATTTTTGCTTTGCTATCATTGTACATTTTCTACTCGAAATTTCCCCAATAACGTTCATGATGTTATGTCTAAAACTATCCGCATAAGATTATATTTTAATATACATAGAGTGGCTCACGAAAGTATTCGAACGCCCTTTAAATCAGAATAATTTGTTTAAAATTGCACCAAATTACTTGAGATTTTTATGTAATTAGAAACATTGATCTACTTGTCAGAAATTCGGTATAGCAGCCTCGAGTCTACGACTGTGTCCTTTGACGGTTCTGGGGTAAGTCCTGAGCGGTCAATCACAGTGCTCTTACCAGAAGGCGTACTCGCCTTCCCCACTCCGTGGCCAGATCCTTCAAGGGAAAACTATCCTTGTTCCTTAAGCAAGCGGTACGACCTCGGGTCGCCTGCAATACTTAAGGATCCCTAACTTTCTGAACAGATGTCAACGAATGCGCCCCATCAGACGTCTGCACAACTTCAAGTTGCCAGGCGTCATCTCGGGTTTCTTCGTCGACGGAAGTACGCCTTGAGAGGCCACCCTCGATCACTGACCCTACCATAAATTAACCGAAAGCGGAGTAGCGTCGGGCTATCTGCTTTCTATTATTTTCAAAAACAGGCTGTCGCTAACACGGCCAATCCTGATATGCTTCACGCTCTCGGGAAGCATTCAAACACACGTGCAACAAATTTGCATCAAATGCCTTTGCAACTTCATTAAATATCATTCTTACTCAATGCTCACTGCAACCATGATACTTTCAGTACCCGCCAACATGATTTCAGGCATTCAACCAAATCAAACGTACACACGGCACCGAATACATCAGTATTCTGTACCATCATACACACAAACTTTACAATCCGTAGAATACTTCCAAGTGTCTCCAGGCCTCGTAACCGCCACAACTCCGTACACAACTTGCACCCTGTTGCCGTTACCGCAAACACCTCCAGGACAGTATCTGAGCACGATAATACCGCAATTCCATGCCACGCATCTTTCTAGCAATTACTGGCCACCGTAAAGAAGTTCCATGCTCTCCAGTAGCATCCTACTTCCACGACCCTCAGTAACGTCGCAATTCCATGCCGTGCATCTTTCTAGCAATTACTGGCCACTGTAAAGAAGTTCCATGCTTTCCAATAGCATCCTACTTCCACAACACACAAACTTTAAAAGTTTCACAACCAAATACTTCCATAACCAACAACTTCATTCACCATATATATTTTCTTTTTTTTTTCTTTTTTTTTATCAATATTTTCACGTAAGTCCATTAGAAACGATATGCGCTACCTTAATTACTAATGCTAATTCGCTAACACGGTTCCATCCGGACTTTCGTCTTCTTCGGTATCCGAAATATCTCCCAACCATTCACCGTCCCATCGACGCAAACGATCCTTCGGAGCTACTTGGTGTCTCCCTGACTTTCCTATGATTTTAAAACGATCGTATTCATTAACACCTCGGAAATAACAAAAGGGCCTACATATTTCTTCTGTAGCTTCGCGTTGCGCGTAGCAGCCGGTTTGATGAAAACTGTATCACCACAATTGAACTCAACATTTGTTCGTCTCTTCCTATTGAACCTCTCATTCTGTTTTTCTGCGTTTCTTGAAAGCCGTTCAAACGCAATTTATCTATCCTGATTTAAATTGATCTCGTTGCTCATATTTGGCAAGTTTGCCTCGACATGTACCGCGTTACCTGCACTACGCTCAATACCGAATAACAATCGATATGGTGAAAAACCCGTACTTCTCTGCACAGTTGTGTTTAACGATTCCTGTACTTTAATTAATTTGCTCGGCCATTCTGAAATTTTTGATAATTCTGCCGTTAATAAATTAATAACTGTAGCCACGTATCTTTTGGCTTGCCCGTTGGTTCTAGGAACACCTGTAGCAATTAAATGTAATTCTACATTTTGTTTCTTCAAAAATGATTCTAATGCTTTGAATGTAAAATTAGTACCCCGATCTAATACAACAACTCTCGTTCTCCCAAAAAGTGTTGACCTTTCTCTAAAAACTTGAAGTGTTTCCCCTCCACTTAAGGATTTTAACGGAACTAACTGTAAATATTTGGTAAAAGCATCGATAATTATTAAAATGTGCTGATAACCTTCCTTAGACTCATCAAAAGGTCCAACGCAGTCACAATGGATGGTGTCAAAAGGAATTGGTTTTTTTTCAATCGAGTGTAATAATCCCTGTTTCGGCCCGGTGTGACGCTTAGATACGGTGCAGGTAAGGCAATGTCCTACGTACTTCTTTACAAAAGGGCGCATCCGTGGAAACCAAAATTTACGAGCAATACACTCATAAACCTTTTCACTACCGACATGCGAATTCTCATCGTGATACAGTCGTAACAAACCGAATCGGCTGCCTTTTGGAACATAAAAACGATATAAATTCCTACCTTTATCGCTACACAGTCTGCGGCACAACAAATCATCAACGATTTCGTAGTCACTGCTTACAGAATCTTTAGCTTTCACTCTTTCAATTAAATCAAGGGTCTCTTTATCTTTACTCTGTGCGATTTGTAACCATGAATCAATAGATATTGTATTTGCACTACAACCAGATACTACGGGGACTGCATTGTTAGTGAAATCCGTTGGTGGATTCCTGCTAAGAAAATCTACGTGCTCTATTGATCTTCCTGTACGATACTCAATATCAAAATTAAAGTCCTGCAAATATACCCACCAACGAGCAATACGAGGTAACAAATGTTTTTTATCTTTAGTAGCTTTTATGGC
The DNA here is from genome assembly GCA_913789915.3 of Sphecodes monilicornis. NCBI lineage: Eukaryota > Metazoa > Arthropoda > Insecta > Hymenoptera > Halictidae > Sphecodes > Sphecodes monilicornis. The sequence goes on along the minus strand of OU565297.1, from coordinate 21,468,834 downwards.
ATTACAATCAGTTACAATTTTAAATTTAATACCTAATAAATAAACCCGGAAATACTTTAGTACATTTACAATAGCAAGAGTCTCAAGCTCATAGGAATGATATCGTGATTCTTCATTTGTTGTACGCCGACTGAAATAGGATACTACTCGTAACATGCTTTCTACTCTTTGAAACAGAATTGCTCCATATCCGATAGAACTTGTAACCGTTTTGTCTCTTCCTTCTACCTTTGTTATTCCTACCGACAGTAGCCGCCGTATATCTTGTCCACGCTATTGCAAGTGCAAACAGAAACGACCAGAAGATCCGGCAGGTACGATGGCTGAGCGTCACTTCGGTCACCTGAGTGATCTACAAAGCGTGTCTCGATATCCGTAGGCAGAATCTGTCTCGCGATTTCGTAACCGAGTCCACTCCCTGCAAGGGCAAACAGGTACAACCAGAAGATCCGGCAGGTACGATGGCTGAGCGTCACTTCGGTTGCCTGAATGAGCCTACAGGATGAGTCCCGAGGAGACGAACCTCGATCAAGATTCAATTGCCGTGCGTGCAGGGATTCAGTCTAGCTACGAACTAGTAATCCTAACAGATGGTATAGATGTTTGCTGTCGAACTTGGCGACGGTGCCACAGGTATCTCGTGCACACTTTCGCAAATGCAAGCAGGAACAACCAGAAGATCCGGCAGGTACGATGGCTGAGCGTCACTTCGGTTGCCTGAATGAGCCTACAGGATGAGTCCCGAGGAGACGAACCTCGATCAAGATTCAATTGCCGTGCGTGCAGGGATTCAGTCTAGCTACGAACGCGTAAGGTTTTATAGGCGTACGATGCTGTAATCCTAACAGATGGTATAGATGTTTGCTGTCGAACTTGGCGACGGTGCCACAGGTATCTCCTGCACACTTTCGCAAATGCAAGCAGGAACAACCAGAAGATCCGGCAGGTACGATGGCTGAGCGTCACTTCGGTTGCCTGAGTGATTTATAAAGCGTGCCTCGATATCTGAAGGCAGAATCTATCTCGCGATTTCGTAACCGAGTCCACTCCCTGCAAGGGCAAACAGGTACAACCAGAAGATCCGGCAGGTACGATGGCTGAGCGTCACTTCGGTTGCCTGAATGAGCCTACAGGATGAGTCCCGAGGAGACGAACCTCGATCAAGATTCAAATGCCGTGCACGAAGGAATTCAACTAAGTTCGAGTATTGTCCAGGGACGGTTACCACCCTTAATATAATTTACGAAGGTACGTGCCTCCAGGAATTGGAAAGCGGAAAGGCTTGACTAGGTACAGAAAGACGAAGTCGGTTTCTGAGGTAAAAGCGAAGTATATTCTGATATCTTGTATTTACACACCACGTGAAGAGAGACCTCTTATATAATGGTGTACGCACGTATGTTATTTCGTATCCAGAACAATTGGTACGGAATGCGACTTTCACGTGTTTTTCTAAATGTCTTGTGTCGACCGACAAGGTTTGTACACACGGTACCGACGGTTCACGCGCTCGAAGAACAATACGAGTGTTACTCGAATACGAAAATTTATCTAACGTCGAGCAACGAGCATTTGTAAAACTCGTTGCTTGAATCTACGTTTGGAAGGCTTTCTTTCAATTCGTTCCGTGGTTTGCCAGTCTCGTTGCCGTTATCACGGCGCGATGGACAGGAATCCGCGGATTCGATCCGTCGGATCTTGTCCTGTGGCGCGGCGTATGGATGTACCACAGATATCTCGGTCACCCTTCGCGAATGCAAACAGGTACAACCAGAGGATCCGGCAGGTACGATGGCTGAGCGTCACTTCGGTTGCCTGAGTGATTCACAAAGTGTGTCTGGATACCTGAAGGCAGAATCTATCTCGCGGATAGAGAGAATTCGATTTGAACTGTTTCTATATAATTTAGAGCGAAGATATTTGAATTAGTTTATTCACTTTTAATTTGAAATGAATATATTTAAATTAATTAATCGTGCGACTACTACATTGAAACGTTCGGTCGTTAAACCTGGAAGGTTGTTGGCCGTGCCACAGTGCGGTTTGCTGCTGTGACTCCTCGGTTTGAGGCGCGTACGAAACGAGGATGAATTAGACGGTTTGCTAAATTCACCAAGTCGGTTTGACTTCCCGTTCGCGTACCGTTTTTCGCCTAGCCCTTCTTAGTTGGTTCTTACCGGAACCGCTTCCAAACGTAGAGTGCCATCGATCTGTCGCGCATCGACCTCCTTCGATCCGTGTCGAGTGGGGATCGATGCGCACGCATATCAATTAGTGGGGAGTCGTGTGATCCTTTATTGAACAAGGATTACCGACGTTACGCGAGTCTACGCAGTGGGGATATATTCCTTGCCGTTGAAATCATAGCTGTATGTAATCGTGTTCGCACGGTTACAAACTGGCGTCGGTATGCAATTCTGTTTCTCGCGACGGATCAAAAATTACAAGAAGTGGCTTTGATATTAAACAATTAATAATATAGTCTCGCGATCTATTCTGCTCTTCGACCCACGACCACGGTTCATTTGCTTTTGTCAATTTAGTTATACATGCAGCACGCGCAGCAAACTCGGGAACAAATTTCCGAAAATAACTGGCGAGACCCATAAATTGGCGAACTTGTTTGACATTGGCAGGTATAGGGGTTTCTACTAACGCCTTTATTTTCTACTCAGTGGGACGAATGCCCTCCGCGGATACTTCCCGTCCGAGGTATTCTACGCTCTTTCGAAAGAATTTACACTTTTCTATATTGACGGAGAAGCCCGCTACATCTAAAGCATGCAATACGCGATCCAGCCCCTCTAATCCCTCCTCAATGGTTTTTGAAGGGATAAGTATATCATCCAGGTATACAACCGCTATTGTAAAACGCAAGTTTTCTAGTGCAGTGTTAATTGCTCTTTGAAAAACTGCAGGAGCATTTGCCAAACCTAACGGCATGCGTAAATATTCGTAATGACCATCCGGCGTAATAAATGCGGTCATCTCGACCGATTCGGGGGATATCGGAATTTGATGAAAGCCGGATGCCATATCAAGAACAGTAAAATATTTTCCTGTACCTAAGCGATCTAATTGATCGTCAATTAACGGTAAAGGATACCTGTCTTTAACGGTTATCTTATTTAATGCACGATAATCTACACACATTCTAGTGCTACCGTTTGGTTTAGAAACTAAAATGACTGGGCTCGCAAATGGCGAAACGCTTTCGCGTATAATGCCATTTTCTAAAAGGTCGCCAATTATCTCCCCGACATCTTCCCGTTGTGAAAAGGACAATCTGTATGGTTGATGCCTTACTGTTTTATTTTCTTTTAGAACGATATTCAACTCACCGGTGTTCACAGGGCGAACTTTACTGCCTTTCGTAAATACCTGATTGTACCGGCGTAACAATACCTCCAAAGGTTGCCGAACTTCGGGTGGTACCTCCTCTGCCAGGTTGCACTGCGGCTCCACAGATGAGTTCGATACCCTGGACGCCCCCTTCTCCGTCGGAAAGTACAATAACCTTTTCTTCCCGTCTACTTTTTTCACGCACAGATTTTCATAGTCTAATATGTCATCACCGATGATCACATCATAGGGTAAACTACAGTCCGGCACTATTAAAAATTCCAATTCAATTTGAATTCAATCCCAGTTTGCCCATAGTACTTCAGTTTGTTTCGTACATATTCAGAGTACGATTGGGCAGAATCACTTTTATATAACACAGCCCGAGTAAGAAGGTCGGAAAGCCTGTCTTCCGGAACAAACTCCGCACACAAATCCTCGGATGCCCTTCCCACGTTGCATACCATTCTTTGGCTGGTCCCACCAATGCATGCGTCGCCATACCAAGTCGTAGACTAGGTGATAACGCCTCCGTAGCCGTCTCCACAATATCGCACCACTTTTCAGCATTGTCCCCAATATCCGCGCCTCCAAATTCCGTCCCAGGCGTCGCGGTTGACACATTCGGACCACGATTCATCACGTTCTCCATAAACTTCATGAAGAGCGTTTCAAACGAGGACTTGTTTGAGTCAGGATTCGCACTATTCTCCATCTTCGGGCGTCGATTCACTAACACAGTAAAATGCTAGGTGTCTCACTTCTGATGTCAGAAATTCGGTATAGCAGCCTCGAGTCTACGACTGTGTCCTTTGACGGTTCTGGGGTAAGTCCTGAGCGGTCAATCACAGTGCTCTTACCAGAAGGCGTACTCGCCTTCCCCACTCCGTGGCCAGATCCTTCAAGGGAAAACTATCCTTGTTCCTTAAGCAAGCGGTACGACCTCGGGTCGCCTGCAATATTTAAGGATCCCTAACTTTCTGAACAGATGTCAACGAATGCGCCCCATCAGACGTCTGCACAACTTCAAGTTGCCAGGCGTCATCTCGGGTTTCTTCGTCGACGGAAGTACGCCTTGAGAGGCCACCCTCGATCACTGACCCTACCATAAATTAACCGAAAGCGGAGTAGCGTCGGGCTATCTGCTTTCTATTATTTTCAAAAACAGGCAGTCGCTAACATACTAAATGACGTGCAAAAAAATTTTTGAAAAAAATGCAATTAGTAAGAATTGCATGAAGAAATAATAAACGACACTTTTCAAAACTTTTTTATTTGAGCTCGTCATGAAAATGTAAAATATGCGTCTTGTAGACTCATGTTAATTATACAAGTGCTGAACATTTCATCGAAATTGTTTGACGGAAAAAAACGATACGCATCAAAAGATGCAATAATCATTGGATTTTAAGCAAACGCTGACCAAATGTCGAGAAAAATTGCGATTTTCACTACGTTTAACGACTTGAAGCTCGTATGTACGTTAATCAAATTCGATGAAATTGTCAGCATGTGTATAACCAACCTAGTTCTACAAAACGCATATTTTATATTCTCATTACTGGCTGAAATACAAAGGTTTAGAAAGTGCCTTTATCATTTTTTAATGTATTCGTACCAATTTAAATTTTCAAACATTTTTTCGTACGCCGTTTAGTAAATAAATGCTTCCAAATTCTCACAAAAAGTCAAGTCATTCGGTACAATTTCAAACAAATTATTCTGATTTAAAGGGCGTTCGAATACTTTCGTGTGCCACTGTATATTATACACTAGTATACAATTAGTGCTGTGACGTTGCCCTTTTTCGGCGCGTCTTCCGCGGGCGAAAAATGGAGGCAACTCCGGGATTTTACAGGCACTGAGTCCGGGCCTCGGCCGGCCCTACGGACGAGGTCCTCCCGGCACAAAACGCGATTCGAAAACTCGATAGCGACATTAACGGACGATGTTCGGGCGCCAGGTATCGGAAGGATACCACGCGAAACGAGACGATTTCCTACATGGGAGAATCGAACCGAGAATTTCCGTTACCGCGATGGGTCAGAGGTTCGGACGCAGGAAGGACGTGGACGGCCCTTACGGCAGGGAGGATCTCGCAGATTGAGAAACGACAATCCACTCGGTCTCGAGATTAATTTTAATCGTTGTCACATTTTACAAAATTTGGCGGTCACGTGGCCGCGACCCGAGAGCCCGCGCTCTTCATACAAAGAAACGAATAGTTGGAGGTTCGCAGCGCGGGGTTGTCAATTCTTTAATAATCGCGAGTATACGGTACTTCGGTATTAAATTCGACACAGTCGATACAATTTCTCGCGAACGCAGGTGTATGGCGTAATTACAATAAGACTGTCGCGAGGCTTCCCGAAACGGAACGAAGCGAGCGTGCGACGGCACGCGATCTTTTCTCTCGCTCGCTCGTGCGAGCGCTCGATACCCGTCGTCGCGATTTGACGCGACCGAGATCCACGAAACGGATCACTCGAACGTCGCGAAAACTACACTCACTCTCTCGACACGGCTCCTCCGAGGAAAACTCCCTTACATTGAGAAAACGAAATTCGACCTTGTCTCAAAACGCCGGCAAATGGCGTGAGATTCGGACACGAGGCGGGACGCGCTTCTGCCCGCACGAAACCGAGAACGAGACGCGAAATGTTTCGTCCTCGCACGAAATAACACGAATCACTACGCGTGAAAACGTACGGGAAGGATCACTGAGTCTGACTTACCGCTTCTCGTGGCGGATGTTCGTCCTCCTTCGCTTGGGACGGCTCGGTATTCCGGTATCGCACACTCCTCACGGGACGCACGCGTTTTCGCAAACGGAAACCGATACGGTAGCCAACGCGACAGTGATCATTCGCGGTTTCAGCAACGACAATCAACTCGGCGATCCCCACCCTGCTCGTTACGCGGATTACCTAATTGGTCGGACTCGCACGCGAAACTTTCAAAATTGCGGATCTCCCACGGATGGTCCCTGGCCCTAGACGACATCCGAATTTTCCATAACGACCACCTCGCGGCGACCGGGGCGTCCTAGATAGTCCCAGGGTGCGTCCACACCACCCACGCGCACGGAACCCCTTCCTGCGGGATGAAACGACGTCAGGACCTTTTGAGTGGAGTTCCTCTTGCCGGAAAGTCCGATGTTGGTGGGGTTCTTAGGCCTGAGTCGTCTCCGGGTTGTTTGGCCCGTGTGTGTCAGCAGCCCGTTTTGAACCAGCGCGCTGGACGTTTTGCTTGGCCAGCAAATCACGAGGAGAGATCTCACGGAGGAGGCTGCCTTAGGTATCCTAAGCGGGTTGGTGGTGCACGGGGCACGTTCTGAAACTTTGCCGTGAATGTGCGTTCGTCTCGCGGAAGGGCGGTCCAAAATCTGCAACGTCACAGTGCATAGGGTATCCGTCGTAACGCGACTCAGTATTTTTCGGGAATTTCGAACCATGTAATATAAAATGTTGCTAATGATACTGTTTACAATGTGAAAAATGTTGTCTTCTTTTTAAGTGTGTGAATATTAATGTGAAGCACTGTATGAAAATATGTTCAGTTACAAGTATACTTATGTTCTAATTTCAATAGTTTTCTTATGACATCATGCAAATATGCATAATAATGATTAACATGATCAGAAAGCTACTTACAGTCTTTTATATAAAAAAAAACGTTCGTCTTTAATAATTAAAGACGCGACTGGTTAGTAAAAACACGTATTGAACATTATCGAAGATGTTTGTTTTGATGTTCAGTAAATCCTCTATAAACGCATAAACCTTGGGGGGATAGCTATGCGTTTATCCGTTACGGGTAGCTATATTTCGAGCTTCAAAGGCCGAGCCGAACGTAGAGAAGGACAGCGCGTGTAGAGCGAGACCGCGTGCGGGCCTTTAAACTGAGTTGGCGACTGCGACTCTCCGCGTCTCTTTCTTTCCCATACGCTGTCCTTCTTTGCGCCCGAAACGTTCATAGCCATTTAAACCACTAAATACTACAACAGTATTTACACATTTGAAATCATGTCGTGTTTGGTCTTGTTTTAATCAGAAAAATGCCACGAATATATCGATGAAAGATTCATAAAAAAATAAGTAATAATAAAAAAGATTAAATATTGGTGTTACATTAGTGATGACGCACGGGCCTTTGGATTGTGCCGACAACTGCGATTCTCCGCGTCGCATTAGTAGTAGCTCACACCGATATACCCGAGCCGAGATCAAATTACTAAGTGGAGGGGATATATTTTATGCGTTCATCCGTTTATAGAGGATTTACTGTATTATGTTTTGATGTTTATATTACGACACAATGTGTTGAGATATTGGTGAATAATTTGGGATATAGTTTGATAGCAACAAAAGTAGAAGTTCCTCCTTTGATAAAAAAGGGGCGCATATTATTCGAAATATTGTATGTGTAACATTTTTTTTTTATTGAGCCACTGAAACCTGTTGTAAGATGCGGACTGCCTAGCTAAATCTGCCACATCTTCTAATTTAATGGACATTCCTCGAGTTCCCTTCACCGATCTTACTTGCCACTTTAGACTTAAAGGTAATCTCAACACTCGTTCCTCAGTCACTGAGCAAAGTACCGTCAAGGGCACACACTACTTCCAAAAATTCCACAACCCAAGTCAAACTCCTTGGTTTGTTCAAAATATTGATGCCCTCACCAAAAGGTGTTTTGTGTCCACTATAAACCGCATCAGGGCCAACCACTACAACCTTGCAGCCTCTTTGTATCGCGTAAACATTGTGAATTACCCGAGTTGCAAGTGTAACTACCCCTCCGAGGACTTAGATCATGTTCTTTGGCAGTGCCAACTGTACGACTCCCAAAGAATCAAATTAGTAAATAACCTGCGCAAACTCAAGTTCTTCCTTCCTCTAAAAGCGGACATATTCCTTGCGGAACCAAATATCAAAGCCTGCGTATTCATCTTTCAGTTTTTAAATGATTGTAAACTCCATCTCTAGCGTTTATTAAGACTGTCTGTACTTAAATTGTATGCCTAATGTATACAGGGTGACCCAAAAATGTCTGAGTTCCTTTAAAGGTGAGGTTCCTGAGGCCATTTGAAGCGACATTTTCCTTTGCAAAAATGGCCGTTTCGGCTTTGTTAAGGAGTTATTAACGAAAAACACGGACCAATCAGAGCGCGACCTAGAGGCGTGTTGGCAGAGACGGCCGCGCGCGACAGAAGTCGAGCGATGGTGATACACCGCGGTCGAAAGCAAGGAAGAAACAAGAGAAGAAAATTTTTCGAGTCCTATATCGGATAGTTCAAATTTGAATATGTTGTAGTCTTTAGTAGCCTATGAAGGAATCTCGAAGGATTTTTCGAAATCTTAAAAAATGTTGGTTTTACAGACGTGTAAAGAATTTGTTTTCATTAAATTATAACACTAGAACTAACGTACCGAGGAAAATGAGTTTTGAGGAGCTTGTAGTGAACACGTAAGAGTATCTATTGAAAATATTTCGATTTGGAATAAATGGTTTTTTCACCATTTATTTTGCAAATGTTTTAAACAAATCCAATTTTCCTATAGCCGGGACTGTTTTAAAAATTCGAAAAAAACGTGATGACAGCTTCAAGTCTCCTCTTTACGGACCTATTTTTTAGAAGGCAGGCGCTTTAAAATTGACTGAATTAGAATTATTTAAAGCGAACGCTGCGGCACGAACAGCTGTTAGATACGCGACAAGCAAGAGAAGAAAATTTTTCGAGTCCTATGTCGGATAGTTCAAATTTGAATATGTTGTAGTCTTTAGTAACCTATGAACGAATCTCGAAGGATTTTTCGAAATCTTGAAAAATGTTGGATTTGCAGACGTGTAAAGAAAAGTGGCAACTTTTCTTCAATAAATTATAACACTAGAACTAACGTACCGAGGAAAATGAGATTTTAGGAGCTTATAGTGAACACAGAAGAATATCTATTGAAAATATTTCGATTTGGAAAAAATGATTTTTTCACCATTTACTTTGAAAAAGTTTTAAACAAATGCAATTTTCCTATAGCCGGGACTGTTTTAAAAATTCGAAAGAAAACGAGGTAACAGCTCCGAGTCTCCTCTTTACGGACCTATTTTTTAAAAGGCAGTCGCTTTAAAATTGACGGAATTAGAATTATTTTAAAACCTTGCTTACCTTGGTACTCCTGTAGAGCCCCAGCGAGGTGAAAATGATTCCTGTATTCACAAATTATTCTGCGTGAAACACTGAACCTGCCCACTCGTTAAATTCACAAGAGCATTTTAATTATTCGCTCTATGAAATTATCGAGCAGAAGGGGTCAATGTCCTTTCATTGCACGATCCGGCCCACATTGTTGATTTATTCACGATCACAATAAAACTATTCACATATATCCATTGGGTCCACAAACGTTGAAAGAAATCCACACAAATGATTCACAGAAATCCACATATCACACACAACTAGTTCACATTTGATGCACGTAAATCGATCATTTCGACTAGCCGGTCCGCGAAAAACTGTCCATGAAATCTGTCTGTCTATGCTGACGATCGTAGGAAGACTAGTTCAGAACAGCTGACAAGGTTAACGGCCTTTCAACAGCACACTGCCGATTTTCATTTCAGCAATTGTTCGATGGAACCGTGTTTTCAAATGGAATGGGAAGAGTAAATGACCGCCCCTCTTCAAATCGGGGGTCATTCAGGTATGCTTCTACCACCGAGCGTGGCCATAAACCAGCGCCTTGTGTCGAAGCTCAACCTTGACGATGGCTCGACTTCTGGTTACCAAATGTGTACAATAGGTCAATAAAATGCTAAAAGTTTTAACGAAGAGTAACGGCTTTTTGGGAATATTGCTACTAGCCTTTCTTACACCGGTATACGGAATACCGGTATTTTGTGCTAATTTGCAATTTCGTGAAACCGGTATTTGCTAAGGTAAAATACTGGTATTTTCGGTATTAGCTATAAATAATAAATATTTTTTAGGGCATCTACTATTATTTGAAATTTACAAATTAATTTTTCTGTATATAACGACTTTAATAAAGAAAACGAAAAGGAAGAAAAGAAAATAACAAGGTCAAATTTAATTAAGTTCGTCGTCAATTTCCGCAAAAACATTTATAAAAAGCAAACACAAACCTATCCAGAAGAATTCGTTGAAGATGATGTTGATGTTAATATCGAAAAAGAATTGTCTCTCGAGAAGAAATTACAATTAGCTGCATATAAAAAAATTTCCGGGCGGTTGGGCTCATTCGATGCCCCACGTGCTCTGCACGTTTTCCAAAATTTGCCATCGTTTATGGCCATCGATGGAATTTTCATGGAACCGTCCCAGGTACGGTGGCAGGTATGCTTGTATCCCCGAGTGACGCACGCGGGGGATCCGCGTGTCCCAGAGAGGTGTTGTCGTAATGTAATAAACGAAGAAAGCGCCTTGACTTCTCGTGAAAACGTTTAGCATTTTATTGACCTACTGCACACATTTGGTAAACATAAGTCGAGCTATCGCCGAGTTCTTGATTTCCGCATCCTTCGTTCAAGTCAAGGGGATACAAGCGTACCTGCCACCGTACCTGGGACGGTTCCATGAAAATTCCATCGATGGCCATAAACGATGGCATATTTTGGAAAACGTGCAGAGCACGTGGGGCATCGAATGTGCCCAATCGCCTTGCTTACGGTTCGCAAATACTGTCTAACCGCCCGGAAATTTTTTTATATGCAGCTAATTGTAATTTCTTCTCGAGAGACAATTCTTTTTCGATATTAACATCAACATCATCTTCAACGAATTCTTCTGGATAGGTTTGTGTTTGCTTTTTATAAATGTTTTTGCGGAAATTGACGACGAACTTAATTAAATTTGACCTTGTTATTTTCTTTTCTTCCTTTTCGTTTTCTTTATTAAAGTCGTTATATACAGAAAAATTAATTTGTAAATTTCAAATAATAGTAGATGCCCTAAAAAATATTTATTATTTATAGCTAATACCGAAAATACCAGTATTTTACCTTAGCAAATACCGGTTTCACGAAATTGCAAATTAGCACAAAATACCGGTATTCCGTATACCGGTGTAAGAAAGGCTAGTAGCAATATTCCCAAAAAGCCGTTACTCTTCGTTAAAACTTTTAGCATTTTATTGACCTATTGTACACATTTGGTAACCAGAAGTCGAGCCATCGTCAAGGTTGAGCTTCGACACAAGGCGCTGGTTTATGGCCACGCTCGGTGGTAGAAGCATACCTGAATGACCCCCGATTTGAAGAGGGGCGGTCATTTACTCTTCCCATTCCATTTGAAAACACGGTTCCATCGAACAGTTGCTGAAATGAAAATCGGCAGTGTGCTGTTGAAAGGCCGTTAACCTTGTCAGCTGTTCTGAACTAGTCTTCCTACGATCGTCAGCATAGACAGACAGATTTCATGGACAGTTTTTCGCGGACCGGCTAGTCGAAATGATCGATTTACGTGCATCAAATGTGAACTAGTTGTGCGTGATATGTGGATTTCTGTGAATCATTTGTGTGGATTTCTTTCAACGTTTGTGGACCCAATGGATATATGTGAATAGTTTTATTGTGATCGTGAATAAATCAACAATGTGGGCCGGATCGTGCAGTGAAAGGACATTGACCCCTTCTGCTCGATAATTTCATAGAGCGAATAATTAAAATGCTCTTGTGAATTTAACGAGTGGGCAGGTTCAGTGTTTCACGCAGAATAATTTGTGAATACAGGAATCATTTTCACCTCGCTGGGGCTCTACAGGAGTACCAAGGTAAGCAAGGTTTTAAAATAATTCTAATTCCGTCAATTTTAAAGCGACTGCCTTTTAAAAAATAGGTCCGTAAAGAGGAGACTTGGAGCTGTTACCTCGTTTTCTTTCGAATTTTTAAAACAGTCCCGGCTATAGGAAAATTGCATTTGTTTAAAACTTTTTCAAAGTAAATGGTGAAAAAATCATTTTTTCCAAATCGAAATATTTTCAATAGATATTCTTCTGTGTTCACTATAAGCTCCTAAAATCTCATTTTCCTCGGTACGTTAGTTCTAGTGTTATAATTTATTGAAGAAAAGTTGCCACTTTTCTTTACACGTCTGCAAATCCAACATTTTTCAAGATTTCGAAAAATCCTTCGAGATTCGTTCATAGGTTACTAAAGACTACAACATATTCAAATTTGAACTATCCGACATAGGACTCGAAAAATTTTCTTCTCTTGTTTGTTCCTTGCTTTCGACCGCGGTGTATCACCATCGCTCGACTTCTGTCGCGCGCGGCCGTCTCTGCCAACACGCCTCTAGGTCGCGCTCTGATTGGTCCGTGTTTTTCGTTAATAACTCCTTAACAAAGCCGAAACGGCCATTTTTGCAAAGGAAAATATCGCTTCAAATGTCCTCAGGAACCTCCCCTTTAAAGGAACTCAGACATTTTTGGGACACCCTGTAATTGTGAAAGCCGAAGTATGTGTAACTTCGACGACGTATTACAGATTTTTATCGAGGATATAATAGATTCTTTGAAGAACGCAAAGACCTACGAAAGAAACGTCTATCAACGATACGTCGACACGTATGGCACGTTTTACGCGTTGACTGTTATCTGGTGTTTCTCAACTCCATTAATGGTTGCTTTCGAAAGTATGTTACTACCACAGCCGTTCCCAACGATCTCCGAGTATCCATTCCGCGTCGATAACAAATTCGTGCAGACTACAATCATTGTGCACCAAACCTTTGTTGGTCTGCAATGCGCTGCAGCGGTGAGCGGGAACATGTTCGCTGCCTTCTTAATTCTGTACGCCGTAGCGAGGTACGAGTTAGTGATGATAGATCTGAGAGAGGCTACCAGCGTCGATACTTTGATCATGTGCGTGAAGAAGTATTACTCAGTGACCAGGTAAGGCTGAGCCAAATAATTAATTTTAATCATAAATGTATAAAATCTGCAGTTTACTTACGATTCATAAAGTTTACATGATTTTGTGAATTGTGAACAAACGCTTTGCTCACGACGAAATCTCTTCGATTGCCATTAGAATTAGAATTTAAAATGAAACTTCACCAAATCATGCGCTATACATGTCTAAACTGAGTACAGTACTGTCGCGATAATAGCTACAACGCTGTACAAGATAAGTGTAATAAAATTATCCCTACAACTGCGGTGTATACCTCTCGATGGCCGAGAAGCTCGACTATGCGAGCCAGTACTAATGTATTGATAAAACTATTTTATCTGATTATTTTTTGATGAACCATTTACCAACACATTCGTAAGATTTTTCTAATTAAAATGACGCCAAATATGACATCATTCGGTGCATATTTGCCCATGTACATTTGTAATTTAAAAACTGATTTGTCCTCAAAGTGAAAATGATCCAAATTATATCGTATTTGTTCCGTCGATTGCGGACGGGAATGCCGGCGAGGTCGATGGGACGAATTTTGAGAAGAGGGCACACGTTCAATAATCGTCACTTTATTGGTGGACGGCACGAGTACAAAAGCGCGCGTGAACGTTGAATAATTGTGTGAACACAGGGCGTGCAACGGTGCGCAGGAGTTCGCTGTTCGTACGTCGACTCGCTAATCGTAATTCTAGCGCGCCTCGGTCCGCGAGTGTATATATGGACTGTCGTCCTGGCGCTGCGAGGGGTGTCGCGGGGAACGCGTTGCAGAGCGGTTCGGCAGCGAAAACGGCGATTCGAACTGTAACTCCTCGCGCAAACGACCGTTTGGGCGAGCGCGCGCGGTATTGTTTTGGGGACCGTGGCGGTCCTTCGGTCGACAGGTCGATGCTCCCGTTGTTATCGGGCGCAGCCGACGGTTGAGCCCGAACAGTATTTGTTATCATTTATACCGGAGAAATGTCACGAATGTGTTGGCAAAAATTTCTTACAAAAATAATTAAGAACAAAAAAGTTTTGTCATAGGATTAGTATAGTCTCGGCAACGCGCTGGTGCTAATCATTTTGGCCGTTCGGCTGGACGCTGGTGGCCGAAGGTAAAGAAATCTCGAGGAATCAGGTCTGTATACGATCTTTTATGCATTTATGGCAAAATGGAAAGTTCAAACATTAGATTGTAAAAACATTAGCAAAGTTAAATGATGATCATATTAAAATGATTAAAAGAGGAAATACACTTTCATTTAATCTCTGTTTTATACAAATGACTTGGACAATCTTGATTTTGCATAAAGATCTACAGTCTAGTAATTATCATCTTACTTTCGTAGTTATAGCAATAAGTTTCTTTTAATTAAAGATCATATAACTATTGCGAGATTGTGCTGGTTTTATTTAGATGTGCAAAGGATATCACCGATGCGACTCAGTACATAGTTTGGTTCACAATATTGTATGGCAGTGTGGGTCTTGTACTTTGTGGTCTGAATATTGTAGGAGTGAGTACTTGAAACCTACTATGATACGTTCCTGTAGTGCCCTGAATGCCAGAGTAAACGGTATTTTCATATATAGCGGGAACCATTCGTGGTGAAAGTGCCGTTTATCGCCATGGCTCTCAATACATTGATGGAGGCTTTCATGTGCGCGTTACCGGCTGACGGTTTGATAAATGCGGTGAGTTATGAATTTAAAACGATCTCGCTGACGTAAATATTAATTTAAGCTCCTCATTTGTCAAGATTAATTTATTTCTTCGATTTGTTTCATCTGCATTGGTTACATCTACTCGTCGGAATTAGAGCACAGACGCTGTTCGAAGTGCATACGAATCGACCTGGTATGATCAATTACTGGAAGTGCAGAAAACTGTACATCGCATTATGATACCTCAGTCGCCTGTGGTCATCAGTTTGAAGTGCCTCATCCCTAGACTTTCCTTGGAATATTACTGCTCTGTACGTGTTCAATGTATATTCAAACTCATTTTCTATGTGTCTATGGTCATTATAATATTGAAATATTAATTACGCTATTTCAGTACATTTCGAGCTCAATCACGTTGTTCACTGTTATGCGAATGGTGTTTGGCGAAGATGCCGATTTTCTGTCATCCAAATCAACTAATAATTCGTCTTACGTTAATTAAATGCACGTAGTTTAGAATGCACGTTCGTCATAGAAACATACTTGAGAGCCTATATTCTGGAATAAAGATAATGGTGCGTTACATATATTCCTTGTTTGGATTTTTGAAATGCAATCGTTAGTGAATGATGGACACTTCTCCTGTTTTAAATTGCAGTCTAATTTTGTTAAAAAGGTGGACTGTATACTACAATCCGACGCTTCTTAAGCCGGTCGCTCGAATATGGGAAAATTAGGTGGGAAAGTAAATTTTCGTACAGCGGTTTTATATAGCTCGTGACCCACCGATTGGTGGGCCGTTTATTAAGTGAAAATAACCGAGGAGCAGGCGGTCCGCGTGCTTTGGTCTCCTGTGGGTCTTCCCTTCGTCTAACGACGTTGGCGTCTGTAAAATAAATTAACGAACGTAGATGTTAAACACCTGTTCGATACGTAATCGTACCCGTTCGTGACGCTGTTTCCCGCATTCTCCTGACAGCGACAATGGCGATCGTGGAGAGTGAATACAACCAATCTGCTCAGAGCAGATGTAATGAACTGTATTTTGTAACAATTCTCAAGAATCAAGAGTCCGTCAAATTCGCACCGACGCACAGTGTGACATTTCGATCACTTAGGGCAGGCATGTCCAGAAGTAGCTCACTTGGAGGCAAATTCGAGGGAGACGCCTACTTCTCCCGCCCACGCGTCTCGCTCCCCGTGGCGGCCGTAGTCCTTCGAACTCCTCAGACCCGTGCCTACCGCTTGCAATATGTGAGGAGCTCGAAGGGCTACGGCCGCCACGGGGAGCGAGACGCGCGGGCGGGAGAAGTAGGCGTCCCCCTCGAATTTGCCTCCAAGTGAGCTACTTCTGGACATGCCTGACTTAGGGGCATTAAATTCTTAATGATTTTGTTTCTTTTTTTTACCACATATTTTGTTAAAAGTACTCAAAATATGATGATTTCTAATTACTTTAACATGAATTTTATTGTTGTTAAAAGTATGATTTCTGTACTCGATGTGAAATGATCCAAGGAGGTTGTAAGGCTCCAAGTTCGCTTATCCAGCCAAATTAAACCGTGCTTCAACAAGCTTGATTCAAAGCTCGCGAGTGACTCAAGACGTCACGCGGCCATAGAAATCTCGGTGGTAGACGTTGTCCAACTCACGACTTACACGCACAAGATCGACTATCTGCGCACAGTAGAAGCGGCGTATATTGTAAGCGTGTTCAACCAGTCACTATGCCCACTCGTAATCTTAGCTCAGATGTAATGACGACGGCGTATACGGAAGGAGCGACTATATTGGTTGAACGGGTCAAGCCTGCCGAGATCTTTGTCGCACTCTCTCACTCAGAGGAGGGGGACGTAGCTAGGACTTACAAGTCGAGACCTGTGGCTGGACCAGTCAATTCCGACACCGTATAATATGCGAATTCCGTATCTGTTGCGCTGGGACGTCAAAGCGTATGCCAGGGCTTATCGCAGGTACAAGACTCGAAAAGAGTGTCCTCCGTGTTACACGGGTGGCCGTACGAAATCGGAAACACGATTCCTTCCAAGAGTTTCCCTTGCACGCTTACACGCACAAGATCGACTATCTGCGTACAGTAGAAGCGGCGTATAACGTAAGCGTGTTGATCAAGAGTTTCTCTTGAACGGCGGGCAGTGAATTCGGGGAACGAACACGAAACTCGCGTCAACCACACCGAAATACACTTGTGCGGTGAAACAACAACCATGGACTTTTTATGTGATCGAAGCACGGTCAATACCGGTGCTCGATCGTGGTCACTATTGCCTATACGTCTCCGTTCGAATATCCTGTCGCGAGCTCGTAAAGGGAGCGTCGCTCGGTCTGAAAGGTCGTACGGCAGTGAATGTATCACGTTCGATTATCGAGAACTCGGAAAATCCGGAGTTCGATATCTCGTTCGTGTTTGTCAGTTCTCTTACAACGGGTGGAACGATCTCGAGCACGAGACCAGTTCCGTTCGTACAGTCGTTGCCAATAGCGTCGCCGTCAAAGACTTGTAACAAGTATCCGACAGCGCGACTGAAGAGTACGTGACAGATTATGGTGATCGAAGCTCGGAAAATCCAGAGCTCGATCTATAAATGTCGCTATTGTTTGTCGGCTCTCTTACAGCGTGTGGAACGATCTCGTAAACGAGATCGGTTCCGGTCGCACAGTCGTGCTAAAGCTTGCCGTCAAATACTTGATGCAAGTATCCAACAGCTCGACTGGAGAACTTTATCCGCTGCGAAGACTTGTAAGGCAAGTGATCGCTAGCGCGCCTCAATAGCAAGTGCTCGCCAGCACGATTCGTGAGCGAGTTACGCCTCGCACGTTTCGTGAGTAAGTGACCGCGAACAGGCAGGCGGCGACGAAGCGTCGCGAGAGAGT
Source organism: Sphecodes monilicornis (assembly GCA_913789915.3). NCBI lineage: Eukaryota > Metazoa > Arthropoda > Insecta > Hymenoptera > Halictidae > Sphecodes > Sphecodes monilicornis. The sequence continues at coordinate 21,451,029 of OU565297.1, read as the reverse complement.
CTCAGCTGATCCACTATGCGGCGCTGTCTCTCTCTTATTCGCCTGTCTCTGTTGAGCGTATATTTGTATGCTGTTCTCTTTGTCTCTCTTTACCTTCGCAACGAGTTTGAATTTGAAACGTTTTGCACGGTGATCAACCGATCGCCGTGTTTATCGGCTAACATTAGCTGGTAGCCAGAAAGACACGCCGTTTTTACTTGAACTATTGTAGATTATTAGCTCCTCGTGCGAATAACATCGGAGGAGTCCCCAACGAATATAGATCGCGATAATCGCGAAATTCAAGCACGTTTCAAACTAACGCGATATTTAAACAGTAGGCACTGCAAGTAATTAGAGTACTTCTCGGATAAGAATCCCTTTTCTTTTTGTGGGAATGTGCCTGAAACTGGTAATTAGAGGGTCTGACGATATGAGCAGCCTATTAATAAGGTCTGTATTCGTGGCAATCCGTGAAATTTTTCTCGTGAGAAGTTCACGAAACCTTCTGTTATCTTTATTTCTCGCTTCTTGTGCTTCTTCTAAAAGTTAACCAATCGGAAGAATACAAGAGGCGATTACATCTTTTTCCTGATATAGCACTTTCCTTTAGTCATATCTGCATTTTCATGTGTCCGTAAAATAAAAGAATATAATGCATTAAATCGTTCCACTTTTGTGCTAGAACACCACATGCCGAATAAGGTGGCTCTAGAAATATCGAACACATTCTGAAAACGAAAGAGAACTCTCATGATCCCAAATACATTGATACAATTTTCTTTTCATTTCTGTCTACATACATAAAATCAAAACTTCGATATTCAATAAAGAATGAAATTCATATTCGTTAAACAATGAAAAGTGTTCTTCAATTTTGGTATGGTAATTGTTTGTTACTAGTTATAAATTATTATTAAAGAGTGAAATAATCGCTAAAATAAACAATTTGTCGAATAATAGTCAAACAAATAATACTAAACGAAAGACAAAAATTATCAAATGTAATAACAATCAAACACAACATCAGTTAAACAATAACGAATAAAAATAGTAACAATCAAAGTGCAGTGCAATGCAAATTGTCTTAGACAACTGAATGAGGTGCTCCGTAAGGCTGTTGAAAACAAATGAAAACTCCCATAGACGCAGACAGACGCAAAATTTGTTTTTATATCTGACCAGACTCAAGTCTAGACTTCAATGTATACATTCAGTGTAGTTTAAAGTCCGTATTCGCCCATATAATAAAGTTTTACTCTGTAGAACATTGGTAAATACTGAAAAGTTATACGATTTTGTATGATTTGTGACGTTGCAGATTTTGCGACGTCACTTTTACGTTATGTTCGGCGGCTAAAAGCCGCAGTTCAAATGGACCGGACCGTCCTCTCGCGTGACAGGCACACAGTCACGAATTTCGGGAGCACTCCCCGAGGAAATTCCGCGTAAATAACCGACCGGCGGCTATATTCGAAACGCGCGCGCCGAATACGGCAAGTTTCAGGACGTGCCCCGTGCACCACCAACCCATTACCGGTACCTATCGTGGCTAGCTTCGTGGGACTCCATCTTCGTGATTTGCTGGCCAAACAAAGGTCCTGTGCACAGGTGGAAGAAAGGGGCAGCTCGCACACACGGGCCGAACAACCCGGAGACAACGCAGGCCTAGACCCTTCCAACACCGGACTTTCCAACAAGGAAATCCACGTACAAGGCCTTGCCGCCGTCTCATCCCGTAGGAAGGGGTTCCTTACGCGTGGGTGGTGTGACAGCGCCCTGGGACCGTCAAGGGTACCCCGTTCGCCGTAAGGCGATCGTGAATGAAATTTCGGGAGAGTCTAGGGCCAGGGACGTTCCGTGAGAGCCCACAATTAAAATTGGCGCGCGAGACAGCCCAATTAGGGAAACCGACGAAAAGTAGGGTGGGGATTGCCGGGTAGATCGTCGTTACGGTAATTGCGAAGGATCACTGTCGCGTTGGCTCCCATGGCGTTGACCGATTAATTGTTGCGATTGGCGTTGGTCAAAGTAAAAGTTGGTTAGTTAAGTGGCGAGTTGCGAAACGAGGTCTCCGTCTCCAGAGAGCGGTAAGTCGACCAACAGTGATCTTTTTGGTAAATGTTACGAATTGGCTGATAGAGCTTCGCGCGAGGACGATACGCTTCCTCTCACGCCGTTGACCGGCGTTTTGAGAGGAATTCGGATTCTGCGTTCGTTATATAAAGGGAGTATTCCTCGGAGGAGTCGCGGCGAAAAGAGTGAGTGTACTTTTCGCGACGTTCGAGTGATCCGTTTCGTAGATCTCGGTCGCGTCAAATTGCGACGACGGGTATAGCGCGCTCGCACGAGCGAGCGAGAGAAAAGATCGCGTGCCGTCGCACGCTCGCTTCGTTCCGTTTCGGGAAATTTGGGAAGATGGAATACGTACTGAGAGAAGGAAGAGGGAAGAAAATGCCACGTGTGTGGACAAAAGTTCGGAACTTTGGAACATTTGATAAGAGAATGTAATGAAACAGAAAAAGTGGTTAGGATACAGGAGGTAGTAAGCGGTAGGAAGGACAAGAAGGTACACAAATGGCTAAACGTGATAGATAGGAAGAAGAAAGAAAAGAAGAAGATGGTGCAATACTATGTAAGGAGATCACAAAATCAAAGAGCATGTAGAAGCAATAAATGAAGAAGGAGAAAAGAAATAGATAAACATACAAAGGCAACATAGGTATAAGTAAAGATAAATGTGAGATAAGAGAAGCAATAGATAGTAGCAATAGGTTTAAACATAAGTACTGTTATGTGCGGCCCTGGAAAGCTAATACCGCTGCGTCAACTTCCGGCCGCCCGATCGCGCTCGATGCCTGGATCATGGAATCTTCCACGATGCACCCGGCACTAATATCTTGCTGACCCAACGCGACCCCACCCCTGATTTTTGTATTAACCAGTTAATATAAAGTCGCCGTTCAATCGTCGAGAGCGGCTATTCTTGTTCGATTCTGTAAAGACACGGCGCACCGCTGCGACGTCTATTTAAAATAAAATCTATATACGTGTTGCCCATTATTCTCGACTTTTGTCTCTGGCCCTTGAGCCTCTGTGTGCGGATCCCGGACCACATTTCCTCGGAAGCATCGTCGATTCCTGCGAGGAATCTTCACGCTTCCAACACCTTACTCAACTGAAGAGCCGCGGCATAACAGTACAAATGTAAATAGGAAAGAGGAATACACAGGAATAGGTAATTAGAAAATACAGTGAAAATGAGTATGTGTGCGAACGATGAATGGGAGTGTAGGTGAATGGTTAAGATAGAATTGTAGTATAGTTAGGAAAGTGTAAACCTAGTTCATTTTATAGCTGTAAAGCTGAAATAAACAAATAATAATTGTTTTGCTCGAGAGCGCTTGCGGTGGGCAAGGTTTCGAAGGATTGCCGTTGCATGGTGACGGGGCAGTAGAAATCCGCACGAGAATAGTTGGACGGCACTTTATTTCGTTCGCCGACTGGCTTCGTCTTGACACGCAGTATTTACAATGGACACTCACGGTACAGTAACGAAACAACGCGTACAACAATGAGACGGTACAGCAGGAGGCTGCGAATAACGGCTCGCAATGGGCGAGAAAATGAGAGTTCGTGAGAGCAGATAGAACGCGTAACAACGGATCGTGGGCTTTCGCGTGTTAGTCCTTGGGCTGTTCTTTTGCTTCTGGTTCGCGGCGACCTGTCGGAGGTCGTCGCGATTGTCGCTCGATTTTGATTTTTGAATTTATGCCGGCAACGGTTGCGAGGTCGTTGCCGGCGTGTTTTCGCGTCAGGACGTTGCGCCTGGCTCGCGGTGTCGAGCCCGAACAATAATACTACTGAAATAACTTAAATGAAACAAAAGACATAAAATAGATTTACGTTTTATCACAATATTATGAAGTAATAAAACTTGAGTATAATAAAAATTAAAGGTTAATAAATATAAATTATGCGATTGAGAGTACATTCTTTTATTCTTTTATTACAAAATATATCCATATTAAATGCAACAGGAAGAATATATTAAATTAAAAGAAATAGTATATCGACGGATATGTTGCTATAATGGAAGACAGTATCAGGAACTGATAAAAATATTCTCTTCTGTACGAAAGTACTAACGACTTTTCTCTTCTCAATCACGCTGATAAGCTTAGAAATTCAGCATGACTAATTTTTTAATTAGACATCGAGTACAATCTTTATTGCATTGTCGGCATTGCTGTTGAAGAAGCAATGTCACTGGCATCTCCAGATCGCCATAATTGCGTTATCGTTTTCGTCTGGGTGTGGAAGTTTATACCCTTGAAGTACATGAAACAGTTAAAAATGTACATACAAGTGTAAAGTTAAAATTCACAGGAAAAGATTAGAATATGAAAAACAAAGAGTCCAGATGCAGCAGTAACATTTATCATGAGCTGACGCACGGAAAACGAGAACGGCAAACAGTAAATATTATATTTGCTGCACTTGTCTTGTTATCAACTAAGAGATGAACATAAAAAGTTAATAATAATTTTATAAAATACTGAAAGTGACCTTGAAGTTAATTTTAAACATTTAGTAGAACCAAATTTGAAAATGTCAAAGTATACAGGCTGAGTTACTTAACTGTGCCACCTAAAACTCATAAACTACATATTGTATAATGATAACTTTCAAACGAAAGTTGTTTGATATCAGACAGGGCACACAATACGATAATAATCAGCTTTTTAACGTTTCCCTTTCTTATTAAGATATGAAAGTGCTCTTGAGTTTTTATTTTATAATTTGTAATGCTGCTAATGTATATGGAGTCAAAAACTAATAATTAGCGGATCTTCTTTAATTAAACTTTTATTTAAGTAATGCTCAAAACACGTAAAACTCCTGTACCAAGCAGACAAGTACTGCATAGATTTTTCATGCACAGAATTATTAGTTTTTGTCTCACTCAATACATTATTATTTTTAAAAATATAGTATGTATAAATATAACTTTTAACACATTTATACAATATTATTACAATTTTTTATACAAGTAATTTATCAGTTTTAAGTACATGGCCTGTATATGGATGGAGATTGAGTTAGTCACAAAACCATTTTGTGACTAATATTTTAAAGGTAATATAGAACATTTTCGAATATATTGAAATTATGAGTCAATGGCAAAAACTGTAACGGTCGATTATTAACATTTTCGTGACGGAAATGTAGTCCCTCATCATTTCAAAGTTTTTAACAATTGTATGTCGTGTTCGGCTAAACGTTTTGTCTGACTATCACCCGTCGCGGACGTGTTAATAAAGAAGTCTGCTAATTATTAATTATTACATTACAAGATATTTTATCACAGTGAAATTAAATCCATAAAAAAATAAACACAGTAATAATACTTATTGTTTCCTCAACTCTTCTATTTACGTTTAATACTTGCAGAAAAGAGATTTATTGTATGATTTATATTATCCGTTTTGCATTAATCATGATATGGATATTAAGAAATAATAACTTTATAAAATTCTCAAAACTAATGTACAAATAATTTACAATTTTATACTTACATGTTTACCATAAAAGTGATTGTCACCCAAGAAAGATCCTTTATTCCCCGTAAAACTAAACATGGGTAACGGCACTGGAATAGGAACATTTATACCAACTTGCCCAGCTTCAATTCTGTTTGCAAACGTTCTGGCTGTTGCTCCGTTTGTCGTGAAAACAGCAGTTCCGTTTCCATAAGGACATTTATTAATAATCTGGATAGCCTCATCTAAAGTATCTGTGAAGATACATGAAAGCACAGGTCCAAAGATTTCCTCAGTATAGCATTGCATTGATGGCTAGAAATTAATTATACCATATTTAGATAATATGCTTAAATTGAAAAATACACGTCATAATACTCAGCATTTTAATAAAATATCTAATAATAAGCGTAAGTACGGACAAAGTAATTTTTCTTACTGTGGCTACTACCAATCATGTTTTCTATCATTACGGAAAACAGATGCATTTCCATAAAATATACAGAGTATCAAACCCATTTAAATTAATTCTTTACAGAAAAGTACCAAATGTCACTCATGGCTAAAAGTCATAGGTTTAGGAGATATTTCAAAAATATTCAAATTACAATATTTCAACAAATTACAATATTCAAGTTGAAATATCACTTGAACTAACAATTTTTAACTGTATGTAGACAACTTGTTTGTAGAAAAGAAATTGTAGAAACGTTACTGTTTTATAAAAATGATAATCTATCTCAACTTATGTGCTCCAAAATATACTGACATTCATAAGTACAATTGACTTTCATATGCTGTTCATACATCCACATAGATAGAACTTGCTCGCATCAGATAATGTGACCTCTAAAATCATTAAACTTTTCTCTAATACATTTTTTAATAACATCAACAGGTTCAGAAATATTCGAATGAGCGGATTACATCAGATCACCCTGTATACTTTTTATTCTTGTTACAGTTAGTATTGATAGTCAAATATGTTTATTGTTACCTTTACAGGTTGTCTCATTCGACTTGAACATCTTAAATCTAATAATTATTCAGTAATAGTGTAATTAAGTTCACAGTGGCGAATATTTCGATCAACAAAAGATTGTTCTTAAGAACACATTTTCGAAATTTCAAGGAAACCAATGTATTGCTCATAACAGCCAAAGTAGTACTCGGAAGGAATTCGTAAAAAAACCCTCTGATTGGTCAGGCGCATACAGTTGAGTCACACGCTTCTCGCTATTCGTTGAGAACATTATCTCTACTACTTCAGGTGTATCGCATCGTGTGTCTGTGAACTTCGTATCCCTTGCCTCTGTACCGTCTCGAGTACCACATTGGTTGTCGCGAGCTTTACTTTTAAATGACACAGTAGAACCTCGATTATCCGAACTAAACAGAGAAATATGACTGATCGAATATTAGAACAGTTACTCAGTTATAATGCTGGATTCAATCTTTATTAATTTGTACAATAAATAGTGCTGCATATGGATCCTCTCGATTGAATCATTTACATCTCAAGCATGTTGAGGTACTAAAGCAGGCATGTCCAAGAATAGCTCACTTCGCCGCGTTTTCGAGGGAGACGCCTACTTTTCCCGACCGCGCGTCTCGCTCCCCGTGGCGGCCGTAGTTCTCCGAGCTCCTCAGGCTCGTACCTACCGCTTGCGGTATGTATTGCGTGTGGCGCTTTGGGGCGACTCTCATACTCATAGGTTTCCACATCACCCATGAGGTACTATAGAAGACGTAAGTTTTCTGTGCGAACTCTCGCTTATTGTAGATTTGACACATCACTTAAGTTTATTAAATTTAAAATTACAGACGCCCAACCAAGCCATTTCCGAATTGTGTAGTCATGTCGACTCATTTCGTAGGCAATTAGTACTTTTTCAAAATCATTTAAATGCGGAAGATAGAATATTTTCATTTTTCCCCTCTTGCGATTTAATTTTTAAAGAATTTGGCACTCAATGCGATTTTCAAAACCATTTACATATTCTACAATCGGTGATAGAGCAGTTCGAAAATCGCTTCACTGATTTCGATTCGATTAGAAACGATCTACTTTTTTTTGAGAACCCCTTAACTGTTAGAATCGAAGAACAATCCATCGAATTTCAACCAGAATTGTGCGATCTCCAACACGACATTTCTTTGAAAACGAGGGAAGGCAAAGGAGCCGAATTTTTCAAAACTTTAAGTGAATCGAAGTATTCCATATTAAGAAATTTTGCCATCCGAATTTTCTCAATGTTCAGATCGACTTATTTGTGCGAATGTTCGTTTTTAAAAATGCGTAGCATTAAAACAGAGCAACGTACACTGCTGAGCTTTCCTAATTGTTAGTAAAATTTTGACTGTATAATAAAACCTATTTTAGAAATGTATTTTTTCGAAATTATCGTACGCGACACAGTGGAATAGTCCTATAGGGGATACCACTGACAAAAAAAAAACGCATTGACCATAGTATCTCATGGGTGATGTGGAAAGCTATGAGTATGAGAGTCGCCCCAAAGCGCGACACGCAATACATACCGCAAGCGGTAGGTACGAGCCTGAGGAGCTCGGAGAACTACGGCCGCCACGGGGAGCGAGACGCGCGGTCGGGAAAAGTAGGCGTCTCCCTCGAAAACGCGGCGACGTGAGCTATTCTTGGACATGCCTGTACTAAAGACATCAGACATCGGAGGTTTGGATGACGTCCTACTGTACCGTACATTTAGGGACAGCACATAAGGGTGAAGCCCAAAACAAGTCCAACATCCTATTATAATATTATTGTTGAAGACTAAATTACGTATGTGAAATTAATTATGTAAAATGTATAATTGAGAATGTTGAAGACTAAATTGTGTTTATATTTGTAAATAAAAACGGTCACTGCGTAATTGTAAGGATTTGATTTGTATTCGCGCTATACGTAAGGGCAATGTATGTCAACGAGAAAGCGACAGAGAACCGAGTATTTTACAAAGCAAGTCAAAAGAGGAAGAGGGGGCAATTGTGCCCGCAACGTTGACGATTTGGGACAGTTGCCTTAGGGCTTAGGGCAGAGGGATCGACTGGACGTGTGCTCTACAGATCGCGTCGCAAGGACCTCTCCTCGCTGGGTCAAACGAATTTACCTCAAGTTTGTACAGAGCACGAAAATAATGTTCAAATTAAAATCGCGTCGCGAAGGTATAGAGAGAGAAAGAGAACAGTATACAGACATTGAACCGATACAGACAGGCAAGGGAGAGACAGCGCTGCGTAGCGGTCAGCTGACACTCTCGCGACGTTTATCTAAGCCTGCCGGTTCTCTGTCACTTGCTGACGAAACGTGATAGCAGTCACTTTGCTATCGAGACGTTCTAGCCAACACTGGCTCTCTAGTCCTTCCGGCTGACACATACTCTCGAGTCGTGCTAACGAACACTTTTTACAAGTTTTCTTAGCGAGCAATTGCTTTTGGCAATTGCAAACGACTAATCGAACGAAACCGTGATAGTTTACGAGACCGTTTCGTTTATTCGAAGACAGTCGACAACGCCCAAGCAAGCTTTATCAAACTACGGATTTTCCGAGTATTGTTAATTAAAAGTCTCTCACTGTCGTACAACCTTTCGAACCGGGCTAAGCTCCCTTATGAGCTCGCTACAGGATATTCTAACAGCGTTGTACAGGTAATAGTGACCACGATCAAGTACTAGTGTTGCCCGTGTTTTGATCACATAAACAGTGCACGGTATCGATAGTTGCTTAGACCTTTCTAACGTGGCTATTGTTTCACCGCACAACAAGTGTATTTCAAAATGGTTGACGCGAGTTTCGTGTTCGTTCCCCGAATTTACTGTACGCCAATGAAGACATACTCTCGAAAGGAATCGTGATTCCGATACCTTACGGCAGCCCGTGTTACACGGAGGACACTCTTTCGGAGTACACCTTCTCTGCTACAAGCCCTGGAATACGCTCTGTCGTTCCAGCGCAGCAGAAGAACCGATACTGGGATCGTGACACAGTCAATTCACTATACGCTTTGCGGAATTGATCGGTTCAATCATAGGTCTTGAATCGTAAGGCCCAGACTCGTCACCCTCCATTGAGAGAGAGCGTGACGACGACTCGGCAAACTTGACCCGTTCAACTATCATAGTCGCACCCACATACGCCGTCGCTAGCGCTACGTATGTAGCTACTACCAAAGCGGGGATCGTGACTGGTTGAACAACACATACGTTATACGCCCCTACTATTGTGCGCTGATAGTAGCTTCTGTGCGTGTATGTGGTGAGTTGGACCACGTCTTCCACCGAGATTTTTACAGCCGCGTGACGTGTTGAGTCACGCACGAGATGGGAATCAATGTTGCTGGAGCACGGGATAATTCGGCTGGATTATCGCACTTGGAGCCTTACAACCTCCTTGTGAGATTAACCGCCACATCTACGCTAACGCACACGCAGTAGAATCGGTATAGCCGTGACTACGCCAGTGAGAATAGACGAATTGTCGATTTTCGAAATTCATCGCGAAATGTACAGTCCACTAACTCTATGCTTTCAGCAGATTGGCTGTATTCCCTCTTCACGATAGCGATTATCGCCGTCAGAAGAATAGGGGAAACAGTGTCTCGAATGGCTACTTTACGTATCATACAGGTGTTTAACATCTTCGTTCAGTACTTTAATTTACAGACGCGAATGTCGCTAGACGCGGGAGACGACCACAGTGGAGACCCAGCAAGCGGACGGCTTGCCTCAGTCACTTTTTCATATAATAAACGGCCCACCACTAGGTGGGTCACTATCAACATAAAACTGACGTACAGATTTTACTTTCCTCTATAATTCCTATTCCCTCATATTCGAGCTTCCGTTAAGAAGCGTCGAATTGTATTATACATTCCACATTTTTAAACAGTTTATTTCATTTAACAAGTATTTTATTTGATGTTTTAGATCAGTGTTTCCCAACCTTTTTGAGTTCGCAATACACTTTAGAACTAGATAAGTTTTCGTGGCACGCCGTAAGGTGAAGACGACAATTTTATTTACGTGAAATGACTATACCTCTTGATAGTTGTTACTGTTTGTTATTTATTTTAAACATATTGCTAGATATAAAATATTTACAATATTAACATATACTGAAAAATGTTCTAATGCAATATTTGTGCTTGGTGTTTCTCACACAATTTCGTTATTCGTGGACGAATATTCGATATTTATGAGGGAAGGGATATATGATTGAGAAATCACGATGTGTTCTTTACACAAGTACGTCTTTTTATTTCCTTCTCAGGAGACGAAGTGTCTCGTCTGAGAGTCAAGATACAAGTGACGTCTTTTCTTATCGGCTAAGGCCCTTTCCGAATTAGCCGATAGGTGGCTTGGGCGGAACAACGCGCCGCCTACACATAGATCCACGCCCCCTCTTTCGCAAACGTTTTTCTGAATAACGTTTCGCGAAACGTCGTGTTGCCGTGAAAACTGGCAACGTAGCGGGATTTCGCAGGACCCAGCGTCGGGAGGCTTCGCGGGCCCATCGGCCGGACCGACCGCGCGGCCCTAGTGCCGAGGCCCCTGGAGACCCGAAGTTTATGACACCCGCGGGCGCTATTGAGACTGTTGCGACGAAGTGCTACTTCGCGCCAGCGAACCGTAAGTTCCGCGCCACGGCCGCGAGATGGCCATCACGACGCGCCCGTTCCCGCAAGCAAAGCAAACCTCCGGCCACGACGTGGCGGACTCTCGCGGCTAAAAATAAGACACGACGTGGGTATAAAGCGGCCAATACCGGCCAGGATTCGGAGTCGAGAGCAGCTCTTGTCAGAGCTAAGTGGCAGTTACGCAGCCGTACGCTCTCAGGAGATTCCCCAGCAGAGGACCTCGGGTCCGCCACCACCGCCGTCGCCGCCGCCTTCGTCGCAGCCGTTCCTCCAGCGCCTCCCCCCCCCCCCCCCCTCGAAGGCACCAGGACCACCCGGCTGCCTGGGGACGAGTCCGGCGAGGGACGACTTCCGACGAACACCGTCGTCAACCCCACCGGATCCAGCCGTCTCTCCGCCGTCTGCCCTCCTCGAAGGCGCCAGGTCCAGCTGGTCGCTTAGAGGAAGAAACGGACGAGACCCGACTTCCGTCGTCACCGTCGGAACCAGCCCCGACTCTTCCCGCTCCCCCCTCCGGGGCTCCAGGTCCTACTGGCGATCCCGAAGACGGGCTCGATGAGTCGCGACTCCCGGCTAATCTCGCACCGTATCGCACCCGGTATCGCGCCCATACCACTCCTGCGACGCGTCCCGTGTCGCGTCCCGTATCGCGTCCTGTAACAATCCGTGCCGCGTCCTGTCTTGCGCCGTCCCGTACTCCGTATCACACCGTATCACACCGTATCGCGTCCATATCGAGCCATTCTGTGCTCCGTTCTCATTTACTAGTAGTAAGTATTGCATAAGGCTTGCCACCAGAATCAGCGTCCTCATCGTCACGTCCACCGTTCATTGTTCTAGGCTGCGAGGAACGTGACGCCGGGAAGTCGCCCGGTCACACCGGACACCACGAGCTATAATAAAGACCTTGATTTCTAAACCGTCTCGTTCGTTGCGACCTACCTAGCCCCGAGCCCCTTCCTGCGACCCTGGGCACCTTGAGCTTCGGCACAGAGGGCTCGGTCGCGATCCGCCCCCACCTCGCGACAACCGACCGTTACGCTGTCGAAACGAAAATTCTAAAACACAATATTTACTGAGGAGATGGCCGAAAATATGAAAAGACAGTTTCCTCACAAATAGCTTTACTAGCGCACGTGTCCCAAACTTCGCTAAGCATTTGCACGCCAAATGTTTTATTGGCGGTACTATTAGCCGCTACATGAGTAAGAATAAATATCGAATATTTTAATAATTAGTAAAATCTTAATGGAATTCTTACGATACATCTGAGATATTCTCGCGACAAACTGCTGTGTCGCGATGCACTGAGACAGAAATACTGTTTTAGATTACCAAAATAAAAATATTTTGTTTTACGCTTTAGATCAGGTATCGCCAGAAGTAGCTCACTTGGAGGCAAATTCGCGGGAGACGCCTACTCTGTGGAACGATCATTATTTCAATTTTATTATCAAAATTTTAGCCAGCTCTGATTCAATGCTTTTTAAACTTTTGTATAATTGTATATGCGCGCTCTCTATCGTAGAAATTGGAGAGGTCACATCATGCTGGCGAATCACTGAAATCGTTGCTAAACGGCGGAATAGTCTTTGATTTTGGCCAGAATCTGTCGGTAACCTGCCGCCGCGGTCGTCTGCCGGCAGTTTATTTTCCGAGGTGTTATAAAGTAAAAGTGCAGGTAGTGGAGAGTCTCTCATTCCTACCCCTGCACTCTAACCCCCATATCATAGAAATGTATCAGAAATGTTGAAAATATTCGCCTAACTGAAAAACGAAGCTGTAATTACAATCTTTCTAATCTTCAATTTCGTCTTATATTGTCACGGAGAACCACCCCTTTATTTTCTCGCATCCGTAGTTGAACACTCTGTATAGTGACGCACGCGAGAACTTTTAAAACAGTATGAGGTACGGTTTTTCTACAAAAGAGAAGCCTCACTTAAAGAATACAAACCTGCACATTGGTTAGTATGGTGGGACCAACGAAATTTCCTTTCTCAAAACCTTTGACAACCAGTCCTCTGCCATCGAGAGCTAACGTTGCGTTCTCTTTCACTCCCGACTCTATTAGGCGGTGTATTCTTTCCATCGATTGTGGCGATATAACTGGTCCAAGGTCAGTACCAGGTACATGTCCAGCATTAACCTTCAATGTTTTCGCAGCCTCTACCAACTCTGGAATCCAGTCTTTCGCTTTACCGACGAATATTGCCACCGAAAGAGCCATACATCTCTGACCTGCAGCTCCAAATGCGGCTCCCACGATTTGTGAAATCGTTTTGTTCTTGTTTGCGTCCGGTAGAACGACACAATGATTCTTTGCTCCCATGTTGCACTGCACGCGTTTACCGTGAGCGCTACTCTGTTTGTAAATATACTTTCCCTATAAAATAAATAAGTTGTACATCAATTCGTTCTTGATTACGATCCATTTTGTTTATTGGACAATTACAAAATATCAAAAACAAAAATCAGAATTTTTTACAGCAGACTCAGTTTCTAAAACGTTTTTAAACTTGAATTTATAGCTCTTTTATTGAAGTACTTAAAGTACCACGTTGATACTTTACTACTAGTAGTTTCTTATTATGGTTATTAATATGTATTTTTTTCCAAAATCCCTAATAACTCGAAACTAACTCACTAATTCGATAGTGATCTGTCATAAAGATCGTGCTCATTTTTTTCAGACATACAGTGACCCACATAAATATTCGAACACACTTAAAAAGACGCTAACTTTTTTAATTTTAATTTTGAATGTTAAAAATTAAAAATTGTAATTATGTCAGAATGTGTGCCTATATTGAGAATTTAAAAAATACCTTTAGTAGATCTGTTTCAATTATACCTACTTGAAAATTTCATCAAAGCCGGTAAACGTTGCAAGGAGCTAAAAAAGTTTAAAGATGGTAAAAATTGCAGTTTTTACTATTTTCGGCCTCTAACTGTAATAATTCTAAGGATTCTTACATCTTTCAATGCCTATCGTTCTGCTTTTCGCATCAAACGGCTTTGATGAAATTTCCAGAATATGTACAATTGACACAGATCTACAAGATGTATTTTTTCATTTTTCAATATAGGCCCACACAATTACGACAAGTTGTAATTTTTTCAAAATTTTGTTCAGGTCATGTAGTAAGCTAATTATTTTAACTTCTCAAAAAAATCCAAGTCGTAGGGCCCAATATTAAAAACGTTACCGTCTTTTTAAGAGTGCACAAATATTTATGTCAATCACTGTATTTGTAAGGTTCACCGGAATTGTTGAAATAGAGAATCGAATTATTCATGACTTCTTTATTTTTCTGTAAATATATTATGTGGTACTAAACATTTCCATATTCGGAGAAACGACCTACTTTCAGTTCGTACACTGTTTATGTTGTCTGAAACGTGATCGATGTTGCACGGAATATATCATATAAAGTTGGTCATAGTCATAGGCGAATGAGAGTCTTATTTTCCTCATCTTTGTATTAAATGTCTCTATTATGTTTAGTTATTGACGGCGGAGTTCGGATTTATATTTATTATTCAATTTCTGATGAATGCATTAAATGAACAGCTGCTGTATTATAAATAGTAGAAAAACTAAAACAAGAAGTACCATCAAAACTATGTTTTAATACATATAAATTTTCTTCCCTATTCTGTGAAATTGTGGTGCCCGGAAGTTAATACGCAAGCAACACGGAAAAGGTGTGCTGACGATCGGCGAGTTAACGACCGCTAAAGGCAAAGTCAGCAGCATGTGTCGTTGCCCCAGCGGTAGCGGCCAATACAGGGTGTCCCAAAAATGTCTCATTTCCTCCAAAGGGCAGGTTCCTGAGGCCATTTGAAGCGACATTTTCCTTTGCAAAAATGGCCGTTTCGGCTTTGTTAAGGAGTTATTAACGAAAAACACGGACCAATCAGAGCGCGACCTAGAGGCGTATTGGCAGAGACGGCCGCGCGCGACAGAAGTCGAGCGATGGTGATACACCGCGGTCGAAAGCAAGGAAGAAACAAGAGAAGAAAATTTTTCGAGTCCTATGTCGGATAGTTCAAATTTGAATATGTTGTAGTCTTTAGTAGCCTATGAACGAATCTCGAAGGATTTTTCGAAATCTTATAAAATGTTGGTTTTACAGATGTGTAAAGAACTTTTTTTCATTAAATTATAACACTAGAACTACCGTACCGAGGAAAATGAGTTTTGAGGAGCTTGTAGTGAACACATAAGAGTATCTATTGAAAATATTTCGATTCGGAAGAAATTTTAAAAGGCTGGCTCTTTAAAATTGATGGAATTAGAATTATTTAAAGCGAACGCAGCACCGCGATATTACGGAGGCGCGCGGCACGAACAGCACCGCACACTCTAAAACCGTCAATACATACTGGTAAAACTGACTCTTCACTTTTTAGTTATTAATGTTAAAGACTGAGAAAACCTTGCTTACCTTGGTTCTCCTGTAGAGCTCCAGCGAGGTGAAAATGATTCCTGTATTCACAAATTATTCTGTGTGCAACACTGAACCTGCCTACTCGTTAAATTCACAAGAGCATTTTAATTATTCGTTCTATGAAATTATCGAGCAGAAGGGGTCAATGTTCTTTCACTGCACGATCCGGCCCACATTGTTAAATTATTCACGATCACAGTAAAACTATTCACATATATCCATTGGGTCCACAAACGTTGAATGAAATCCACACAAATGATTCACAGAAGTCCACATATCACGCACAACTAGTTCACATTTGATTCACGTAAATCGACTGTTTCGACTGCCCGTGCACGAAAAGCGTCCGTCCATGCTCGCGATCGTAGGAAGACTAGTTCAGAACAGCTGACTAGGTTAACGGCCTTTCAACAGCACACTGCCGATTTTCATTTCAGCAACTGTTCGATGGAACCGTGTTTCCAAATGGAATGGGAAGTGTAAATGACCGCCCCCTCTTCAAATCGGGGGTCATTAAGGTACGCTTCTATCCCCGAGCGTGACAATAAACCAGCGCCTTGTGTCGAAGCTCGACCTTGACGATGGCTCGACGTCTGGTTACTAAATGTGTACAGTAGGTCAATAAAATGCTAAAAGTTTTAACGAAGAGACAACACGTGCGTGCGTCACTCGGGGTAGAAGCGTACCTGAATGGCCCCCGATTTGAAGAGGGGTCGGTCATTTACTCTTCCCATTCCATTTGGAAACACGGTTCCATCGAACAGTTGCTGAGATGAAAATAAATCGGCAGTGTGCTGTTGAAAGGCCGTTAACCTCGTCAGCTGTTCTGAACTAGTCTTCCTACGATCGCGAGCATGGACGGACGCTTTTCGTGCACAGTCGAAACAGTCGATTTACGTGAATCAAATGTGAACTAGTTGTGCGTGATATGTGGACTTCTGTGAATCATTTGTGTGGATTTTATTCAACGTTTGTGGACTCAATGGATATATGTGAATAGTTTTACTGTGATCGAATAGAGCGAATAATTAAAATGGTCTTGTGAATTTAACGAGTAGGCAGGTTCAGTGTTGCACACAGAATAATTTGTGAATACAGGAATCATTTTCACCTCGCTGGAGCTCTACAGGAGAACCAAGGTAAGCAAGGTTTTCTCAGTTTTTAACATTAATAACTAAAAAGTGAAGAGTCAGTTTTACCAGTATGTATTGACGGTTCAGAGTGTGCGGTGCTGTTCGTGCCGCGCGCCTCCGTAATATCGCGGTGCAGCGTTCGCTTTAAATAATTCTAATTCCGTCAATTTTAAAGCGCCTGCCTTTTAAAAAATAGGTCCGTAAAGAAGAGACTTGAAGCTGTCACCACGTTTTTTTCGAATTTTTAAAACAGTCCCGGCTATAGGAAAATTGCATTTGTTTAAAACATTTGCAAAATAAATGGTGAAAAAACCATTTCTTCCGAATCGAAATATTTTCAATAGATACTCTTATGTGTTCACTACAAGCTCCTCAAAACTCATTTTCCTCGGTACGTTAGTTCTAGTGTTATAATTTAATGAAAAAAAGTTCTTTACACGTCTGTAAAACCAACATTTTATAAGATTTCGAAAAATCCTTCAAGATTCGTTCATAGGCTACTAAAGAATAGAACATATTCAAATTTGAACTAACCGACATAGGACTCGAAAAATTTTCTTCTCTTGTTTCTTCCTTGCTTTCGACCGCGGTGTATCACCATCGCTCGACTTCTGTCGCGCGCGGCCGTCTCTGCCAATACGCCTCTAGGTCGCGTTCTGATTGATCCATGTTTTTCGTTAATAACTCCTTAACAAAGCAGAAACGGCCATTTTTGCAAAGGAAAATGTCGCTTCAAATGGCCTCAGGAACCTCCCCTTTGAAGGAAATGAAACATTTTTGGGACACCCCGTATAAATACCCGGGGTACCAACCCGAGCGGCAGAATTGTATTAATAAAGATTAGTTAAGCAAATTCGCACAGTTAACGTCTTCCCTACTCTGATCCTGTCGAAAACTGATACGGAACCCGTCGAAGTGTACCCGGTGGTAATTCTCAACCTCGGGGCACAACAAAATTATTACAGACAAAGAAATTCTAAATTATTGTAGCCGTGAAAATAATAACCGTACGGCGAAGGGTCAATTGCAAGTACACCGAACAGGCTATAAGCAGTAACAAACAGCAACGGAGGTCCTACGAAGTAATAAAACTTGCAAAATATTTGGATATTAAAATTGTAATCACATCATTGTATCATATGCATATTAATATCGTAGGTATACATATATTACTATTTAAACTTCATTTTGTCCGCCATTGTATATGGAATCATTTAAGAGAGTATATGTGTGGCTCATCCAACCATTTGACAAGGTTGATGTGTATAAGTGTATCAGTATGAATAGATCAGATTCCACAAATCGAGTATCTTACTCCATTAAACCGTGTATGTTTTTGATAGCGGTGAACACGAATCAACTTTTATTACACAACATACCGCTTGATCAGATCCAACGAAGGAAACTGCCTTGATTTCCGGATGCTCACAGATAAAATCAACAGCGGCATGTTGACCATGTATGACGTTCAACAGACCTGGAGGAGCACCAGCCTTTGTAAACAGATCAGCCAGGATCATGGAGGCGCCCGGCACACGTTCTGAGGGTTTCAAAATGGTAGCATTTCCGCATGCAACCGAGACCGGAAACGACCAAAGGGGGATCATCGCAGGAAAATTAAATGGACAGATGGAGGCAGTTATTCCGAGAGGAATCTTATAAGAAACTATATCCATATCCGTAGCGATATTTGGCATACTCTCGCCCATTTGAAGTGTAGGAATCGCGGTACAAGCGTCAACCACTTCTGCAACGGAAACCAACATTAAACATTACTTTGTAATGTATGTATTTGTAATTAATAAGACGCGAATATTTTTACATATTTACATAATTACAAATGAATTATACAAAAGTAAACTAATATAAATAATTTTAGTAAGTAATATTAAAGTTTGTACACATTATATACATATATTTAATTTATAAAAGATTCTGATACGTTGTGTTTAAACTGAAGTTCTTTTTTCGTCTAATAGTATTCAGTAAGTTTAACTGAAACAGAAATGTCATTTCTTTGCGAACTAAAACCAATAGTTCATTCAGACACTTCATCCTGGTTTGACTAAATAATTATTTTTCATTCAGTAAGAAAGACTCACTTTATTCGATTACACTTTAGCATAATAGATATCCTTTTTGTCTCACAACCTTCCGTCATTTTTCATGATAACAACATAAAAGTAATTAGAATGCTTTCTTCACAAAGCTAGTAGAATTTCCATGATTTTTATTCCACATAATTTCTTTTCAATTGTTTGACTTATTGTTGGTATTACATTTATAATATCTCAAAAGTGCTAAAAATCATAAACAATTAAATTGAAATCTTTATTTTAACAGTTTGCACTGTCAATTAGGTTGATCGGAGATAATTGAGTTGGCGTACGTAAAATGTATAAAGAAATGAACTTTTCAGTAATTATATTTTTATTTAATCTAATACTTATTAATTGAAATATATGCAATGGCAATTAATACATTTTCTCCATCGAAAACGAGTAAATTATTTTATCCCCATCCCTCCAGGCTCCTAATATTTAATTCCAGAATATTCTATTAAACGTCAGATTGTTAAACAATGTAATTAAATACAACTTTCACTGGATTACGTGTTAATTTATCTTTCGGTAAAAAAATTTGTGTTACAATAACTAATGATTTATCAATCCTATTTGTTAGGATATATGACTTAAACACGTGTTGGTGTAATCAAAGTTAAACGAGTAGTAGATTATAAAAGAGTTGGTTATATTCATTGTCTTAACATTAATCGTTATTGTCTCAGCCTTATCTACTATTTGAGAGGAACTCTTACTTTCTGTATATTGTGTACCATCTCGTGGTTTTTCTACAACTGAGTGGCTTCCTTACCGTTTTACAACGCCACCTTTAGTTCTTCTGCCCCAGCACTATTCATTTCCGTTAAATTCAACTTTTATATCCATGTGAACTAAGTGTCATCTAGTGTTATAATTTATAATTCAATAATCAATCAATCCACATACATAAATCGAATATTCCATATATACCAACCTAATAAATAATCGTAACTATAATACGAAAAATAATAAACAGCACAAGTGCGAACAGCTACTCAATTTGTACCAACCAAATATGTAACTGCTACAAATGTAGAAACATCGTATAATAATTACAGTATTTCATCGATAATTGTCCACAACACGGGTCTGCGGAGGGACAATAATGCCAGAGGGATATCATTGTTTGAGGTTTGCCGAACGTAGAGAAGGCCAGCCGAGCTCGAGAGGCCTCGGGCACCGAGAAATGTAAACATACCTAATCCGAAATTCCAACTTCTTTATTAATCATTATTTTTTTATGGGACTTCGATGACCATATTTGCGGCATTTTACTAATAAAAATGATATCAAATATGATATAATTCCGATGATATTTACTTGTGTAATCGACGATTAAAGTTTCGGGCGCGAGGAAGGATAGCGTATGGGAAAGAAAGAGACGCGGAGAGTCGCAGTCGGCGGCACAGTTCAAAAGCTCGCGCGTCCTCACAATGTATTACCAAGGAATAACTTTTTTATTATTACTTATTTCTTTATGAGACTTTTGCTAATAGATTTGTGACATTGTTCTGATTAAAATGATACCAAACACGATATAATTCGGATCGTATACAGGTGTATGGTCATTATGTATAGGTGAGGTACATAACATCGGTGAGGTAACAGTAATGCAGTGACGACACTTTTTCACTTTTAATTGATCATTTAGGAGACTTTTACCATCATATTTGTAATGTTTCTCTGATCAAAATTTTTCTGATTATACATACATATCTGTTTTTCAATTGACGATGGTGTTAGTTTTGGTAACAGACAAAGAGAGTAGATAGGAAAGGAAGGGACACTGCAAGTCGCAAAACTTACTCCATCGTCAATTAAAAAATAGGTATGTATGTATAATCAGAAAAATTTTGATCAGAGAAATATGTCAAATATGATGATAAAAGTCTCCTAAATGATTAATTAAAAATGAAAAAGTGTCGTCATTGCATTACTGTTGCCTCACCGATGTTATGTACCTAACCTATATGACCATACACCTGTATATGATCCGAATTATATCGTGTTTGGTATCATTTTAATCAAAACATTGTCACAAATCTATTAGAAAAAGTCTCATAAAAAAATAAGTAATAATAAAAAAGTTATTCCTTGGTAATACGTTGTGAGGACGCGCGAGCCTTTGAACTGTGCCGCCGACTGCGACTCTCCGCGTCTCTTTCTTTCCCATACGCTATCCTTCCTCGCGCCCGAAACTTTAATCGTCGATTACACAAGTAAATATGGTCATCGAAGTCCCATAAAAAAATAATGAATAATAAAGAAGTTGGAAATTCGGATTAGTGTGGTCTCACCGATATACCTGAGCCGCATGTTGTCATATTTCTCGGCGACCGAGGCCTCTCGAGCTTCACGGCTCCTCAAGGGGGTACACCCCGCACTAGTGGGGATATCTCAGGGACAATTCTGTCGGAGACATTTGTGACAATTACCGGTGAAATACTGTAAAAGGTTTCACATTTAATATTCTTGACGTTCGGATACAATTTTATTTGTGAACATGCTACTAGAATTTTTGATGATGGGTAAAACTTATTTCGAAAGTTGTATTTAATTTCTCTTTTTATATAGATACATACGAAGTCCTCGAAGAACATCTCCTTCGGCGTCAGCCATTGTTTTCCCGTTTTCCTTGACTAAATTCTCTGCAATCAATTTCTAGAAAAAACATATTACAAATACATGAAACTATTACATCTATGTTACTATTTGGATAGTAAAAATCGGTTTTGACATTCTAGATATTAACGATACCAATATCGACTAACACGTTGACGCTCACTCTGAAGTCGGTGATGGACGACAAAAGCAACTTTTTTTGTTAATTATTTGATTTTTTAGGAGATCGACAAACCTATAGAATAAAATTTTTTTTTTTTCTAACAAATTTTCCTAAAAATCGGCGGACGTCTATACAATGATGAGATGCGGGCTTCCTTTTCTCGCGCACACGCGCCGATTTTAGCATCAGTAAAGTAAAATTGTAGATAAAAGAGGGTACCTTGGTCACGCTGCAAAATTTTTAAAAATTGTTATGACTTGATTTTGATAAATGAATGTATAACATGTGCATTGGTGTATATTCTGTATACACATATGAAATATTAAAATTTAATAAAATAGTAATGATATATAAATACGTAATAATTTTGTGTATATGTACAATTTAGTTCACACTCTTCTTTTATTTTGGGGATAGGGAACTGAAAGGAGCAAAAATAATTTTAAGTAAAGTAAGTAGATAATAACTCGTCTCGCCTCGTGTCCGTCGTGTCTAGTCTCTCGACACTTTCTCGCCAATATCACTTTCACACTCTCTTTTCCTCATAATATAGATACGTTGCTGTTTTACGCGCGCATGCGTGAGAAAAGGAGGCATACATCTTATCAGTGCGTCTATGTCTATAGCCGTTATTTGCATCTACAATCCCAAGCATTGGATGTCTATAGACGGTATTTACGTCAACGTGTTAAAGAATTTGCTAATACATGATACTATATTTATGTCACAACTAAAATCTTACAAATCTTATATATTTGTTGTTCTAAACAGAATTATTATATTACGTATAAAAATAGTACTAGTTTTAGTAGAATTTTTCCGTATATTAAATGCAAAATTAAACAATTATTGTAGGATCTCAGGAAAAACGAAGGCACCGCGCCGGGAATCGAACCCGGGCCCTCGTGTTGGTAGCCGATCGACTAACGCGCTCACCCACGGAACCCTCCCCCTTCTTCCTAATTTCCTACGGTATTTGTGGTCTGGGGGGTCCTAATCCCACATTATTGGAAAAAGATCAACTTCTTGAAAAATGTTCAATAAATACATTCTCGGTTAAAAAATTGGAATTACACTATACCATAAGGAAAATACGCACACAGAACTACTTACATATAGCCATATGCCTAACGATAAGAGAATAGTTAAAGGGTTAGATAGCACTGTTCAACGAAATAAAACTTTTTTCGTGTTCTGGAATATCTGTTGGGTGATTCTTATAGGGTCATTCTAAAACCAAATCTAAAAGCAGAATTTCTCCATGACGCACAGTTTTTGTAGCTAATTATATTTTTTTGTACTTTCTAATAGTTGTAAATGCTTGTTAAACTTTGACAAAGAGCTGACACAGGTACTTTATACGCTTTATTTTTGTATTTATGTGAAAAATCCTTTGTTGAGAAGTAAAGTTATCGCACGTCGATAGGCTCACCGCAGTTGCGTGAGCAAAACTTAATATTAAGGCGCCAGAGCGCACTACTTGCGTTACTGGTAATTTTTCGTTAGTTGGTCCGTGACCGTCGCTCACGAGACGAGAGCAATAAGAAGTTCTTTGTTTTTCTTTTCACAAAACTATTAAAGTGTACTTATACCAAAAGCTATCTTTCTCATTAACCCTATTGTTCCTCTTTCCCTTTGATAATCTCAACATCCTTAAGTGGCAGGAATTTAATATACAGAATTGAATTATACAGACATTTCTGGTAAAGAAACCATTCACGACAAGTATTTGGTTCGGTAAGTATGCGAGCAGGTCAAGAAAGTATTCATTGACAGCTTGTTTGCGACGTGTTCCCGTCATGCGGCGATTATAGCATTTTCTCGACTCGCCAGGACCGTTGCTATGCGCAGTCGACATTTGTACCACTCAAATATGTCTTTGCTTACTGTAGCGGCCAGCTTCGGGCGATGTTTTATGATGGGCCATCGCTATTGTGTCTTAGAGTCGGTACGCGGCTCATTGCAATCTGGCTACGGCATGGGCCTGTCACCGTTTTCTTTTGTTAGTGCAATTGCCGTTACGATCTAGGGCACAAGATGGTATTTGCACATCTTGAGCGCAGTCCCCGCCATAAAACATCTGCTTCCTTTGTATTTAAGTTTTCTTCGAATCGGCGCGGCTGGATACTCGGGGCCTTAGCGCGGTATCGCTGCCAGATGCCTGGGATTCCCCAGGCTTCGATCTTCGAGGGTTTGAACACCCTGGCAGCATCGCGAACACCCCCTCCTTTAGCCCGTTGCGCCTATGCGTTTTGTAACGCCCGTGCCTCTTGCTATTTGCTGGGCCCGTTTTCTTAGATTTAGTTTTAGTTTCCGCCCACCCTTAATTTTTATAGAGGAGGGATAAGTTTTCCATTAGGAAGGGAGAACCTAGGTGTTAAATTGGCGAACTCTCGGTCTCTTCCTCAGAATTAACAAGAACCTTGAAATCCTTATATCGCTCTCTACTGTGTAGCTATAGAAGTATGCCGGCTGAAAAGTGTGTGAGAGGAGGAAAAAGGAGAAGGAAGCGTTTCGTCCTAGGCCCGCTAGAGGACTCGTCAGTAAGGCTATCTAGCGGACCCGTGCCTTAGACGCGGGATGTCGTAAGGATAGTTTAGGACGGTATATATACAAAGGAAGATTCAGGTAGTAGCGGGAAAGGTGTTGTCGTAATGTCCCTCTGTTGACGAGTATAGGAAGTAGCCGCCACAGAAGCAGTCAGAGAAGTTAATTCCCCTATAGTTTACAAACTTAGCTTTTTTGTACATCACCCGACAACTGCGGTGTGTAGTTTGTTACGGTGAATAGTCATTCATTTTTACAAGTTGATTCTCTTGGTCCTTCCATCAAAGGAAGGTGGTCCTTCGAGTTCGATATATTAGCGGGCACCTCGCAGTGCAAATTCAATCAAGGCCCGAACGATCATCTGATCAACCGCGGGCGTAAACACTTACTATACTTAAATTACATTAATTTTTGTTATCTATAATAATAAATAACTTTAACATAAAGATAGCTAACTATGAGAGAAAAACTTGACTATTTCTGATGTAAAGAAATTTGAAAATGTTTCCACCACGTATAAGGGTCAAGAAGAGCGGAAACATTTTTAAATTTCTTTACGTTAGAAATAGTCAAGTTTTTCTTTTGTATTTTGTTTTCATATACAGGGTGGCCCACATAACTCTGAACAGCTCAATATCTCGAAAACTATGCCATCGATTTTGAAGTTCTTAGTCTTAAATTGCATGGAACTGAAGGGCCTTTCTGACTACATAAACGTGAAGTGGCCTCCCTTCCCCTTTAACGGGTTAGGGGAGGTACCTTTGTAATTTTAAATGGAACCCCCTATAAAATGTTACATATTTAGATTCTACCGGAAAAAACAAGTCAATTCTGTCTGAAACATTTTTTTGTCAGATACTTCCATGATGAGATATAACAGTTTGAAGTTTCGAGTTGTAGGTACTTGAAGCGCTCGGAAATAGCGTTATGGAATTATACGCGCTTGAGTCCTTTGCTTATTCATGAAGAAACACAAACAATAATATTTATAATTCTTGAGTTTGACTCACTTATCTATGAAAACGTTTTCAGTTTAGAGCTGTTATTCAAGCAGTAACATTGTGATTATGGCTACTTTTGACACAGAAGTGAATATGTTATTAACGTTAGGTGAATGCCAAAAAAATTATCGGCGTGCAGCAGTGATGTTTTTTGAACGTTATGGGATCAAAAAATGTCACGCAACATTTCATAATTTAGAAAAGCGGCTTCGCGAGCACGGTGAATTGTGTAAAAAAACTCGCAATAAACCTAAAGCTGTCACTAATGAAAATAATAGTGCCAGTATTCTTGCTGCAATTACATTAAATCCTCATATTAGTCAACGTACACTTGCACAAACATCACATATTAGTCGTTCATCGATTCAACGAATTTTGAAACGGCAAAAGTATCATCCATATCACATGGTTTTATCACAAGAGCTTTCTATAGCAGATTACGATCACCGCGTAAGATTTTGTGAGTGGCTGCAGGGTGTTTTGGAAAATGACTTTTTGTGCAAAATACTTTTTTCCGATGAGGCCACTTTTATGAATTCAGGGCATGTAAATAGACATAATCTGCATTATTGGGCCGTGGAAAACCCAAATTGGATGCGATGTGTTCCCTTTCAACATCGATGGTCTTTAAATGTTTGGTGTGGCCTAATAGGAGATTTTGTGATTGGACCTTATTTTTTTCAAGAAACTGTAACATCTGCAAGTTATTGTGATTTATTAAAAAATCATTTGCCTGCGCTTTTGGAAGATGTGCCACTGCACGTTAGAAGAGAAATGTGGTTCCAACAAGACGGCGCTCCTCCACATTTTGCAATCATCGCCAGGCAATTTTTGAACGAAAAATTTGGGAACAAATGAATAGGTCGTGGGGGACCTCGTCAATGGCCTCCTCGATCCCCCGATCTAACACCATTAGATTTTTTCTTATGGGGATATGTAAAGGACAAAGTTATGTTTGAACCACCGACGACAAAAGAGGATATGAAACAAAGAATACGTGACGCTTGCGCTTCAGTGACTCCCGAAATGTTAAAAAATTTTAGACCAACTTTGATGTTTCGAGTAAATAAATGTTTACAAGCCCGTGGTGGACATTTTGAACATTTAATTTAAAGTACATTTTATTTCTTCACGAATAAGCAAAGGACTCGAGCGCGTATAATTCCATAACGCTATTTACGAGCGCTTCAAGTACCTACAACTCGAAACTTCAAACTGTTATATCTCATCATGGAAGTATCTGACAAAAAAATGTTTCAGACAAAATTGACTTGTTTTTTCCTGTAGAATCTAAATATGTAACATTTTATAGGGGGTTCCATTTAAAATTGCAAAGGTACCTCCCCTCCCCCGTTAAAGGGGAAGGGAAGCCACTTCACGTTTATGTAGTCAGAAAGGCCCTTCAGTTCCATGCAATTTAAGACTAAGAACATTAAAATCGATGGCATAGTTTTCGAGATATTGAGCTGTTCAGAGTTATGTGGGCCACCCTATATATCTCGTATTTTTATAACTTTGTGTAATGATTCACACCTAAAAAGACAACAAAAATTGATGTAATTTAAGCATAGCCACGGCAGCGTGGCGCGAACGCGTCGCAAGCAAGCTGTCAATGAATATTTTCTTGACCTGCTCATGTACTCACCGAACCACTTACTTTTTCGCGAATGCTTTCTTTAGCAGAAACGTCTGTAGAATTCAATGCTGTATAGTAAGTCTCTGCTAGGAAAAAGGATTTTTCGCACAAACTCAAAAATATAGCTTATAAAATACCCGTGTCAGCTCTTTTTCAAAGCTTAACAAGCAGTTACAACTATTAGAAAGGACAAAAAAATACAATTAGCTACATAAATGGATATACAGAGGAGAGACCCCTCTATCTTTTGAGGCGAACCCCAAGCTGTTACGCATGCCCTGTCCTTGTCTCTCCTGCGAGTGGCATATCTGCCTCTCTGTCACAGCCCCACAGGATAAAAAAGGATCTCTCTATCCTTGTCTGAAATCAGCACGAAGTTTTGATCTGGCTCCTGCGCACCCTAGGTAGGCCTAGAGCAGACCCGGACACGGGTGGAGCCCCTCAAACTTCAAACGCAGTGTTGGGATATGGTCCGTCTTTTCTCGCGCATGCGCGGCCAAAACAGTGACGTATCTATGTCATAATGACGAGGTAGTGGAGCCCTAAGACAGTTATATTGGCGCGAAAGTATCGAAACAATCTATTCCGGGCAAAAAGACTTCAGGACGTGTCGTACGAGTTACAAAATATACACAAATACACATGTTACACATTCATTTTTCAAAATCAAATCATACCAATTTTTTACAATTCTGCTGGGTGCTCAAGGTACCCCATTTTATCGAGAATCTTACTTTACTGAGGCCAAAATCGCCGCGCATGCGCGAGAAAAGATGCACCATATCCCAACACTGTTCAAACGCCTGGTTCTCCCACCAACCTCTATTCCATCCAACGCGCGCCTTCGTTGCTCCCACGTCTCGCGCCTTCGTTGCTCCCACCATACGTGTAGTCGTACCTGACCGCGCGCGAGATATACATAAACAAGTCACATATGTGAACAAGTAACGGTTAATAACGGTTCGCAATAGAAGGAAGCATCAAAATACATGTAATGTTTTGTTTTGTAGGAACGTTCATGTTGAAGCGACGAATAGAGCTACTATTAGCAGTCTACCAACGACACATCGCCGCTCTGATCGACGCTTTCTTAGCTTCTATTGCAGCTCCAATGTGGTCGTACGCTTAGCGACTCCGAAATCTAGAAATCCCAGATGCTTCTCGCGACATATTTATTTCGGTAAATATTTACATTAGGGGCTCCCTCACCGATTTTGATGACGTTGAAATATGTTGTCAAGTTCATCATTCTGAACAACTTTTTCCTATACATGTTACCGCCGCTCAGCTTTAGTTTCCGAGAATTCGCAAAAAAGTTTCAACATCTCGAAAAGTGATCGGAGTAGGTCTGGATTAGATTTGAAATTGTGGCCGCCGATACCGCGGCCACGGTTATAACTTAAAACGACTTCAATCAGTTGAGACTCACTGTCTTGTCTCTTTATGTTTACGAACTGAAACATGAAATGAATCGTGTCGAACGCGCTCATTTCATTGTCAGCTGTGTTAGCATACAGAGTATTAAGCATGAAACTATACGAATTCTTGGATATCTGCAACAATCAAGAAAATATATAATAATCCAGTACATAAATATATAAATATATAAATAATATATAAATAATTTTTGAGATGTTGAAACTTTTTTGCGATTATCTCGGAAACTAAAGCTGAGCGGCGGTAACATGTATAGGAAAAAGTTGTTCAGAATGATGACCTTGACAACATATTTCAACGTCATTAAAATCGGTGAGGAAGCCCCTAATGTAAATAATTACCTTTATTTCTTTCCGATATTGATCATAAATTCAAAGAATCTTTATAAATTCTTTATAGATTGCAAAACGATTCTTAAGAGCATGCTTCTAAGCATGCGCATAAGAATTAAATACGCAAAGCAAAATAAAAATAAGTAAACATTATAAAGCATACTAAAAGCGAATATTAAATGTTTTCATTACTCGTTTCGAATTAATTCGGAAACGTCAAGGCTGAATTGGGACATAGCTATGCTTAACGCGCTTTCCAAAGAAGTATCAGTTGAACTACTGCGAATATTCGATTTAATCAATTTCATTGTCGAAAAACTAGTTTTACACATGTAAGTAGACGCAAACATTGAAAACATCTTCAATCATAAATTTCGCAATTTTGGATATTGGGCAGGTTGCAACAATTTGAAAAAGTCTTCCTGTGTTTCTTTCTTTGAAGGAAACAGGGGATCTGATTGTAAATCACACAATCGTGGTTTTGATCTTCAATTGGAACTGCTAACGGATTATTATATAATAAAATGTTCTTTTCTAAATTTTGAAAATCTAAAAATCTTCTATCGAATTCATTTAAAATGTCTAATATATTTTGCCGTAATGAAGAAAAATTTACATCAAGAAATTGATCTTTATCTGGGAACGGTCTTGTCTCAGTTGAGACGAAAGTGCCCCGGCATGGCTTAGAAATTACATTATATTTTTCAATAAATAAATTTAAAAAGTAGAAAAAAATTAAATTTTTATCTCTTATATCGTATGCCTATTTTTTGTTGTATACTCTAAAATGTGTTTACGTATAACAATATATGATACGCGTAAGTTGTGCCATATGTTTCATACATACATATAATTCGACAACTGTAAGTTCATTGTATGATGTTCGCTTACCGGCGGAACCGCTTAGCGACGGACGTCTCAAAACATATCCACGCCGTTAAGCGAAACATGACTGTATACATTCGCAAAATCATTGTCATTAAGAATCATACCGAATTTTCTCGGATTAGTGTTTGATATCTGAGCATCAAAGTTTGCCTTGTAAGCACACTTGAGTTCTTCCATTTTTTGAAGGCATCTTTCGCACTTTGAACAGCCATTTCCATTTCCTCTTTCGTGCACTTTGGAGTACGACACAGTAATTCATTTGTTGCTGGATCGTGAACATCGGTAAATTCTGTTGCTTTCGATTCTGAAACAAATTAACATTCTTTACTTATTTTCACGGTATTTTTAAGTTGCCTCTATCTGTAAATTTGTAGTTTATTTTATAATAATATTTCTACATTTGTTCTAATCTATCTTCTATCTACCTTATTAATAATTGTGGACGACACATTTTTGACAATCTTTTAAAATACATCTGTACTTTCAAAATATTTTACTAAAGTGAAATATACAGTCGGGGATAATATTAAGTGGACACCCCTTAAGAACTACCAACTTTTTTTTACATTGGATCAAACGACTTGAACATCTTTAACGTAGTAGAACCATTAGTTTTCTAAATAACATGTAAACAAAATTTTGAAAAAAATTTCTGTTCGTCATAATTATGAAGAAAACAAAAAAATTCAGTTTTTTCAACTTTTTCATCTAAGCCTGTAATCTTCTCTAGTCGGTCGATCAACATTTCGGTGGGGTCCTTTCGCGCCGTCGAAACTCTGGCCAACTGAGACTACGCGGTTCCTTCCTGGATATGGCAGCTTGGCCGTTGACGATCGCTTTGACGAACGTTCTGAGAAAGTCGTCCGACACTGTTTTTCCTGCGAGGTTCTGCATGTGGCGAAGAAATTAGGATGGTGTACGGTCACCGATTTCTTTCTTCTCCAGCAGCTGCAAAGTCCTCTTGCTCTGCGATGAGGACAGGCGCTGGATGAGCCCTCGCTTCAGCATTTCGTACTTCTCAGATTCCGGGGACGTCGCAAAAATGTCTTGGACTTCTAGCGCATATTTCAGTTCCAGCTATGACATCACGTAGTAGAATTTCGTCGAATTTACTGTGATGCCATTCAGTACGAACTGCGCCTCGATTTGGCGAAACCAAACTGTCGGTTGTTCTGGCCAAAACGGCGGTACGCGGTAAACTTCCGGCGTCGCGGTACCGTCACCACCGTTGCCGGGATTCATGTTTATGTCTATTGGCACGTTGTGTCCTTTTCTTAAAAACAAAAAAACTATTCTAAACTACACTAAAAACTGTCTACGACCACAGTCTCTCACTATCGCACAACACAAGTATTACGTCGGGGTCACCAATGTGGGTAGTGGTTGTTCTATTGAATATACACATGTTGTGCGGAGTGAATGTCTTTAATAACTATATATACACGGCGGTCGTTATCTTGGTTTTCGTGTCTCGGCTTGACTCTGCGCGATCTATATCTCAAGACGAATCGCGACTAAGTGACTTGTGTCTCATTTTCTACTCCACGTCTTCCCTGGTAAAATTGCTAAACAACCCTGATTGACGCACCCACACGTTGGATCCTTCCAATCAGAACTGTTCGTTTTTCCGTCTCACCGCCTATTCCTTACACCCTTGGCGTGCTTGTTTTCGGAACGGCGAGGTGATCGGAAGGGATGAATTTGTCGTGGGACTTTCCTTCGGGCCAACCGCGCCGGACCGACGCAGCGATAGACCCATGAGCCGCTCCAAGTGCCCTTCAGTTAATCCCTTAGTTTACGACGGTCTCTGTTTGCTATTGATTAGGAAAGAACTGCTGAACATGCAACGTCAAAGTCTGGAAATTGTGAACTCAAAAATAGCTTCATCGAACGAGAGTCGTAAATTACGTTGGCCGTTTGCACAAAACAAAAAACTTTATTTTGTCCGTACGACCGCACGCTACAGAAGGTTAGAAGATTTTGGGATTTTATAGAAGGATTTGACTTCGTCGGGTTAACAGAAACATGGGTGGAAGAGAAGAAATGGGAGAGTTTAGAAAGGATATTGTCAAAAGGATGTATGGAGTAATCAACCGGCAAAAAGCGAGTGGGAGGGCGAGTGGGGGAATAATAATAGGAATGAGGAAAGGATGGGAAGTCCCCACCCACCCCTTGAGTGTGAGCGTGGCAGCCATTCGGCGCCCTTGAGATGGCGCCCCGAAATGACCAGCCGCAGATCTCTGATGCTAGTTAATCGCATCCAGAGGCGGCTGGCCATTCGGGCCATACGGGGGCATTACACCGCCTCTGCAGAGGCGGCCCTCCTTCTCTCCGGGATGCCTCCCCTCCATTTGATAGCCGAGGAGCGGGCAACCAATTATGGTATCGGCCGCTCCGTCCATCGAGGGGAGATCGACGGAGAGGAGGTGGTGGTCTTGAAGCGCCAGGCTCGGGAATGGCTGCTGGGCCCGATGGCGTCGTCCCTCCTGCCCATTATGGAGGAATGGTGCGGGAGGCGTATACGGCTCACGCAGATGCTCACTAGACACGGGTGTTTCGATGAGTATCTGCATTGGATCCGGAAGGAACCGACGACGGAGTGCCACCATTGTGGCGAAGACTCGGACACGGCGCTGCACACGTTGGTAGAATGCCCAGCGTAGTCGGCACAGCGTCGTGTCCTTAGGAGTCAAATTTGTGCGGACCTCTCGCTGCCGGTCATGGTCGACCACATGACTGGCGGTAGAGGTCCGTGGAAGGCGGTCGCCTCCTTCTGCGAAGATGTGATCTTGCAGAAAGAGGCGGCGGCGCGGGAGAGGGAGGCCGACCCCCTCTCCCTCAGAAACGTTACCAGGGGAGGGTCACCCCCTCCCCCGTGACGACGGTGCCTCTCCTCCACCTTACTGTTAGCGGGACGGAGGGGCTAGGGGAGGGATAGGCCCACCCCTAGGCAGGCGGAATGAGGACAGCGGTGGGAGATTCGGAGAAGTCCCACCGTTGCCCGTTGAGCGGGAGGACGTTTCCAACCCTCCCGCTCCGTGAGGGGGAAAGCGAAGCGGCGGGAGGAGGGAGAAAGAAAGGGTGGAGGGAGGGTCACGGGGCAAAGCCCTCGAATGACCCAAAAATGCCATAGGCTTCCTTTGGGGGCCGTGTGCGAGGAATCCAAAGGGGGGACTTCCTGCCCGTATGTTATGCGGTCACCCGTGGGTGGGGGACACTGAGTGGGTGAACTGCTCAGTGTCCCAGTTAGGTTAGGCAGTTTAACCGCAGTCGGAGGGTTGGGGGGTTTACGCCCCCCTCCTCTGACTTCGGGGCTGGGGCGGTGCTAATGAGCGCCGTCAGGGCGGGGGGTAGTCAGTAGTGTTCCATCGCGAGTTCCTGACTACCTCCCTGATCGCCCAGGGAAGGTCACCGTGAGGTTTTAGTGGGTATACCCTCCGGCGTTTTCCGCCGAAGGGGAGTCTCACATAACCCCGCCCTCCCGTTTCCCCTTGGAGGGCGGGGTATGCGTAAAGCATTTCCCCAAGTAAAAAGAAAGGTCTGGGTTAGGTCCAACCGGTACGAAGTCCAATCGGCACAGAGCACAAAAGGAACACGTCCAATCGGATGGCGTCAAAACGGGGGTGTCCCATTTTAGAAGAAAAGGTAGAAGAGGGACGGAACGAGAAGTGAAAGGAGAAAAGGAGCAGGAGATTATATGCTGGGATACAGAAACAATAGAGGAATACTGGGACGCTACAGGTGTGAGAGAATTCGAAGGAGAAGGAGATAGTAATGAAAAAGAGGAAAATAGGACAGAAGTCCTGTTGGGACAGGGAATGTACCAGACAGAAAAGAAGTGTTGGATGATATCTAGGCAAGTGGAAAGGGGGAAAAATTAAGAAGGAGGAATATTTGGAGGAAAGAGCAGAATTTAAAAGAATGTGCATAGAGAAAGAGAGAAGCAGAAAAGAGGAAGAACATAGATAAATGAGACTAGCGAAGACAGAGAAACGAATTTGGGAATACATCAATAAGGAAAGAAAGAAAAAGACAAACGAAGGAAACAATATAGCAGCAAATGTATGGAAGGAGCACTTTAAGAAGCTATTAGGAGGAACAGATGAAAGAAAAAGAGAAGAAGAAGAGGAGCAACCGGCTACAGGCGAAGAAGATGCGAAGCTAACAGAGGAGGAAATGGAAGAACAAATGCAAAAGCTGAAAAAGAAGAAAGCACCGGGGGGTGATACTATACCGAACGCGGGATGGAAATACAGTGGAGGGAATACAAGGAGCAAGCTGAAGGATCTAATCAAAAACGTCTGGGAAGGGAAAGGGTTTTCGGAAGAGTGGAGGAAAGCGGCAATGATGGCACTATATTATAAAGGGGGATACAGAGAATCCGACAAATTACCGAAGGATAAGTCTGTTGAACACAGTGTACAAGATCTTTGCAGGTATATAAAAATTCGAAAAAATGAGGTGATAGCTCCAAGTCTCCTCTTTACGGACCAATTTTTGAAAAGGCAGACACTTTAAAAATGAGGGAATTAAAATTATTTAAAGTGAACGCTGCACCGCGATACTACAGTCGCGAACGGCACGGACGGCGCGCGCGCGAACAGCTGTTAGATATGCGACCACCACACACTCTAATACCGTAAAACTCAGTCTTCACTTTTTAGTTATTAAAGCTAAAAACTGAGAAAACCTTGCTTCCCTTGGTTCTCATGTAGAGCCCCAGCGATGTGAAAATGCTTCCTGTATTCACAAACTATCCGTTATACAACATTGAACCTGCCCACTCGTTAAATTCACAAGAGCATTTCTAATATTTGCTCTAAGAAATTATCGAGCAGAAGGGGTCAATGTGCATTCACTGTAAAATCCCACATTATTAATTTATTCACGATCACAGTAAAATTATTCACACATATTATCCATTGGGTATACAAACGTTGAATGAAATCCACACAAGTGATTCACAGAAATCTACATATCACGCACAACTAGTTCACATTTGATGCACGTAAATCGATTGTTTCGACTACCTGTGCAGTTCGAAACAGCTGAAGAGGTTAATGACCCCTCAACAGCACACTGCCGTCGGTTGTATTCTTCAGCTGTTTTGAACTAGTTCCTGTACAGCAGGCCTGGGCGCGGTTGGCTCGCGGAACACATGTTGCTGCCTCTCCGCTCCGCCTGGTCGGCAAGCCAGTCCGCACCACGGCCACTCCTTAGTCTAAGGCTAACGCTAAGGGAAGAGTCGGAGTGGCCGTGGTGGGGTCTGGCTTGCCGACCAGGCGAAGCGGAGAAGCAGCAACATGTGTTCCGCGAACCAACCGCGCCCAGGCCGCTGTATAGTATAACGCATTGTTATCACTTTCACGTTTCGAATTCGAATAATGCAGAAGGAACAACGTACTTATTCTAACCGATTAACCTTCTGTTAACGATCGCAGTGATACATACTCTAACATAAACATACGCTGCTTACTATGAAAAATATTTCGAACATTTATTATGATATGTAAAGGTCATCCCGCCGTAAGCAACGCGTAATCTTTGCTGAAACACATAAGTTTTACACTTCCATATTTTATCCGCTTATTCTTGCTCAAGGTCATTTCAAGATCAAAAAGGTGGTATCCACTAAATTCAGTTTTTTATTGTCTATCATGCTATCGTAAAGAAAATATACGATTCCATTTAAAAAAACATCGGTGACCTTGAAATTACATTAAAAAACACGACATAAAAAATTGTTTTCTTTACCATTATATTTGCCCCCTGAAATAGTGTCACTTTGTCCTCTGAAGTTTTCTAATAGGACTGTAAATACGACAGATATTTAGGTGTTCCCATTTATGTGGGATACCCTGTATACATATGTTAAATATATATGTGCGCCTCGTTAAGATAATTAATCTTCGGCATTGAATTTACTTGATCTCTTTTCATTTTAATTTCTATGGCTACTCCACCATTACTTGAACATTCAGTATCATTAAAAACCTTTAAAAGAAATCTGTAAATACTGATAATAGGCACTGTATGTGATAATAGCTTCTGTACGATTTCACAAAGTGGATACTCATTTCATACGAATTGGATACCTTGTTCATCGTAATAACTGTACATAATGTTTAAAACACATTAGTAAATACAATTAAATAAGTTCTTATGTTATTAATTTCGCTTAACACTTTATTCATTGACAACAACAGATTGCATTTTCATAAAACAGATCAAATATGATCTACCATTTCATTAAAAAATTGTAGAATTATTAAGCACCATTGTAAAAAATTTATGCTTCCTAATTGCAATATAAAAGTGTTGGGAAATTCCATTTTTACGAGAACCTACACGATTCTATTACAATTCATTATTAATTAACTTCTACTACCAAAAAAGTTTTGAATTTCTGGCTCTTTTGACAAACTATTTAATCGCATTATACAAAATTAAATAGAATAGTATATTTACCTACAAATTGGCCATCTATGTACATCTTAACCGTGGATACACATCTGCTGTAACTCCTTAATGCAACGCCCGCCTAAAATATCATCGAATTACGATTAAATTTTAGACGCGATATTAAAACCAATTTAATAAATCTTACATTAAATCTTTAAAACCAATTCATCCATATTTTACGTACATATGTATGTATACAAGTGGTGGCATGACGAAACAATAGCAAATAATTTAATTCAACATTTTCAAGAACATTTCACTTCATAATATGTTCAAGTGGAACATTTAAGGTGTCTCAGGATGGGTGGTACAAGAGGGCACTCGCTGATTCTATTTAGAAAAATAAGTAAAGAGCACGAATCAAATTTTTTCTAAAGTGTCTGAAATTCAGTTAGAAACTTCCGCAGGGAGACGTACTATTAAATAAGACTCGTCTAAAGGTCGGGTTAAGGTCGGGTTATACATGTCCGAAGTTCAGATCAGACCGAATATTGTAACCCAGGTTTAAATGAGAGTGTTCGCACACGGAAATCGGAGTCCGACTTCTCAACGATTCTTTTTCTTCGAGTCGGAGGGCCGTATAGCTCCAGCGGGTGACGGCTCCCTACCGTGCGTGGCACAAAAAAAGGTTTCTATGGGCTCCAAACCTCCTTTAGGTAAACTATCGGTAGCTCTCCTTTACAACATCATGGAAATAGGGAACGTTCCTGCCACTTGGTGAATTTTTCTTATATAATGATTTAAAATAATTATTAGAAAATATATTAGAGACATCGTTGTTCTGAAAATTTTTCCATCGGTTCAAGTGTGACAAATTTTTTTAAAAAATGGTCGTTTTCTACGATTCTTCCTCTTTGAAATTCCGTTTTTTCCATTATTTGTAACAACTTGTTGTCATCTTTCAGGTTACCTGTTAATTTCCGTATCCCAATGACTAATTAGCTATATGTGTTTTCGATGTACAAGCAAAATTACATGCTTATTTAAAATGCGACAGACCTTTCCTTCCAACTTAATATATGATAAGAAATATTATTTCAGATACACCGGAAAATAATAAAATGTTAATTTTAGCGAAACCAATAGTGTGATTTCGCCCACTACGATACATACTTTGCAACTGTACGCACCATGTCAAAATTTCACACGGCACAGATGACATGTGAAACACTCCGGGCACATTCCATGCCACATCGATCACTTTTTGCAGGCACCATCGTCGATTTTGTTCTAAATTAAATATGTTGTAATCCATGTGGAATCAGGGGGGGGGGGTTAAGTCATAAGTTTGTCGGTTTGACAGTCCTTCGAAATTTGCAATTTATGGCCATTTTGGCGAAAACGGGCCTCACTTGCGAATTTTTATCTGAGGAACTGTTTGTCCGATTGAGCTAATTTTTTTTTGTTTTATTCGGAAAGGATTGGGCTATTATAAAATAATTCTGGTAAAACTTACGTTTAGGGGAGGATGCTCCAATGACCTTGACCTTGACATATTGTGGGATAGGACCCCCCAGACCACAAATACCGTAGGAAATTAGGAAGAAGGGGGAAGGGTTCCGTGGGTGAGCGCGTTAGTCGATCGGCTACCAACACGAGGGCCCGGGTTCGATTCCCGGCGCGGTGCCTTCCTTTTTCCTGAGATCCTACAATATGTTGTTGATGACAACATTCTAAACAACTTTTGTCATTACAACTACCCGGTGCTCGGACTTAGTTTTCGAGATATTTGCGAAAAACTATTGCTAGTACTGTATTGAATTTTCTGTATTCTTCGTGGCTACGTAAGGCTACCATAGTTTCGAATGAGCTACACCTTAGATAAATAAACATAGCAAGAACCCATATATCCGAATGTGACCTATGTGCGATCCAGTGCGGACCATAATGAATTCTATGTATCCATTAGACCATTTAAATACAGAATAAAATTCTCAGTTTGATATAGATACTATTCGAGATACTCACAATTTCCTCTGCGTACTCTCCGCCCCCGCCATGTAGACCTAACCAACACACGACACCACACACACACCCACCCAGTGTTTCTGAGACGAAGGTTCTCACATTAAACAATGTAAAATCAACTGAAACCAATACCAACTTGTTTTACTATCAAATGCGATAATATAATACATGTATGCTGTATCGGTCTGGGTTAGATCTGGGTTAGGTTTTGCAATTTGTTTTACTATTAAATGCGATAATATGATACATGTATGCTGTATTCATCTCAGTTGATTTTATATTGTATAATGTGAGAGCCTTCTTTTTAGAAACACTGGGTGGGTGTGTGTGGTATTGTCGCTTCTCATCCCCACAACGTGTTTACAAACAAAAAATAAACAGATGCGGCCCCGGACCAGGTTAACGTTGCCACGGAGCGTGGAAGAATACGGAAAATTTAATACACTATTAGCAATAGTTTTTCGCAAATATCTCGAAAACTGAGACCGAGCACCGGGTAGTTGTAATGACAAAAGTTGTTCAGAATGTTGTCCTCAACAACATATGTCAAGGTCAAGGTCATCGGAGCATCCTCCCCTAAACGTAAGGTTTACCATAATTCTTTTCAGACAAACCATTTTATAATGCCGAAAAATTTAAACAAATTCTTCTTTTACGTTTTTTTCGATGAGGGACCAGAGTGATTTAAATTTTGGAAAAATGTGCTTATATTCCTTGAACTTCCCCTTTAAATTGAGCCCTTGAAAAGGATGGTGATATGAAAATTGGCGTCGCAATGAGCTGATACAGGACGCCGTTTATTACACCCGTTTCAGGTAGAGGCGAATCGAGCGCACCGCTATTTTATGGTCCGTTGTCTATACCGCTGGTCTCGAAAAAATACCAGCAGGCTGTATACAACTTAAATAACCACCATTTCCGATAATTCACTCACTCTTAATATGTATAATACAAAGTGTACGATATGAAAATTTCACGTAAACTGAACATTGGGAAATTGATACACCCGAATATGTATAGGAAAGTGTTTCCTTCCTTCTTTTACGTTCTATTTACTGTTCAGATTCTGTCAGAGTCGGCAGAAAAAAGAATGACGATAAAATAATTAAAAACTTAAAAGGACGCCTAGTGTCTGCTGGTTTATTTAGAAAGGGTTTTTTTTACTAATGGCCTTTTGTCGCTATGTAATAAATAGATAATCTGTTTTTAGTAATGTATAAACTTTTGGCATGTTTTATAGAACCTAACAAGATTCATGATTTTATTCCATCCAAACCGATGAGGGTTTTACGGTTTTTACCTTCTAATTAAAAATGTGACAACGGCATAGACAACGGACCATAATAGCGGTGCGCTCATAATAGGACTGCGTCCTGTACTAGCTCATTGTTACGCCAATTTTCACCACTCCCCCCACCTACACTTAATTTTGAGCGAGACCTACCGTTTATGACGATGGGTTCCGAATCACCTTGAATGTTTTTACTACAAGCTACCAAAAACTCTTTTCCATCGATTTTGTAAAATCAACAATTCTTAAGATATCAAAAAGTCCCTTTCGCGTCCGGCGATTTCGGCGTTCTGGTTTTTCACAACGTGAACAAGTTGCAATTATAGGACAAATGCTGCCGACCCCTATTTCAGAATGTCTAAGGATTGTTCAGCAATTTTATGGCCAAAATAAAAAACAATTGAAACCTAACAGCTGTTTATAGTTATTGGAGTGTTTCACATGCCATGTGTACCGTATGAAATTTTTATGCGGTGTGTACAGGGTCAAGCAAGTTGCAAAGTATCGTAGTCTAGAATGAACAATTCATTATTATTTTCTGTATGTATCCTCTTCTACACTCCAGGAGATGCCAATGCTGGAGTCTACCAGGCTGCCGGAAAATATGTACATATCATCCTCCCCGTCGCTGGCGTGGCGGCACGAAGGCAGAATATAACATGCTGTATTTATTCAAAAAGGCAATTAACTAGAACTTTTCAGAGTTCGTCGTGCTAATAGGTGGGGAATACGTTGTTAAGGAATTTAAACGTTAGAACAATTTATTACTATAGTAACGAAAAGAAAACAATATCTGACAATCTGCGCGGCGAAGCAATTCGTCAAACAACACAAATAAGCACAGCGGAGGTTCTGAACGTTTCTAAGATTTCTCGGATATACATTCTAGAGAGAATTATGAATATTGCTCTTTCTACAAATTCTTCATGTACACCTGTGACAAAGATTAGAATGTACTTTTAGTTAGTAAATTTGTGTCAGTTACTATCTGCCACAGTAAATATGCGGTTATTACATTCGATAAAGGTTCGTGATCATAGTGCAAAAGAGTCCCACATTTGCACAGATTGATGCGTAAAAAGATAACTAGATATAAATTTCAAGAAATTTTTAAATTCTTACTATTATATAACCCTCGGGGCACATGTTAATTATGGTGAAATGATGTAATTTATTATTGTAATACTAAATATGTAGATCACGTAACTATTCAATAAGAATATATTAATACCTCTTATTACTAGTAAACAATGTTATTTTTATATTTTTCTGCTCGCCCACCGTCAACGTTTTTTAGGACGGCAACGTACTGAACGAACCAGAACGTTCTGAACCTCCACCGGAG
The DNA here is from genome assembly GCA_913789915.3 of Sphecodes monilicornis. NCBI lineage: Eukaryota > Metazoa > Arthropoda > Insecta > Hymenoptera > Halictidae > Sphecodes > Sphecodes monilicornis. The sequence goes on along the minus strand of OU565297.1, from coordinate 21,410,467 downwards.
TTGTTTAGTACAGTTTGTCAGATGATATTCTTTTTTTTCGTTACCATAGTAAGAAATTGTTATTTTTTTTTGTTATAACGTTTAAATTCCTTAGCAAGGCATTCCCCGCCTATTAGCACGATGAACTCTGAAAAGTTCCAGTTAATAGTTTTTAAATAAACGTTATATATTCTGCCTTCGTGCCGCCAGCGATCGGACAGCATATACTCGAGGAAAATATTTTGCGGCCAGTCGTCCGACTCTAGCATAGGCATCTCCCGAGCTATACAGGGTGTCCCAAAAATGTCTGATTTCCTTTAAAGGGGAGGTTCCTGAGGCCATTTGAAGCGACATTTTCCTTTGCAAAAATGGCCGTTTCTGCTTTGTTAAGGAGTTATTAACGAAAAACATGGACCAATCAGAGCGCGACCTAGAGGCGTATTGGCAGAGACGGCCGCGCGCGACAGAAGTCGAGCGATGGTGATACACCGCGGTCGAAAGCAAGGAACAAACAAGAGAAGAAAATTTTAAAGCGCTTGCCTTTTAAAAAATAGGTCCGTAAACAGGAGACTTGAAGCTGTCATCATGTTTTTTTTCGAATTTTTAAAACAGTCCCGGCTATAGGAAAATTGGATTTGTTTAAAACATTTTCAAAATAAATGGTGAAAAAACCATGTCTTCCGAATCGAAATATTTTCAATAGATACTCTTACGTGTTCACTACAAGCTCCTCAAAACTCATTTTCCTCGGTACGTTAGTTCTAGTGTTATAATTTAATGGAAAAAAATTCTTTACACGTCTGTAAAACCAACATTTTTTAAGATTTCGAAAAATCCTTCGAGATTCGTTCATAGGCTACTAAAGACTACAACATATTCAAATTTGAACTATCCGACATAGGACTCGAAAAATTTTCTTCTCTTGTTTGTTCCTTGCTTTCGACCGCGGTGTATCACCATCGCTCGACTTCTGTCGCGCGCGGCCGTCTCTGCCAATACGCCTCTAGGTCGCGCTCTGATTGGTCCGTGTTTTTCGTTAATAACTCCTTAACAAAGCAGAAACGGCCATTTTTGCAAAGGAAAATGTCGCTTCAAATGGCCTCAGGAACCTCCCCTTTAAAGGAAATCAGACATTTTTGGGACACCCTGTAGAGTGGAGTAAAAGGTTCTCGGAACCCCTGGGGTTAGGGTAGCAAATGACACGATCTTCGGCTCTTGGCCTTTGTTCGAGCATCTCGAACGCTTCTCGAGTTACCTCAAAGTTCGGATGGAAATGTATAAACATTCGAAAAACGCGTCCGATATCGGACAGCTCTGTATAACCCGACCTTTACACGGAGGACACTCTTTCCGAGTACATTTTCTCTGCCATAAGCTCTGGCATACGCTTTGACGTCCCAGTGCCGCAGAAGAACGGATACTCGGATTGTGACAAGGTCAATTCATTATGCGCTTTGCGGGAATTGATCGGTCCAGCCACAGGTCTTGATTGGTAAGTCCTAGCCTTGTCACCCTCCTTTGAGAGAGAGAGCGTGACGACGATCTCGGCAGACTTGACCCGTTCAACTACCATAGTCGCGCCCATATACGCCTTCGCTAGTGCTATATAGCTACTACCAGAGCGGGGATCGTGACTGGTTGAACAACACTTACAACATACGCCCACTCTATATATCTCTCTATATAGTGGCTTTTGTGCGTGTAAGTGGTGAGTTGAACCACGTCTTCCACCGAGATTCCTATAGCCGCGTGACGTATTGAGTCACGCACGAGCTTTGAATCAAGGTTGTTGAAGCAGGGGTAATTCGGCTTAATTATCGAACTTAACTTCCGGTTAATTATCGAACTTAAAGCCTTACAACCTCCTTGTAAGATTAACCGCCACCTTTACGCTGACGCTCACGCAGTAGAATCGGTTTAACCATGACTACGACAGTGCGAGAGGACGGATTCTCGATTATCGAGAACGTCGAGAATTTACAGTCCACTAACTCTGCGTTTTGAGCAGTTTGGCTGTATTCCCCCTCCTTCGATAGCGATTGTCGCAGTCAGGAGCGTACGGGAAACAGCGTCTCGAACGGATACGTATCGTATCAAATAGGTGTTTTCACACCTTCGTTCGATTATCTATTTTTCAGACGCCAACGTCGCTAGAAGTCCAAGGGACAACCCGGAGGAGTCGCGAACCGCCAACTTCCAAGAGGATTTTTTGATACAATAAACGGGCCACCATTAGGTGGGTCACTATCAATATAACCTCGCTGTACAACCATTTACTTTCCCTCAAAACTCCTATCTCCTCATATTCGAGACATCGTTGAAAAGTTGTTGGATTGTATTATACAGTCCACCTTTTCTATTATTTAATTAATTATTTAACTAAATTAATACCATAAACTGTAACATTCAAATTTTAAAATAAGTTACATTATTTGTAGAGTTCTTGTGGTTACTGAGTCAGTAATCAACATACTAATAAATACTTCACGAAGTAATTTAATGAATACAAAACTTCCTTCAAACGTTACTTAATCCCATGCAGATTATTACGAATCGAATCAGAATTTATTTACACTTGATAACAGAGGTTAGGTCGCCGGAAATTAATTTAAAAATAAAATACGGTAACGTATGTTAAATTTGATAAATTAATATTTCAATGTTTTTTAAATGTTTCGAGGTATATTTAAATTACTTATAAGAACAAAAGTATTAATCTCGACAGAACACGATGTAAGAACGGTACAAAGAACCACTAGAGTTAAAGTAATTAGAGTGTATGTAAAGAAAGTATTTTAATAGTTCTTTTTTATGTGTTTTATCATTTTGTAAATATTTTTTTATTATTCATTTCATTATTTCATTAATACTATGTGTATTTTCTCATTGTATTTTTTGTATGCACCATTTCGTTATGCAGTTTTGTGAGTTATAAATTTTACATCACCCTGCAATGAGCACAAAAAAATCATTTTCTATTTTTTAACAATCGTATTGAGTAGTCTATTATGTAATTATGAATTTGCATCATAACCACCACCCAACAGTTCTACAATTTATACAAACTTTTTGTCATTCAAATAGAGTATTCGACAACGAATATCTTTTCTTTTATGGGAGTACACTACAATAACAGAAAATACAGAAACTGATCCATTTGATATACGTGGTTGAAATGTATTTGAGTAAACTATTAATTTTCTTTATCTCCATTTACATAAAAAAGATTTCGTAATAGAAGCATAACCTGCAAATTTTTTTACTGGAACATTTGTTTTTCTGTTACTTTATATAGACAACAGCATACTTCATTATTTCAGTATGTTTCCACAGAGTATTCCATTCCATTCTCTTGTCTTTTACCTTCAACCCAATAACCGTTTTATATATATATACATATATCTATTCCTTGTACTAGTCAGACGACACATTTTCTATTCATTGCATTCTATGTAATGCATTTTTAATGAATTTATTGTTAGCAACTGTGTACGAATAATTAAACGCTAGATTAATTGACATTTTAACGTTTGAAGTCATATTTCCTGCAGAAAATTATTAAATGGAATAAATATTAATAATAGATGTTTTATATTTTCATTATTCCTGTTTGTTTTATATACAGGTAGTCTACAATTCAGTTTCCACGATTTTTGAAGTATTTCCGATAGTATGACAACAAAATGTTTCAAAGAAAAATTAATCAGTTTTCAATGGTCTACAAATTGTACCATTAGGTATTTGGAAAAAATGTCATTTCAATGAAAAGTCATATGTTCTTTACAAACGCGCACTACGAAGCACCGGTACGTATATGTTTTTGAAGACTCGGTCATAGATAAGATAAACGACATGAGCACGAGATCTGTTATTGTACAGTATGTTTCGATTTTTCACGACCAATCGCAAACTCCAATTCACGCGCACCTGCACTCACACAAAAAAGCGATGCATTCAAGCATTCGAACAATGCACATTCGATGTACTGCTGAGTAGTGAGTTGGATGAGCAAGATAATAAAGTTCAAATGGAAATATTCATCGTAAAGCGCTAACGTACCTCGCATTTGGCGATTCTCGCGAGGAACGCCATGTTTTTCGGAACACGTTCGTGGCTGTCAGTGATAGGACTGGTCGATTCCATGGAAAAAATGGCCTTGTCTTGATAGAGTCAAACGCACGGGCGAACGTTTTCATCGCGGGTAATCGCGAACGTCTGTTTACAATAATTCGAACAGCCAATGTTTTTAGAATTGTTTTCATGCAATTCTCCCACGAAGACGAAATGGCCGAGTAATGTATCTACACTGTTATCAACTCAAAGGTTTAACGAGAATTTGATAAGTGTTAACAGGTGTTAACATTAAATCAGATGTTCCACTTTTCATTTCTCGAGAAACAAATATTAGATATTAAATGAGAAATATTTCCCTTCTCATATGACATAGACTAAATATTGAACACAGACTTAAGACTACTACAGACATTGCATCTTATGGGCTTTTCTGTCTAGGCCTCGGGGGGCCACAGTGGCCCCCGTACCATTTCGGTGTCGCGCTCAATATTACCGATAGTTCACGAATTTAGCCGTATTAGCAAGAACTGAATATTCCGTATACTTTATTTTTACTACGCGTGTTTTGGAGGCTACAAATACATACGGCGCGTGTATTTGAACGGTGAAAATAATATTTAGGAAGAATGTATTACAAAAATACGAATTGTAGTAAAATTAATTTGGTTTCTATACGTAATATTATTTTTATTACTCGTGTCACTAATGAATGTATATTATAATAGTTTTATACACTTTAAACCATTAGTTTACTTGCTTTACACTTAAAATCAATACAAATTCTATGCAGTTGATGAGTGCGTACACATTACACATATATTAACTATGCTTGTGTTTTCTTGTTTTTAAAATAAGTACTTGCATTCTTTTCATATGCAGAAAAATAAGAATTCATTAAATTTTCATAAATTCATTAAATTCATTAAATTAAATTTTCGTTGTAATATTTTTAATCAATATGTATAAAGTAATACTAATTTTCTATTGTATTAGTTTAATTCTAGCCTAGATAGCACCGTACGTCCATAGGACGTCCGTTTTACGTCCGATACGTCCAATGTCCGTCGTGTACGTCCGTGGGACGTCCCTTGGACCAAAATTTCGTACGTCCCCCGGACATAAATTTCGGACATCCCACGGATGTGGGACTTAGATTATTTCGTACTTGCCAGGGACGTGGGACTTCGATTATTTTCGGATGCCATATATTGTGTTTCTATTATTATACTCAAAATATAGGTTTGTCACGCAAAAACTTCGAGCAGCGAAGCCGCGAGGCGACGCACAGTGGCCAAAAAGCGAAAAAATCGCTTGAATTGAACATTGAACCGCTGTCAGAAAAAATATTCCCGACAAAAATTGATCAGTACTCAGTTTTCTACAAATCACAATACAAGAAAATTTGGAAAATTTTTATTGAAAAATCGAAGTCATCTTGATTATTTATTTATCACTGCATACTTTTTATTCAATATCATGTCAGCTGACACCAGAATGAATCCAACGACCTATTCAACATGGTCTTTAAAGAATTAGGTCTTAACAGAATGCCGAAATAAAGGATCAAAAGTATAATACTACATAGTTAAAAAATGTGCTGTCCTTATTCTTTGCGTATGAAACATTCGTCATTCATTTTACAAGTAAATATCGTCGGAATTATACCATATTTGGTATCATTTTCATCAGAAAAATGCCACAAATATGACGGTGAAAGTACCATAAGAAAATAATTAAAAATGAAGAAGTTTTGTTATTGGATTAGTAGTGGTCTCACACCGATATACCCGACCCGCATAAATCTACCAATTTTTAAGATTTCAAAGAATTCTTTGAGATACGTTCATATTTTATTAAAGACTGCAACATATTGAAATTTAAACCAAACTCGAAACAGTTGTTCTATTTTGCATGTAATGATTCATGTGCATTAATTGTGTTAGAAAATCAGTAAGGCCTGATATTTGAGACGGGCCATGTGCTTTTCGTCGACGCGCTTTCTCTCTCTCTCTCTCTCTCTCTCTCTCTCTCTCTCTCTCTCTCTCTCTCTCTCAAGGAGCGTTCCTCGAGGATCAGGAAGTCGTAAATTATAGAACAGGCCATGGTGAAAAGAAGGACGCCCTCAGGACTAGGACTGGTGAAAACTCACTTTGATATCCACGGTCGACGTGGCTACATGTAGTACGGTTCGTGAAAATATGGCTTTTCCTTTATAAGCGTCCACACGTCTATTTCACACACGCCATACATTCTTCCAATTATCTTACAATTGTTTGTAGATTACCGCTCATGGGACTATCAGTTCTTTTTAAAAAGTGTGTGTGATTTTACGGTGTTGTCCACAGCCCACACGTGTGTACGTGAAATCCGTAACGTGAAAACGTAAGTTTTTATTTTATATTTATTTATTTGCATTAGATTACAAACATGGCAGGCAAGCGGAAAATGGAAAAATATTATATTCGTGCTAAAAGATCTTTTCCTTTATCTTACGATGCTTCTCATCAAGAAGCTTCTGCTTCATCGAATACGAGTGAAAGCAATGTAGTTTATTCAGATCGGTTTAAAAAGTGCAATTTTAAGTCTTTGCCAATTCATAGACATTTCTACTCTTAATAATAATAAAATTCAAATTAACGTAAATATTTACGGTCTTCCGTTGTCAAAGAGGTCTAGCAGCCAAGCATATCCAATTCTTTGCAGTATAACAGGATATACATATATGGAAATGATCGGCATTTATCATGGTTATGAAAAACCAAAAGATGTCAATAGTTTTTTATTCGATTTTGTTGAAGAGGCAATAGTCCTTTGTAATAGTAAATTGTTAATAAATGAACATTTGTACCATTTACAAATAAAATCTTTTATTGGTGATGCTCCCGCAAAATCGTTTATCAAATGCATAAAAGTTCATGCGGGATATAATTCTTGTACAAAATGCCATATTGAAGGAGATTTTATTGTTAATAGGGTGTGTTTTCCAGATTTAAATAATATTAGACTCCGATTATTAGTTATTAATTTGCAGGCCAAAGAATTAGCAGTTACCGGCGGTACCAATACCGCTAATTTTGTAAATCCTGCGATGGAGGCCTTGATGACATTTGCCATGGAGTACAGCTGGCTGGACAAGAAGAGATTTGACGCAACGCTATTGGCCAAAGTACTTTATTATTTTTAATATTTCGTTGCATACAGGCAAATATACAATATTATTCAACTGAAAGTCTAATTTTTAGATGCAGCAAAAGTTGCAAACACTTCAGCGAACCATAAAGACGCGGAAGTGTCTATGCAGACGTGGCTCAGGAGGAAAATAGGTTACTATAAGAAGATCATGAAATAATTATAACGTATTATCTCAAAAAATGTAAACTAATATATATATATATATATATATAAATATTATCCTACCAAATACTAAACAATGTATATACCTTATCCATTATTCATTAATTGATCCTCCCCAAAAATAAAAGATATATGTACACGCCTTAAGAAAACAAAGTTGATCGTTCTGTCCCTTTGCATTTCACCTTATCATAAATAAATAAATTGTTATAAATAAATACAAATATATGTATATATACTGTTATATATAAATATGTAAAAAATAAATATATTGTTTTAAATAAATAATTTGTTATTAAATAAATATGTATAAATAAATATATGTGAATAAAAATATTGTTATAAACAAATAAATATATTTCTATACATTTTCATTACATTCCACCTTATATACGTATATACGAACGTTGTTTAATAGATTTAAACAATAGGAAAACATTTTATAAACACGATTTTACATGTCCGACAAACGTCCAATTAACGTCCAGACGTCCGCGCGGGACGTCCTATGTACGTACTGGGATGTAACCGGGACCTCTGTCGGACATATCTGGGACGTAAATCGGACATATCGTACGTCCCTGGGACGTACATATGTCCGGTACGGACGTACATTGGACGTCCGAGTGCTATCTGGGTATATATGATACATGTTGTAAGAAAGCAATTTCTAAAAGAATATCCGGTTATTTATTAACATTTGTTATTCTTATTTTATTTAAACCCAAATCGTGGCGAATTTTTTCGAAAAAGAAGCAAGAATTATGCATGACAATGCACTACACATCTCCCGTTTTATATCACAAAATGTGTGATATTTTTGGTTTCATTTGCCAAGTCCAGTCACAATTATTCGTTGGTTCGGGAAAATTGACATTTGGCCAGAAATTTGTTAAAATTTATTTAATGCATTGAAACTAAAATCTTCATATATGGAAATAGCAGACCGTAATTGCATTCTTGAATTTGATGAAATGGCTATCAAAAAGTGTCTCGATTTCCATCCATAAAAACAGGTCATTGAAGCTTTCGAAGATTTAGGATTTTGGGGTAGAAATGTAGCTGTGGGGCACAGGTTGTTGTATTTATGATACACGGGCTGTTCAGTAATTGGAAACATCCATTGGCTTTCTTTGTATCAAAAACTAGTGTTAAGAAACATGATATCAATTATTTTAGATGAAATATTAGATGCATTACATGAAACAGGTTTGAAGTGTTTCTGTTGAAAATCCATTTTTTATAAGGAATGGTGAAAAAATGTATTACATTTTTGATTATCTGCATTTATTCAAGAGCATTAGAAATAATTGATTAAACTATGATTTTTCTATTATTGATTGTATAGTTTCGTGGCGCGATGTAGTACTTCTCTGGAATTTAGAGAAAGACAAAAGTATGCGAGCAACTTACAAATTATCCGAAAAACATGTTTTTCAAAATTTTATTGATAAAATGAAGTGTAAGATTGCTTTTCAAGTTTTTAACAAAAGAGTGTCATCTGCTATGTTTACCTTACAACCTCATGTTGGTAACATGAGCAATTAGTTTGTACTTACATCTGACGGTCGTAAATCACCTCCATGGTTTTTGGGATTAAGGCAATTTATAAATACCACCTTGCAGTTGTGGAACAATTTAAAAGAAAGAGGTATGCACCATGTTCCTTCTAACATCACGCTTAAATAGCGATTGTATAGAAAAATTTTTTTCCGTTCTTCGAATGCACGGTGGCACTTATAATCGCAATCCTTCGGTAAAAGCGGTGCGTCTTGCAATTCGAAAAAATCTATTATTGAATTTTAATCGTATTATACATGGTGGTAACTGCATGCCTGATGACGATGCACCGTTAATGCCGGGAGATACGATAGCACAATATGAACCAGCCACGTTGGAATCAGATACTTCATTGTCTACTATCCAAGAGAACACAGATGATAGTTTTGATGACACTATTCATATCGAACACATATATTAAATTTTTATTGCGGATTGAAATAAAAAATTTTTAAAACGTTTCTTTTCTTTTTTTCTGTGGATCAGAAATATCCAAACTGGTCGAACGCGCTGCACATCGGAAAGATATTGTATATTTTACATTAACTGTAAACATTCAGAAGGATACAGTATGGCTCGGAAAGAAATTTAGATGTATAAAAAGTTCCGTGAAAACATCTTCCAAATTATCGCATTTCAGACATGTTCAAATGTTTTCATTTTTATCAATAATCCTGTTGGTATTTCTATATACTTTTCAAATGTGTGTATAATAAATTCATTAAAATCAGTTATTAATCATATTTCCGGAATTTCGTGCATAGAGATTTGTGTATACGTCATGAAACTCTGAAAACTAGGTTAATATAAACAGTTTGTAAATGAATTTTTTGTAGAAGCATTTAAGAAATATGTATATACATAGTTGCTTTGTAATTTGTAGTTGCTTTGTCTAAAAGAATATGGTAGCTTTAGTAGTTTAGTACTACATTTATTCTTTTTTTCACGATTCAGAGTACACTCAATGTCCTTTTACTTAATAAAGTGTGTAGATATGTATTTTGCATATTTTATTGTAATGTTTATGTTTATATACATATGCTGATGTTGGTAAACATTGACTGTACTCTAGGGTGGATAAGACCTTCTTTCACGCCTTCAGGTGGCCCACCCTTCCGTTAATTTTATTACTTTGACCAATGCATTTACTATCTGACTGGCGTGCTAAATATATGTAATGGTATATTTGGTTACAAGAGATGCATGTTTTATAAACGTCGCTATACACGGGATGGGGGTGATCGCGGGGGTGAGTAAAATGCACCCCTGCGTGGGATGGGCCCTTACCGCGGTTGGAGACTCCCCTGCCCGCACCGGCCGGAGAGAGCCACAGGATCACGGATCACGGTCCGAAATGAATGGGAACGGATGAGTGACGGGGGCACTGGAGTTATCGGGAGGTCGCACGTCGCACACTATCTCTCTCACTCTTTTTCTGTCGCGCGCATACTCTTCGCGCTGTTTCTCTCTCTCGCACGCACACTCTTCGCACTCTTCTTTTTCTCCAATGCGCAGTCTTCACGTTCTTTCTCTCTCTCTCTCGCACGCACATTCTTCGCGCTTTGTCTTTCGCAACACATTGCGGTATTTACGCACCACTATCGCGAGACGGCTGTTGCTTTTCAAATTAGCAATTATGCAGACCCCACATATTCAAAAGAGATGCGTATTAATAGTGTTAGAAAATTGTAGGAATGCAAATAATAATTATACGTATGGAGTAAACTTATGTACATACGTTCAAGATTTATGAAAACTGTATTTCTATAATTTGAAAATTTGGTATTTATGTTTATTAATATTTTACTGATAAAAATAATTTTAGATATATAACACAATGACAGGAAATAAAAAAATATATAATTTGAACATATAGGAGGGAGCAGATCTATATATATATAATACTATCTATATATATACTAATAATCGAAAACGATATCAACCAAAATTTCGGTCTGTCATAACAGTTATTTAGAATATCGGTCCTCCATAACTGTTTCAGGGAACGAAACCGACATCATAACTGTTTTCACAGACACAACTCAGCCATTCGTTTTTGAGCGTTTTCGTGGATCTAGTTCCAACATTTGTCGTTCATCAGCGTAGAGGGCGTAAGAAAACCAGTTGTTATTGTATGAGACACGAAACCCCATATGGTGATTGGTGTACTCTTATACCTCGTTTATGGTAGGATCTTGTCCAAGCTGAAAATGAAGTAGGAGCTGATCCAGGCTAAATTTAGTCTAGGGGGTAGCACTGTACCGGGCACGGCCAAACCCTATGGCGTGAGCACTCTCATATCCTCTCTGTAAATACATACTCGTGCATACTCGTGTATCTATGCTACATGATAACGTGTTAATACGTTGTGTACTGTAAATACTGTAAATACTTGTGAATTAACTAAAATTAGAGAATCAACTCTCATAATATGCTTTTTCATACCAGATTTTTCAAAGAAGCGTCTGAAAGGAATATATTTAATTAATAGGAGTAACGCATGCAACAGTGGTTATAGCAAATATGGAGACGTATGAAAAATTTGTTTATTTAACTGTCAACTTAATAACTACTGTCATCTAAGATCAAATGTTAGTTACCTGTTTCTAAATATTATTTTAGATCTCAACAATCAGGTACAGAAGGAAAAGTAGGGGCTCAATCGAGTACAAGTAGTAGTGTAAGACCATTGTCTATCCAAGAGCCACAAAACACAAACAATAATGAATCACAAACATTAATGCCGAACCAACCTAGGCAGCCAAGAAATTTTCAAGGATTGCTAAAATATGCTATAGAAGCAGCTAATTCTGAAGATTCTGTTAGCAGTACTAAGTTTACTCCAATGGACGAAGAAGTATATATATTATTTTAAAATTCATTTATAGCATTTGCACAGCGAAGTAATTACTTAAACGTGATGTACATATATTTACAGAGACAGCGATTTTTAGCAGAGGCCCTTTCTTCTTTGACATTTGATGTTATTGAAGAATTACAAAAAGGTGTTACAATATTATCAAATGTAGTCGACCTACGCTCAGATGATGATACCTCTCTACAGGAAGTTGCCCTTGAAAGAATAGCAGATTATGTAGATAATATAGATATTGCAAATGATTTTTATAAAATTGGAGGTTTTTCAATTTTTGGTCCTTGTTTAAATTCTCTGCACAGCAACATTAGATGGAGAGCAGCAGACGTCATAGCTGAATTATCTCAAAATAATCCCTTCTGTCAAGATAAATTTCTAGAAAGTGGTCTACTTCCCATATTACTGAAAATGATAGACTTGGATCCTGTAGAAATTGTCAGAGTCAAAGCTTTATATGCTGTATCTTGTAAGTACAAATCTTACTTAAATAGGGGTTGTATTTTCTTATAGACTCCACTGAAATTTAAATTTTAGGTATAATTCGTGAACATTCAATGTCTTTGAAATGTATGAACAAATATGATGGATACTCTGTACTTTTGAGAGCTATACAAAGTCCAGTGAAAAAACTGCAGATTAAATCTGCCTTCCTCTTATGTTCCCTTTGTAATACAGAAGATTCAAATGATTTGAAACTCACATTAATTAATATGGGTTTCATTGTACAAATAACTCGATTATTAACCGCTAATGAATTGGTTCCAGAAATTAGGTATTATTTTATTCTTAGTCTGTTTTGTTATGTTTTGTTAACATAATTGAATAAACTAAACTGTAGCATTAATTATTTCAGAGATCAGTTGTTGAATATCCTCGAAGGGTTGACCAATGATAATTTTCTCCCGGCTTTAAATGAATGCAGGCACCCAGAACTTTGTTTACAATCTATACTGGAACGTTGTATAAAAGATTTAAAACAAGAGCAAAATGTGGATCAATTAGATGTATGTTATCGGATGTTAAACAAACTGTTCCCTAAATATGACACAAGTCAGGAGAGATAGTTTTTAATGATATTGGCTAACTATTTCTGTGTATTTGACTTGTACATCATCGGATGTTGCTGTTAATCAATAAAACTAAATATATTTTACATATATTATTGTAACTGGAATTTTCAATTTGGTATAAATGGGATCATAGCTTCTACAGAACCTGTATCATAAATTCATTATTAACTGCTAACTTATATAAGGTGGGATTAAAATCAGCGCTCGAAATATACAGGTACCTTCTGTTTTTAAAAAAATTCTGTTCGAACTTTGTTTTGTTCAAGAAAATATCTGTCCATTCAAAATTTTTACGAAAAGAATTGTTACCTCTTTGGAATGTTTTCAAAAAGTATACTCGTGGAATAGATTGTGTGCATTAAAAGTTCCATCAAAACAAATTTGGTAGCACCATTTATTATAAAAGTTCCTATAAAATAAATAAAACACGGAATTATTACAAGCTAGATTTATCTAACATTATTATGTAATATTATTTAAGAATTAAAGAAACTATGAAAATTAAAACAAGTACCGTTACTGATCAATGTAAACTGAACTGAACTATATTGTCACCAAATGCAAATTACGATTAACTCACCAACGGATGTGCTGAAAATATAGAAGAGCAGATATTACACTACTTTGTAAATACAATGTTTGGATTCTGTAACATCCTTAGATTCCTAACTATGCACATACATAAGTACATATCTATTTCACGAAGAAACATAAACAGGCTTTGAACTTAGCATTATTTTCGTGCATGCTACAAATAAATAACGTATTAAAAATATCAATTTAGAAATAAACCAAAATAAACATTTAACATCGTTATAATATTATTCCTTAAATAATATTTGACACTTGTTATAATGTTCGAGAACCTTTTTTAAATCAATTAACACTGAAGTTATAATGCTGTCATAAGAAAAGATTGACTAAATATCTTTAGTAGATCGCACATAACAATAAGAACCGCACAAAGTCTAAATAAATTCAATCTCGTAATTTTTATATAGCAATATGTATTTACCAGTCATTGTTAAGATTTGGTACGTTTAGTGTTAAGAGAATATCTGTTCCTATTCAAGAACAACTTTTATTTTTCAATTTTGTTAATTCTATTCAAACCAAAAATTTTAATTTTATTATGAGAACTTTTTCAAAAGGTACCACAGGTAATCAATTCTAATGTATCTGATGTAAAAGTCCTGGAAATTTTTTGAACCTTGATTAGAACTATTACAGACACAGCAGTTAGGTTTTTTTTCTAATATAGCAAAAGTATATACATATTTATAAAATTAGAGAGGAAATGGGAGTGCTCACGCCATGGCGTCATGGGGTTTGGCCGTGCCCGGTACAGTACTGCCCCCTAGTCTAAATGTAGCCTGGATCAGATCCTACTTCATTTTTAGCCTGGACAAGAATCTACTTCATCTTTAGCCTGGACAAGATTCTATCACAGACAAGATATAAAAATAGACTGGACCAGAGAGTCACAGACCACAGACTTAAGACTACTACAGACATTGCATCTTATGGGCTTTTCTGTCTAGGCCTCGGAGGGCCACAGTGGCCCCCGTACCATTTCGGTGTCGCGCTCAATATTACCGATAGTTCACGAATTTACGCGTATTAGCAAGAACTGAATATTCCGTATACTGTATTTTTACTACGGGTGTTTAATATGATTTGGTGGCTACGAATGCATACGGCGCGTGTATTTGAACGGTGAAAATAATATTTATGAAGAAAGTATTACAAAAATACGAATTGTAGTAAAATAAATTTGGTTTCTATACGTAACATTATTTTTATTACTCGTGTCACTAATGAATGTATATTACAATAATTTTATACACTTTAAACCAGTAGTTTACTTTCTTATTTACACTTAATTAATATAAATTCTATGCAGTTGTTGAGTGCGTACACATTACACATATATTAACTATTCTTGTGTTTCCCTATTTTTAAAATGAGTACTTGCATTTTTTTCATCTGTAGAGAAATAAGAATTCATTAAATTTTCATAAATTTATTAAATTCATTAAATTGAATTTTCGTTATAATATTTTTATATAATTTATATGTAAAGCAATACAAATTTTCATCTATTGTATTAGTTTAATTCTATTGTGTCCAAGGAAACATTGCTTTATTATACAATATGTAGAAAACAATATATTTTACTGAAAAGATAAATTTTTTTTTTAATGACATGCATCATTAATTCTTGCTAAAATTTTATTAACGTGATTTATTATTCCTATTTACGTCTTTTTGCGACTCACCGCACAGTTTTATTCGATTAGAGATATATACATATTTAGCTACGATGATTTTTGTGTGCAACAACAAATAGCGTGAGCAACTAGTGGTCAGGTACAAGCACTACCATATTTATCGAGCACAAGACTTTTCAAATTCCATCGGCTTCTGTAGACAGATTTTGTCGTCGGAAATGTTTCGAATGCAGTTTTCAGTGCAATGTACGCTGCATGATAATCCGATTTATGTCGTGTTTGGGCTTATTTTGATCAGAAAAACATTTTCAATCGATAGGTGATTTTACCATTATGATAATGTTAATAATAAATAAAATTGGATTTATTTATAATACAATGTGTGTTACAATGTTGCCTCTGATTCTGAATCACGTCCATATCGAACGTTGCCGCTACGTGTGCCTCCTGAAGACAACAATGTAAAGGTTTCACTAACGCGTATTAATAACAATAAAATGTTTATTATGGTTCACAATTCTGCCACGGAAACATTATGAGTCGATTGCAAATGCTTTTTTGATGAAAATAAGTCTAAACATGCCACAAATCGGATAAGTTAAACTGTATTTGTATGGAAAAGTTTTCATCGAAGTTCAGGAAAGAATTTTATTTGAGGCTTCCGACGACGTATTCTAATCTGCATAATTTTTAATATATGAATATTAGTTTACACATGCTCGTGTACACTGCAACAATTATCATGCCGCGAATGTTTACACATTTCTTAATATTTTCATATCGGAAAATAATACCTTTCGTGTTAAAATTCAAATTAGTTATGCAGATAAGTTAACATTTGCTAATAATATAAAAATGATGAAAATAATATTAAAACTACACGTGTGTTCTGCGAATTGCTTTGGTGAACATGGTTTTTATCCATATAATCAGGCGTACATATATGTATTAAAAAAACCACGAATTGAAAATTGCAAACTTTTTAACAATTTTATATTCGCATAAAAAATTTTAAAAAATGATAATGATTTTTGAAGAAGTCATCGAATATTCAAATGATCGTTCAATAAAATCTTCAACGATTGGAATTTCTGTGGTATAGATTAAAAAGCAAGTGTCTCTGAATTTCCACAGCTTCGAAAAGCGGGACAAAACAATTATCTCATCGCTTGTGATAGAAACCGCTTTCGATGCGAGCATCGATAGTTTCTTGTACGAACGTAATGCGGCAACATTGCACTTTTGAAGCTGACAACGCTGTAAAATCGATCCACCTCGGACACACACTTTATGTGTTGTATCCTCATACATTGCATGCAATGCATTTTTCTGTCTACGGTTCTGAATTACCGACTGTGTAGAAAATGCCCTAGTACGATAGCGGACTCTATCGAAATGGAACGGTCAGCTGGTGAACTATATGAGGATGCAACATATACAGCAGAGATGGGCAATTTTGCCTCAATGGAGGCAAAACCGTCAACACCGTAGCGCCCTCTGACCCCTTCCAGCAAGCACGGTACAATGGAGCAACGAAGACACGAGACATCAGCGTACGCAACGAACGTGCGCGCTGCATGAAAGAGAGGTTGGTGGGAGAAGCAGACATTTGAGGGGCTCCACCCGTGCCCACAACTGACATACAGTGTATCTCTGAGGAGGCTCGATTTTACAGCGTTGTCAGCTTCAAAAGTGCAATGTTGCCGCATTACGTTCGTACAAGAAGCTATCGATGCTCGCATCGAAATCGTTCGCACGGTTTCTATCACAAGCGACGAGATAAATGTTTTGTCCTGCTTTTCGAAGCTGTGGAAATTCAGAGGCACGTTGCTTTTTAATCTAAACCACAATTTTATTGAAGGATCATTTGAATATTCGATGACTTCTTCAAAAATCAATATCATTTTTTAAAATTTTTTATGCGAATATAAAATTGCTAAAAAGTTTGCAATTTTTAATTCGTGGTTTTTTTATTACATACCCAGATAGCACCGTACGTCCATAGGACGTCCGATCGGATTTTACGTCCGATACGTCCAATGTCCGTCGTGTACGTCCGTGGGACGTCCCTTGTACCAAAATTTCGGACGTCCCACGGACGTGGGACTGATTATTTCGTACTTGCCAGGGACGTGGGACTTAGATTATTTCGTACGTTTTCGGATGCTATATATTGTGTTTCTATTATTATAATCAAAATATAAAGCGAAAAAATCATAAAAAGATATTTAAGGGTGTGGACTCCTGATCGAAGCGTTCCAAGCGGCCGCTAGGGGAAGCTCGAATGAGAATGTGTGGCACACACACATTCCGCTAGATTAGCCTATACGTATACGAGCAGAGAGGAACTCGTACGAGATATCAAGCTATTTCAAAGTTCCGGGGCGCCGCTTTTGACGGCGAAAAAACGCAAAAGTAGGAGTTTTGAGTATACACGTCCACTAAATGAAAGATAAATCTAGTGCGCTTGACTATAGAGACAGCCTACTTTTGCGATATTGAGGCGTACTTTGGGATATTCGGCAGCATGTTGTCCATCAGAAATCGTTGTAGGCCGCGTGACGTCACGACATGTTGAATCTTTAAGTATCTT